>OZ010573.1:1219186-1564186 GCA_963932145.1 Acanthosepion lycidas
GTTGGAAAACCGACTCCACCTCTAAAATTAAGCAACCCTTGATTCTGAAACCTGAATTAAAGACAATTTGGTTACACTCGAAAGAAATATTTATTTGTAGTTTACTACAAAACGGTCATTTAGAACATTGTCCCTGCAATATAAGTGTACTCAGGAACGGCATAGAAATATTCTTTGGAAGAGAGTTAACAAAATCCCTACGTTTAGGATAAATGTTGGAACAACTGCTCCCTGAAAAGGAAGCGAGAAGAAGCAATAGTCATGGCTTCATGCTACGGACAAAGAATTGATATCAATACAAGTACCTCTTTTAAATAGGGAGTCAAAATTCTTGTATCATTTTTTATGTTAATGTTCACCCAATACGGGACCCAAGAGCCACACAAGGTAGAGGGTTTACTGTGTGGTATTGGATGAGCATAAGAAAGGTCAAGAAGTGAAGTTCCTGGTGCCATGTAGGAGCAACAATGGCCAAGTTCAGACTTGAAGAGATCAAGATTTAATTAGTGAATAACATTTCAGAGTTCAGTCGGACACGTTAGAAGTATAGAGTTGAGGTCGACATTAGAATAAACGGAAACCTAAACAGGAAACCAGAGATAAACCTCTACTCATGTTCAAAAGACTGCAGAGGAGTGTGAACTGGACAATTGGCAAACCTATCTACGCCTATTGGAGAGTAAAAATAATAATCAGTGAATAAAATTTCGTTACAAGTATAGAGTTGAAGTATGAAAGCGATCAAGTTGAAAATGAATAAAACTAGCAGACCCAACCTAAAAAAAAACATAGAAGATCCAAGGTATACCATCTCTTACCCCAATGTAAGAGGGTCTATGTTCCAACTTTCCAGAAGTAGAACTCCATCTTCTTCAGTCTAAACTTGACCTTCTGTTCCTGTCTGAAACGGCTATCAATGCCTCAATCCCATTGCAGGAACTCACAAACCCGGGCTAGTCACCCATTGTAACAAAATACGATCATTTAAATCGCCAGAGCTACGGTTTCGGTGCCTATATCAAGGACGGGTTTCCCTGTGGCAAGGATACAAAAAGCAAGGACCCTGATCTCCCGCCAATGAATTAACCCATATCATTAAATCCCCTCGACCTATTTCTAGCATCCTGTCCTGACAAATGCTTAGCAAAAGTTTTACCTCCACCCCCTTATAGGCATATCAGACCATTCCCTAGTCAGTGAATAAATTGATTCCAAACCAATGACATCTTATTTACCGATAGAACAATTTTTCGTTAGGCAAACTAGGACAGCTTTCGGTCCTATATGACGGGAATTCTTCTACCAACATTCTTCAAGCATGCTGCCTCAAAAACTGCTGCCCTAATCTCTGAATGAATTCTTTCTGGAATGTGGTGTTTTATACACCAAAAAGAATTCCAGCAAAAACCACTCATCCCTGTTCACCCTTGAATGCGCTGCAACCATAGTTCACTGGAACCACTACTTCAATATCTATCGCAAGGAGCGGCGTAGTTTTCTTTCAGAACCACGCACAATCGAGAGTTCTGGAAAACGCAAAGTGCAGCTACGCGTAGGCTGTCCAGGTCAAGGTTGAAAAGAAACAATTTGGATCTCGCGATTTCTGGAATTTCACCAACCAAATTATGAACAGAAGCAAAGAGGCTGTGCCCACTATGGCCCTGAAGTCATATCCTCAACAGTACAAGAAGCCGACCATATTTCCACCATTTTTAGTGATGGATTGTGTGTGTGTGTATATATATATATATATATATATATATATATATATATATATAAGCTCCACTTGACGTCTGGCGTGAACTTGAGTCCCAATATACGTTCAAAACAAGGAGCTTTTAGTAACTCTTCTTTTACGTTCAAAAATTTCTTGAAATCTGATTGGTTAGAAACTTTTAGCGCAAAAGTAGACTCAACCTACTTGAAAAACTCTTTCTCTAATTTACCCCTAACTTGAATGTCTCATACAATTCTATTGGTTAAAAAAAAAAAGAAAAATACGATCTCACCCATGCATTTCTTGGGATTAGCGGTAGAGTCTACTGAATTTCCGGTGAGCCAGTTTAATTATCAAAAAATCTATAAATACGAACAGCAATCCAGTTTCTGCGCACAGAGATATACAACTATTCACAGAGAGAGAGAGAGAGAGAGAGAGAGAGAGAGAGAGAGAGAGAGAGAGAGAGAGAGAGAGAGAGAGAGAGAGAGAGAGAGAGAGAGAGAGAGAGAGAGAGAGGAAAAAAAAAAAAAAAAAAAAACTTAATTTTATGCTGATCAGAGACTGCTTTTTGGAACAATCTTCTTTTCTGAAATATTTGGAAAAACACTCTACACCGCAATTCACCAACGTTTTCAATAACTCATTGTGACAAAACTTTTTCCACTAGCATATCTTTCTCATAAATTTTTTGTCTTATTTAATTTTTATTAATCTTGACTTTTCTAGTTAAAGGTAGACAACTTTCACTCACTTAAAAATTGTAAATTTAAAATTTACACTGCAACAGTATTTTAAATTTCTAATAACAATTTCATTCTCAAACTTTCATACACTGAACTTTTAAACAATAATGTTCAGAACATTCTGCCTTTTACATTCCAAACCAGCAACGAGAACCTTTTTCTCCTAAATATTCTCTGATCAATTTTACGCATACATTATTACAACACAAATTGTGAAATTCTGTACATAAAAATTTTATTTGTTGTTCCGAGTTTATTCTTTTGTCATAATTGCATATCGTTACCTATTGCATTTTTTTTTTTTCTTTTTGAAATTTGTTTGTGGATGTGACATGTTTCATTTGCAGCGAAACACTAAAATATAATATTCACGCATGAAGCTTAAGTGGATCTTCCACTACAAGCTTTATTGTTCATCATAAGTGGAGAAAATTCAGTGTCTGCTCGGTGATGATGAGGTAGGTTAGTAGCTTGGATTTAGTGGTACCGGAAATTAAAAGCCAGTTTACCCATCCCCCAACACACACACACACACACACACACACACACTTGCGCAGTTAGAGCTAGATCATAGGAGAGATCAGCTGCCAGTCTCTAGGTGAGCCCATAAATTGTGATATCGTCTGCATAGATATATTTACTAATAATCTATTAATGTTCCTACGTAAATTTCCTTTACAGTTATATAAAGAAACATCTCTGAAGATGTTATTGCAGTAAAAAAAAAAAAAAAAAATGTTATGCAATATCAACCGTGACCATATTGAATATTCGTCCCAAACCAAATAATTCAATAAAACTCAAAAATATTTTTTGCAGAGAGTTGCAAAATTTAATAAAAAACATTATTTTCTTTCAGATTTCGTAGGAAAAGAAATGTATTTAACAATATTTTAAATTAAAAATTGTAATTTTTAGTGCGATTTTGAAATTCATCCAGTTACCGTTCGTAACAAAAGATTTTTTATTAAATAAAAATGTTAAGTTTAATGTCATTTTCTCTTCTCGAATTTATGTGTGTGTATGTGCGTGTATGTGTATGTGTGTGTTTGTATATGTGTGTATTTTTAAAAGAATTTTATTTTATCTTTCGCTTTTACAACAGATTATTTTTTTTTGAAGAAGTTCAAAAAGGGAATAATTCTGTGAGTGCAATCAATAAGTCTTTATCAATTTTTTGTAGCACTTCCTTAAGTTTAATAAATTTTAAAATCAGAATAATTTTTTAAAAATACTTGGTTGGGTGCAATTATTTTATAACATCAAACAAGTAAGATTAGAATTTAAAAAAATAAAAATAAATGCAGTGCGGAGGTACCTCCACTTTTTCGGCATAAATTATCGATACCTGAGTTTAAAATGCATTTTTTAAAATGAAAAAATATGCTTGAATATTTCATTTTAGTTTTACTTGAAAGTTGAATCATTAAATTTATTATTTCCATTAAGTAAACAATTCTGGTATATTTCAGATAGAAACTATATACATTGGAATGTCAAATTTAATTTTAAATTTTTAAATTTTCAAAAAACCCGCCATTTTCTCAATTTTAAGAAATTTGTAAACAAACACAAATTTATCGATTTTAAAAATATTTAAAAAAATTTCTGACACATCATTTTAGTAAAATTAGAAAATTTAATGTTAAATTAATCTGATTTAAAAAAAATATTACTTAATTATAGCATAAAAAAGAAATATACAACGAATTATTAACGATTGGTACCGTAATTTTGATCCCGATACTTGATCCACGTGTTGATTGACAAGTGATGACAGCTACGACGGATGACCATAAATGAAAATTACTAGAAATCTGAGTGAACCCTTTTATTTTTAGTTTTACTGTTATGTCTATTTATTAGAATAAAGGGACAAAACTCTTTTTATAATAATGGCAATTTCAGTCTACCGTACATGGAAATAAGGAATGTATTAAGTAGAAAAATACAACATAAAAAATTATTTGAAAAAAAAGTGGAATCACTAAATTTATTAAACTTGGCAATTTTGAACTCGTAAATTTTGTTTCTACTTAATTACTAATTATCAAAAGGAAATAAGCTAATACAGAGTTTTGCACGATTTTTAAACTATTATAAATTATTATAATCAAAATGTAAAACAAATAAAAAATTCTTGTAAAATTTAATTATTCATCAGAAAAAATTTATTTCTTCAGGCAATAATGACCTTAATATTACTTATTTACAAAAGCAATTAAAAGCTTTTCTAATTAAGTAATATCATAGTTTTATTGGATTCATTATTTTTCTATTCAAAGCTCATTTTACAAAAGTTGGAACAAATTAGAAAAAAAAAAGTAGGTGATTTACCATCTCCAATGACTCCTACTTTAAACAAAAAAAAATTGTAAGGAAATAAAAAGAATTGAAAAAAATTTCGGGAAAATAAGTAAGTGGGGTGTAACATATTAAAAAAAAAAATATTTTTTACTAAAATTTACTAAAAAGAAATATTTCAAAAATAATTTCATTCATTGGTGAAATAAATCCTGAAAATTTCATTAAAATCGGACAATTACTTTAATTTTACAAGAATTTCCAAATCAATGGGTTTTCAACGGGAAAAAAGCGCAAAAAAAAACAATGTTATTTTTACAGCACCGCGATGACGTAAAAAAAAGAAAACTTTAACCAAAATTTCGAACGTGTTAAAAAATATTAAAAAATATCAAAAAATAATTAAAATACACTTTGGTCTTTCATCTTAATAATAACATAAGCGTTTTGACGATAAAAATTTATTTTCGGTAAGTTTGTGGCATTTGTTTATTACGCTATGCTGTTTTCCCGCGAAAAAGTGGAAATTTAACCACCAATTAATGAAAAACCAATTAATGAAAAAATGAAATAATTCTTTTTTTAAAAAAGAATTATTTCATTTTTTCATTAATTGGTTTTTTCTTTTTTTTCTTTTTTTTTTTGGAATTAGTATAAAAATAACTTAACATTAAGTTTCATAATAGTTTATAAAATAAATAGACGGCGGTTAAATTTATTTTTTAAATATAAAAAAATACCAGCTTCTAGATTCTAGTAAATTTGTTCTTCGTACTTAATTCAGTTTTACACACGTTTTTTTTTATAAAAGTGGACATGACAGTGTCTGTGTAGAGGACTACTATTTTTTTTGACCTATGGTCTCAATAACATCCCCGTCCTGGGTATGACGATAAACTACATCCGTGTCCTGGGTAAAACGATAAACTACGTCCAACAGCAAGGCCTCTGATCAGGAGGTTTTGAGGAGCCTGGAACCACCTCTTAATTGCTGGTGTTCCCAGGTCCACCCTGACCCGGGGTGGTAGCACCTGTTAGGGTCCCAGCTATGGGCAAATAGTTAACACAAAAACTTTTGTAAAAATGGGTTTTAATACCAGAAATACTTTGTAATAAAAAAAATTATTACCAGCAATAATTTTTGAAGGAAAAATTATTATCAGCAATACTTTAAAAAAAATACCAGCAATACAAACAGCTATACATTCTTTGGAAAAAATATGACCAGCTATAGATTTCTTCAAGGAAAAATATTCCCAGAAACAGATTTTTGAAGAAAAACATTACCAGCAATAAAAGTTTTGTCGGCATTAAATAACCTATTGAGGTTGCTATGCCGTGGTAAAACAAACCAATAACATCTGAAATAAACGGTTTTTTTTTTTCTGTTTTAAACAAAAAGTATTATTTTTTATAATATTCAGTTAATAAATCCTTAAATTTACTAATTTACTTTAAAACAAATCTCTAAGATAAATATTGGATTTTTAAGAGATTTTTATAATTTGTTGTTTAATTTTTCATCAATAATCGAGGTTCGATTTTTTTGTAAAGTATTGAAATAAGACATTTAAAATAAATTATTTAAAATGAATAATGCATTTTAATGGAACGTTCAGGACTTATTCACAAATGAATGAAATTATTTTAGTAATGTTTTTCTACGTCTGTCAATCCACACACTTATTTAATTTTAACTTAAGAAATTTCGAGAAATTCATTTTTGTGCGGCTTAATGTTTATTTGATTATACGAAGAATTCCTAGGAGAATTTTTAAAAAATCATTTTTTTTTAAACGGGGCCCCCAGTTACTGTATTAATTTTTGTACCAGTTAGGTGATATTGTTATTAAGTAAAAACTATATTTACTAATCATAAATTGAAAAGCTTACTACAATTCAGCTACTCCCAATATTTTTAAAAGAATTTTTAATTTTGTGTGTGTATGTGTCTATGTGTACAATACTACAAACGTACCGATTTTTGCAAATATGGACGTCCATACACACAATATTAAACAATAAGAGCTATAACTATAATGTAAATTTAAAGACAAAGTACCTAAAATTCAATAAAACATTAGATTACAACAATATTTTCCTAAATTTTTAAGATTACTGTGTAGCTAAAAATTATATAAAATGTGCTCACGTTATATTACTCAAGTAATTTTTACAGATATAACCTCGTTGAAATAAATTAGATAAACTTTCGTCTGTCAGTCAAGCTGTCAACCTGTCATCACTTTAAATAAATACCTACCTCCATGTGAAAAGATGCATTTCTTCTATATTTTAAACTAAAAGCAAGTAATATTTGTTTCAGATTAGATTAATTAAACTTTAAATCAGATAATATTCCTCAAATAAAGTTTCAGAAAAGTATATTTTATTTTTGAAAGATTTTTTAATAGAGAGAATTATATTGTGCTGACAGATGGCTAAAAATGGTGCTACAATCATTGTTTTTAGCAATTTAGAAAACTTGTTCTAGTACATTTAAATTCGTTTTGAAAGAGAGCAAAGTATTTTGCTTATTGGAAATATTAAATTTAATCTATTAGCTTGAAATTAAAACTACTATAAATATTTCAAGAAAGATTTTTCATTTAAAAAAAATTCATTTTAAATCTAAGATATCGCATTTCTTTGAAGGTACCTAGTTATATATGTCATTTCCTTATCCAATATTTATAAATGTCATTTCCTTATCCAATACTAAATTTGTAATAAGAAATTTTGTATAGACAATAAGGAAATTCAACACATGATAGTGTGACGTCACACGGTGTCGCTGCACCAAATGTGATGTCTGCCTGGCCGCGCCCACCGTGCTGTCCTGTCCTGTGACGACCAATGTGACTTGGTATTGGTCGCGGCACCAAATGTGACGTTCTAACCTAAGTTAAGTTTGGTTGTAATCCTTCCAGTAGTTTTCAGGAGTCCATTGCAGACAAGCAGACAGAAAGCTAAGGTAGAGATTTCATTTTATATTAGATAATGAGAATTTGTTTTTTTAATCCATTTCCACGGTATAGTGCTTATCATGTTTGTCTAACACGCCAAAATTCACTGACTTTTGACAAAGATAAGGAGGAGGAGGATGATGACAACAACAATGATGACAAGAAGAAAGAAAGAAAGAAAGAAAGAAAGAAAGAAAGAAAGTCCATATCCTGGTCTAGCCTGCTATTTAACACAGAGCTGCTAGGAGAAAAAAATGGATGTTACAAAGATTTTGGGGAAATGTATGGATCCATTTCTTCTTCACTCAGCTGTTGGTTAAATGATAGAGTAGACTGGGACTCTTTAGTCATGGGTCAAGAAAACGGATAACTCTGAATTGAAACCCATGTGTTATGATGTCTATGGAAAAACACCCAGCCACCTGAAGCTCTATAAAGATGGTTTGACATGGAATGCAAATACTATGTCTATAAAACAAAAAGCACAATAGATTACAGCAACTAAAGATGATCCTATTAGAGAGTGATTATCCAAGATGCTATTGATTCAAATTGGCATTGGGCCCAAGGAAATTAATGGAAATAATGGATTGATTCATTCTCTGGATCTCTTTTGAAGGCTTTTCATGAAGGAAGCTATCCGCATTATTATTTTAGTAAACCTATCAATATTTTTATTAAGCACATGAGAACATAACTGAAAAAAGGTTACAAACAACCTCTAGATATTAATCTCTGAATAATCTTGCACAAGACAACAGTGTTGGAAAAGCAAATGACCATAGAGATCAATTTGTTTACTCAAAAATCTTTCAATTTCTTTTGTGATAATTAAAACTGTAATAAATTTATTTCCTAGTTGATAACATAAATTTGGATACATTTGTAAAAATAAAAGTGAAAACAAATTAATGTTCTCTGTTTCAGAAAAAGTAACAGAAATTATGTAAAACACCTAAAATTGTTATAATTCATGGATATAGATTGATAAAATTTTGCATAAAGTATTTATTCTATATAACAGGATTTGTTCTTAACTAATTTTACTTCTAAGAAATGGCATTATATTCATTAGTTTTACTTTCACTTTCATTTTTCCCTCTCCCTCCACTTGTAAATAAGCAGAGTTTTTGCTCTTATCAGTTGATTCATTGAAACTAATTTTTTTTTCTTCTATCATAAATTTAATATAACATAGTAAGAGCCAAAAATTTGTTTCCAGTTCAAACATGAACTTTATGATTAAATAACAAAGATGAGGATAAAGTTCACAAATTATTGAATGAAAACCAGAAATTCACCTTGTGACATGACAGCCTTTGTCTTCAATTCTTGAAATACTGGGATGACAGCTTCTCACAATTTATCCTTGTGGAATAAACTTGGAAATGTAACACAGAAAATTACTATCAGTCATAAAAAAAAATGGCATCACATTTTTCTGTTTTATTCTTTTTATTCCATTATAATTCTTTACAATAGGACAAAAGATGAACATCAAATTTCTTTAGGGAATTTTGTCATTCTTTACTGAAATTGTTGTTCTTGCATTTTTAGTGGGGGCAGGGGTTATTCACTAAATTTCAAAATAATAAATTTTTCACATACAAATAAAACTGCTTTTCTCATCTTCCAAAATATTTTTACCAAATATGTAGATGCCTTGGGATACTTAAAATGTCTCTCAAACTGGCAGGTCAAGAACAATTTCACATTGCTCAATTAAATCTTCAAGTTCTAAATAAATACTGTTTTCTGTTCCATGAGTGATTTGTAGAATATTTGCAGCCTGAAAAGAAAAATATCAAAGTCTCAAATATTTTGTCAATTAATATAAACATTTATTAATTAGTCTTTAAATAAACATTAATTAAAATGAATAAAGAGTATTAATCACTCATTTTCTTAAGGTGGACTTCAAACTGATTGTAAAATGAAACTTGCAGTAACAATGCAATGTGATTTTTTTACTGTTAAGAAAAACAAGACACACTATAAAAATTGACTTATGGCCACATCACATTGAAACACTGGTACACACACAATCACCAAAGTTAAATAACATTGAGCCTGATCAGTACCTAGATAGGTTACCACTGTAAGAATTGTACAATGTATAATGGCTTGGAATTGTTAATCTTAGAGCCAAGTTCCAATTCCAGTTGGGTTCACTTATATGCAAATACACTTGGGAAAGATTGACCTCTTCTCTCACTAGTTATGGTGGAAGAAGATTTACTAATTAGTAATCACTAAATCATTATTATCTTTAGAAAATTCTTACAATCTACAAATATTTTCTGACTTTAAATAACCTGCAAAGGGTTGATAATCTGTAAAAATGAATGACTCAATCAATAACCTAGAAGAATCTTATTCAGTCTAATATTTTCTTTCTGTTTTCATTTCATCCTATCATTCTGCTTGCCAATGCTTCATTAATTAGTGACTCTGTATGTTGGTTTCAAAGTTTCTGAGTCATAGGCTCATTAGCATTCTAACTATGAGATTTATGTCTAAATCTCATAACTGTCATTTTATCAAGGAGGTGATAATATTGGCCTAAGGAAACAATCCCAGCATTCAGCACTGTTGGGAAGTATCTGAAAACCATAGCAAAGTTTGATCCAAGCCTTGTAAGTAAAACTGAGTAGACAGAGCTGCTTGGAACTCATTCATGGTTGTGATAGCTCAAAGTGACAAGTCATCATGCTTGAGTTTCAAACATACTTGTTTTGTTCAACTAGATTATATGCCCACTCCCAGAAATTACCCAGCATAATTGCAATATAAACCACAGGTTTTGAAAAAACACAAATGTGCCTGAGCTGGTGTTTGCAATAGGGATTAGCTAATAAACAAGCATACTCAGAAAGAAGCATCCAGCCATTATTCTGGTTACACTTGTACAGATATACAAATGGATATATTAAAAAGCCGAAAAACTAGAAAAGAGATTAGACAAGTGAATGCATCAAGAAACAGACGGAAAGATTAATAGACATTGCAGCAACTTCAGTGGATATCACATCTGGCAACCCAGAAAATCTTTCAATTTTCTCTATTTATAAACCATATTATTTATCTAGCAAAATAAAAACCAATATTTAATTCCTTAATGCAATGTCCACCAGAAGAAAGTAGATTTCACTGGACAAAATCTTGAGTTCAAAAAAACTAATATAAATATCTTAGTCCAAATAATTGCTCAAATAATGACAGTAATTCATTTTGATACTATCAGCAATATTTAGTAGGTTGTCATGTCTTTCATAAGGAACATAGTGATTGAATTAATAAAGACAAGGATGCTGGTCTGAATAATTTTTTAAATACCTGCCAGAAAATGAAGAATTATATAAAGACCATATGCAAGTTATAAAGGGATGTCACCATTAATATCTCTATGAAAGGGATGTATTTGCTGCTTTAAGTAATTTTATTATTATTTGTAAAACTGTGATGCTTTTCAGTTGAAACACTTACCTAAAGAATTACTTTGGTTTCTCAAGTAAACTGCTAAATAATACACAAAACCAAGCTTATGGTCATTATATGATCAAATACAAAAGGAAGGAAGCTGTGGAGTACCATGATCACATGGCCGAGAAAGAGATAAAGGTTAATAAGGTAAAATAATACTCATTTGAAAGAAAGTCACCTTAAGGAAAATCTCCCATGCTTTATCAATATTTCCAGTGTTGGTTAACAATTTTCCTTGTTCGAAAAGTTGAAGTCCCAAAGAAGGGCTTGGATGGGGAACACATTTGCTAAAAGAGTAATTGAAATAAAGCAAGAATATTTGAATTTGGAAAATGATTCAGCAATGTAGAATAGGAAACTATATTGATCTTTACTGTGACCTTGAGAAACTTTTAAGCCAAAAAATATTTGCAAATGAGCTGTCATTAACAACAAATTTAACTTACAACATATTTTTGTGTTTACCAGAATAAAATATAAATCAGAAGGAAATTGTTTTAATAAAAATACTAATTAACTAGATTTTAATTTTGAAAATGAAACAATTTGCAATTTGAAAAGTATAAATAAAAATTCCAAGTAACAAAACTGAATGTTTTCATTTTTAATTCAGATTTTAAGAAATCACTTTTAAATATATTTCTTTTCTTTTCTTCCAGAGATATATTGTAATAATTTATAACTTTATAAATCTATGCAACTGAAAAATGTATTATTGTATAACATTCCAACAAAACATTATTTTCCTTATAAAATTAAACTGTAATGTGAATAAGGATAAGAGTAATGTTAAACCAGACTGGTGGAAAAAAATTTGCAATTTGAAAATCTGTATTACAATTTTGAACATTTTGAAGCTGTTAATTTATTTATCAAAGAACAAATTCAAACTTTTCATTTTATTCACTTTAAATTCTTTAATCACCCATCAAGCTACACAGATATCATGCCTAGTTTTACTAAAAACATTTCATGAACATATTTGTGTTAGAGGAATTAGAAAGATGGTAGAGATTAAATTCTAAATAGATGAAAAACATTATCTTATGAAAACTTGTTGATTAGATGAGGATGTAGACAATAAGACTTAAATAATAAAAACACACATGTAAAAAGAAAGCCTGACTAGAATCAAGTATACAAGGCAGGTGTCTTATGAAAAGAAAACTTCAAATGGGCTACTTGGAGCCCAAATAAAATCTGAAAGAATAGCAATATTATTGTAAAAGGAATTAAGTCAGATCCAAGCAACAAGTAATTATATTCTTGTCTGTTTCTTCTCATTCATACCTCATCACAAAGCTAGCCAATTATGAGTATTAGGATCTTACAAATACAGTGCACTGTTTACAATTAAACAAACCAGTGTCTCCGACTTATTATCCTGTTTCATTACACTTTAGATACTGGAAAATTAAAACTATTGCATTGAAGAATCTAGAAGAAAATGGAACTAAAATTATATCTTTTGGGGTAAATCTCAAAATCCAATGGGAACTCTCTGAGTAAAGAGTATTAACCCCCAAAATGAATTGCTCAATAAACTTTAACACTAAAATGATTTCATTTTGGCCATCAAGATGTTCAAAGCAATGTGGGGCATAATTTAACTATGTTGCCTCAAGTAACAAGTTGCATTTCCTATAGGAGAAAAAGATTGATTTACATTTTCTGAGTCCATGCCAGTTCACCATATTCAACAGCCTTTTGCCAAAGTTTCAGTTCTATGCAGGCTCCTTTGGCCATTTCTCTAACTCTAATAAAATGCAGATTAGATTCATGCATGATGCTTTTATCAAACTCAGCCAGGACATTCTCAGCAAGTTCCAGTAAACTTTGATGATCTAATCAAATAGACAACAAAACAAAACATAATTTAAAGTATGAAATCAACACCAACATATTTCAAGTTTCATTAAATTATTTTATGTTAAACTAAAAATGATAATTGCACTCTTCATGAGTGAAACAAAAATGCTTTTTAACAATAAAGAATCATTAAATTACTGTCATTAAAATATGTCAAAGAAAGAAGCTTTTTTGTTGATTCCTTTCACAAAAATCAAAAATACCAAAATTGAACAATCATCATTCACAAGAGAAAATAGGAATCCTGGCCAGAAATCACTCATCAGTTCATTCTATTCATGAAATTACTCATTATATTCCCTTAACCCTTCCCACCATGAATTATCTCTTTCCACTTCACAATAATCATATCATATATATATATATATATATATATATATATATATATATATATATATATATACATATATATATATATATATGTATATACACACACACAGGTCAGCGCCATTAAGCTGCTGTGCAACAATAATGCACAATGGACCCCAAATTTTTTTGTCATGTTCATATTAGAATCATAATCATCAGTGGATCCAAATTTGAAACAAATTCAAACTTGATTGTGACACTTCATAAAGTCTAATTTTTCTGTATAATTTTTTATTTTAGTAAATTCATTAAATTGAGCTTTAAAAACCTTCAGTATATCCATATTTTCCCAGGCATCTTCTATTGTTCAGGCTTTGGCATTTCACACTCACAATTGTGTAGCCTGGAAATTCATGAGAGCGTTGGTGATTCAGTAAAGGTTTTACAACTACAAACTATGTTCAGAGATGCCAAGAAAAGAGAAAACAACAAGAAGCAACTCTCCATTACTGACTTTCTTGAATAAAGTGTTATTATAAACTTTATTTTTATTTTCCATTACATATTTGTAAATTTATTAAAAATGTTGTTTCATATTAATTTTGTAAAATTTGTATTGTATTATTACATTGTAGAGAAACTTGTGCTTCTACATAAATGTTACTACATTGTCATTATTATTATTTTTATTAATACATTACAATGTATTGTAATGTTTTTATTCAAAATTTTAATAAAACTATCAAAAATTAATTTTATTTTTTCTGGTTGAAATGTTAAAATCTTGTGCATACAAGATTTTGTCATTTTTTGCTTTATAATTGGAATGATTTTAGGCCATCATCTTTCAAATTTATTCACATTGGTGCAGATTTTTATATGAAATTAAAGGAAAATTTTAATAAATGTTTTTCAAAACTACCAATATTCAACTCTTACTATTGAATACACATATTGCATGCTTAGCCACTGTGTTACCCATTTTCATGGATAACTCCATGGACTTGACAAGCTTTGTTTTGGTGGTCTAAGCTGGCAATCCTGACATCGCTGCTCACTTTTGATCTAAACCATAGACCATCTAAACTATGGACCCCAACTACCGGAGTTTATCAGCACTGACCTGTATACATATATATATATGCTAAAATATAGTTTTATATGATATATTTATGGGTTAAAGTGCTCAATATCAGGGAAGGTGCATATGTAAGTATAAAAGTAGACATTGAAGTCAACACTCAGATGCAACAGTCTGTTTCATGCCAATACACAATTGTCTGACAATGATTGCATTTAAGCAATGAAACAAACTTCAATGTCCATTATACATTGATCATAGTCTCTTTTTTTGCTTGAATTTTTATATATACAGGTCAGTGATGTATTGTGGGTATTTTATTGCATCATGGGTAGTCTGTTGTATTATTCTCACAGTTATTTTGGTGGGTGTGGTTTGTTAATTTTACTTAGTTTATTTACTTATTTATTTGTTTAGTTTAATTTATTTTACTTGTTTTTTTTATTTATTTTCATTTATTCTTGTTCATTTTCAGTTTTCACTTTTTAAGTAATGTTGTAAAAATTTGTGTTCATGTCTACATTTTGAGATGTGTTCTGATCATTTATTTAGTAGCTTGTTTTGGTCTGGGAAGATAATTATAGCTATTTTTTCTTCCAGGCAGAGTTTACAGTTTTTGGTTTGATTGTGGTAGGCTGATGTCCTTTTCTTATTTTCCATGATATTTTTGGTGTGACTTGTTTTATGTTTTTAGTCTCTCAGATATGTTTAGAAAGCATTGTACTGTTCAGATATTTACTATTTGTAAAGGATGTTTTGTGTACATAGTCCCTTTGTTTCCAGGATCCTTTTGTTGAATATCCTGTGGAGAGTGCTTGATATTGGGAAGGTTTTTGTGCATGAGTTTAATGAATTTTCTTATTTGAAATAAAGTTTAGAAGATTTAGGTTATGGATAAATATTTGTATTTTTATTTATACTTTTGACTCATGACATAGTTTAATGTCTCTTAAAGAAAAACCTTCATTCTATTCTCATGTTGATAAAATAAATACTGTAAAAAGGAAATACCTGGACTTCCTGCCAATAATACCCCAGTGACAAGCATAATAGTTTAGCTACTTTTCCACCAACATTACCTGACAATTGCATTTAAGTATAAAACAGACTGTCTTCATATGGCACTGATACATATGTCCAAACTGCTTAACATTTATGGCAAGAAGAAATACATGTAATATATATATATATATATATATATATATGTGTGTGTGTGTGTGTGTGTGTGTGTGTGTGCATGTATATTAAAATAGTAGACATACCATTTCTAATATTAACAGGGTGTTTAGTTTTCCTAATTTACAAACAACTTTTCAGAATTGGATCGAAGTGAGTTAAACTGTTCCTGTGTTTCATGCAAACTTCATAAAATTGTAAAGAAAATACCTTCATTTCTATCCATTTCTTTTAACTCTTTTATTCGTTTTGTGCCATAAACCCACAGTCTGACAATCTCTCGGGCATATTCAACTGGAAAATCTGTTTTACCACAACCAGAACAGGATAGAAGCTGTGTTTGTCCAGCTAAAGATTTTCATCAAGAAAAATATACAAAATAAATTATCAAAAATATGAAATCTTTCTTACATTATATTAATCTAAAATTCAAGAATAATAATTTGTTTAGGTTTATAAATTTTTGCCTTTTCGGAAAAATGACTTTGTTAAAAAATAGGCCAGAATAAACAAAACAGAAGAAGAAAACAAATGCAGGATATGTGGGCAAGTTGATGAGGCAGTTAGCCACATATGTGATGAATGTCCCAAGATGGCACAGAAAGAGTAAAAGTGATAATATGATAGAATTGGTAAGAGAATCCATTGGGAAATTTAGTTTCAGTGTGAAAGAGAAAGGATATAAATATCAGTCAGAAGCACGGATAGAAAATGACAGTCACTAAATATTTTATGGGATTTCTCTATCCAGACAAATTATGTCATTGAAGCACAAAAATCTAACTTGTGATAGATAAAAAAAATTAGCAATTTCCAAAATATAGATTTTTTGCTGTTCCATACAATACAAGAAAACTGAAAGGATTGAAAAAATACCAGGATCTAGCATGGGAGTTGAAGAATCTATGGAACATGAATATTGAAGTAATTCATATAGTAATGAGTGCACTTGGAACACCACCAAGAATCTTGAAAGAGATCATAGGAAAAATTGAAACTGAGACAAAGATTTTAGACCTCCAGAAAACTGCCATGATTTAAGCAGCAAGTATTCTCCAAAAAAGTTCTCAAGTCTTTTGAAGTGTTGTTGGCATTATTTCTCAAGAACAGAATTTGCATTGATTACATGAATGTGTGACACCAACATAATAATAAGGATACATCAAAGACAGGAATAAATGCCAACATATGAAACAAAGATGAGCAAATTGATACAGAAAGAATATAAGAATGGGGAAAGTGGTCTAATGGGAATTATGCAAGCAAATGTATTTTGACTCTACAGATAAATGCTCAAAATGCATTGACCAGAATGTGTCCTAGAGAATGAAATGTATAAAATTCCTGAGATTCAAATATGTCACCCAATCTAGGCCAGAAGGCCGAATCTTGTTGTTTCAAACAAGCAGAAAAGGATGCATCAATTAGTGAATTTTACTGTTCATGTTGAACATACAGTAAATCTAAATGAAAATAAAAAGCCAAATAAGTAGACTTTGCCAGTGCTGAGGAAATTATGGAATATGAAGATGACAGCTGTACCAATCATTATCAGAGCACTGGTAACAGTTCCAAAGAGCCTAGAAAAAACACTCAATGAGAAAATTGAGGCCATCTCAGTGACAGCACTGTTAAAATCAACTAGAATACTGAGGAGAGTTCAGTACTATTGAGAACTATTGCCACTTTAACTCCAGTGAATACCACCAGTTGCTACGGGTGTGAAAATCTGAGTGATAAAAGCTTTGAAATTGTAAATAAAGAATTATCTAATATTGAGTGAATACTTTGTCTATATACATAAAGAACACAAAGATTGATATAAATTTGAGCTTGTCTTTAATGATTCAGAAGTTAAAGGCAGTTTTGTTGTATATTTGCACAATAAATATGTATGTATTTGACTATTTTATGTCAAGAATTGAGTCAGTTAATATTTATTTAAAATTATTTAATTTATAATCCCTTATATTTATTAAAATCCTAGAAATCATGAAATGTGCACATAATGAATTAATTTCTAAAATAATCTTTAATCCAATTAAGCAAATCCTCAAGAATGAACAAAACACCAGAAATCTTTTGAAACTGCTGTTATGTTTCTTTCCTGTTCTCAATTCTGACAAACATCAAAGTATTGATTATTAAAAGTGATTGGTATGAAAATTATTGATGATTTAGTGTAGTTCATGATTGGATGGCATACTTTTAATATGTATGATACCCCCATGAGAGATATTAGGAGGTACAAAAGAAAAAAAGGAAATAGATGATGCAAAACTGAGATGATTTAAGAACAAACTTTTTCTTTCTGAAACCAAACCATTTTTTTTCTATAAAGCATTTTCACTATCATTATTTTATTACTTGTTTAATTCCATCTCATTATTGTTGTATTTTATTATTTTTTCATTTACTATTTTATTACTATTTTCATTTCAGTTTACTATTGCTGCTTTTTATATAATTCTATTTATTAGTTTGACTCCCCCTTTGTTACTTTTTATATGAAGGACTGTCACTATTGCTATTTTGTTCTTAGTTTAATACCATTTTATTGTTTTACTGTTATTTATTTTATTACTAGTTTTGCTCCATATTATTATTAACTGATGTTGATGATAAGAAGCTTATCTCATCAGCAAAGGTGGGACTTGCGGACCAACTTATCCTCTGAGAGAGTTTGTAATAAATAATGCAACATAAAGCTTGACTGAAAGTTGGTTAATTGAGGTCGATAAGGGCAACATATTATCTTTTAATGCTGTTTCCTCCATACATCTGCCATGTAGATAAGTACAATGAAAAGTCACATATAATTCTACTTATTATCTTTATGACTAACATGATATACATATCACTTATACAACATTGTAGAAGGCCATGCTTTAGAATAAGAGTTCAAATTTCCTCTGAATTTGACTTTACTCGTTCAAAATTTACACAATTTATATTAAATTTAATATGGATATCTGAAGGATATATTGATTCATATAAGAGAAAGCAACAGAAGAGGTGTTGATATTAGTTTTTAAAAAATCATTGGGTAAATTATTATTCAACTTACTGTCATCTTTGGTAATTCCAGAAAAGCCAAAACACCAAGAATTTGGACATTTTACACTTGTCATTAGACGATCCTGAAATCATAAGAATTTTCATATTTGATAAATTGAAAAAATATATATTGTATGGTAATACATTGTAAATCTATTTTCAAATATAGCAAGTCTAACTTTCAGTAATCCCCTCCCCTTTTCCTATATAGACTTTAAGGTAAACAATCCCTAAAGACCAGAAAATGTTTAGGAAGATAACTGATTACAATTCAAATTGAATATAATTCAATTAGTGAGCTGAAAGTTATTTTCAGTGCAAAACAGACAGAAATTTGGTGTTCTATTTATAGGTTTTATTTATTTCAGACTGTATTTTTATATATATCACATATGTAAGTAAATTAATAAATATATCATTAATGAAAACAAATAATTATTTCACACAATAAGTATTTGTTTATCTACATAATCTCCTTCTTTGATAATGCATTTATTTCCCAGATAAATATTAATCACAAAGATCAAATATTATACAGTAAAAATTTCAGATCAAAATTTATCTTCTTGCAAGGCTACAGATTTATTGATCAACCATCATCACCACACTCGATACATCAGCATTTATCCACACCATTTATACCTGGGATCTTGTATGCACCTAATACTTTCAGTGAAAAAACTCCTTAAAATTAATAATTTTCATAATCATTAAGAATAAATTTATTCCAGAAAATTATCTGTCACATTTCCTTTCCACAAAAAATGTTTTTCAAAATTTCATTGTTTAACAGAATTCAAATTTTCATCTTTTTTTCTCGCTTGATACAAAAAAAGTAATTTTCAATAAAACAGTCACGGACAATGAAAAGAGACTAAGCATGAAAATCCAGAAGGAAGAAACTGGTAACTCAACCCATAGTTACTTTCAACATCTGCTGCAGAAAACATTCTTCTCTTTATTTGGTGCAATTCAAAGCAAATTTTTATAACTAAGTGTATGAAGCTGAAAAAACTGCAACAGCACCACACTAGAGTGAGCAATGGGTTTGTTTGAATAACACATCAAAAGAGAAAAGAAAATTTTTCTTCTGATCAGGGTTATTGACCTGGGATTTCACTGTATGAAAATATTAAACTTTTAGCCATTTCCATTGTTTTGTAGAAAAGAATTTTCATTTCTTTTTCTCAATAAATATTTCTCTGATATAATTAGTTAATTAGTGAAAAAAATGAACAAAAATATAACAAATCATTGCTTTTTATACTATTAGTAAATAAAGCATGTCTAATTTATATGTATATGATGAAAAAACCTCAAAATGATATGTAAGAGGTCATCCTATATGACAAAGCATTTTGGTCTACGTTTATATCCATTTTAAACAATTTAGGATTCATTCATTAAAGATTTATTCATTATTTCCTTGCAATTTTAGCTTTTTTTTATTATCCAACCCTCTCCATTTCTCAGTTGGGCTTTGATCCACTTCTGGTAATTGCCAAGTTGTAGATCATATTTATTTGAATTATCTTTAGTTGGACTGCCTTACATGGCTAAAGTGCTCCCCAACTGTCCAACAGTTTACCTATAGATTGGGTGAAAAAGTGAATTCATGCCTTTTTGTGCTAAAATTATGTTTTGGTAAATTAGATAGACAGATTTCATATTGAAATACATCATCAAATGCATTAACTCTTACACTTCCAAGATGAAAGGAATTCTGTAAAGTATCACTTTTGTTTACCATTAAGGTGAAGGTTAAATAAAAAATTTGGAAATTATAAGTCATAGTCTCTAAGAGAAATGTACTTACAATACGTTTGGCTTCATCCACACACCATGAACACTGGCAATAAAAATAGTAGTTTTCATTAAGCTGTAATCTGCGTTCCCAGCTTGGCATTGCATTGTCAATATAAGTCACAAACATCTAAAAATAAATAAAGTTGGACTATTTTTACTTTCAGACTAAATATTTCAGTATGATCATTCCTGTTGCAAGTGAATATTCAAGAAAAACTATGATAATGAATTTGCTTTCCACTGCTTCAAGTCATTTAATGAAACACAGTTATTAATTCCACTTATTTTAGACTGGCACAAGGCTACAATAATTGAATATTCAATGAGGAACTGGTCCAAGCTGAAACTGAATGTTAATTGATATTTACATATTTTAAAATTTTAAATCATAATGAGCAGAACCTGTGAAAACTATGGTAAGCTTTTGCAATTTTGAAAAACAAAATCAAATATTTTAATAATGAAAAGGAAATTCTCTGTCTTTGCGTGAAAAAATATCACACATCTAAATAAATAATTTGTAACAATACCACACTACATACAATAAATACCACACTACATACAATAAATACTACACTACATACAATAAGCTGGTATTATGATTAGGAGGATACCTAAAGAAGCTTAGAAAATTTTCAGGAAGAACTCCTCTTCCAAATTTCTTTGGAAACAAGGTATTTTATTCACTGGCAAATAAAGTGATCATATTACACTTCATATTTACCCTTTTAAACACAAACTTGAACTTTTATAAATTCTTAATCTTGATGTAAAGATACAATAATTTTTAATTGACAAGAATTTTTTCACTAAACAATTTACTGGCTAAGTCCTAATTGAAATAAGCATTTGTCCCAAAAGAAAGCAGAAATTGCCATCAATTGAAATTTTATAAGGCATCAGGAATAAAAGTGAATAAATCTAACAGGTTTCCATAGTAAGTGTTGCCATTCACTAAGCTTAGCTTGGCACAAGACCACAAATATGGGGCACCCACTGAGGATTGAACTCACTTCTTCGTAGTAATGATCAACTGAAAATTATTCCATACCAAGGAACTTATTTTTCTAATTGAGCAGGCTTCAGCTGAGAGTATTTGTTCAAAGGTTTGCTTATATTTTGGTTTTCTTTCTCTTTCTATAACACCTAGAAACTAAAAGGCATTGTAAGAAAAACAAGAGTAAGTAATTCCTTGTTATTTATGTTGCTCAGTAATTTCCTCTACTTCTCTCTTGCCTTCAATGTGTCTTGTAGGTTGCCAAGACTTCTTTCTTCATTAAATAGTCCAAAATTTTCATCTGTTTTTGGTTGTTATAAGCAATTTCTTTGTATTCCCTATTCTTCTTAGAACTTTCTCATTTTCCATAAATTTATCTATGGGATTTGCAGCATTCATTCACTAAAACTACATCTCCATTGCTCCATTTGTGACAAAAGTATCCATCTTTGATTACTGTATAAGAAGTTGGGTCATCGTGTGTAGTAATCCAGCACTATCTTCATTATTTTTTGTTCCCTTGTGCAATTTTGGAAAAGTATCTCTCTCTGTATGTAACTTTTGAATTTTGATGTCAGATTTTCTGTTTTCTGTTATCACATTGCCCAGAAAGTTAAATTTATGCACTTGTTTCATTTAAACATTTCTAGTACATAATACATTTTGCTTACCACTATGCATTCTCTCTTCTTACAATTAATAGTCATTTCTTTCTTCTCAATTTAGCAGACTAATTTGACTTATAATTCTTTCAGTTTTCCTTTTCATCAAGTTTAAGTAGAATATCATTTAAGCATTTTGCAGTTGTTGATAAAGCAAAAATATGGACAAAATCATAGCCATCATCTTTTTACAAGTTTAACTTTTACTTAAACTGGTTGAGATTTTATTTACCTATTAAAAATCAAAACATTCATTCTTCTTCATTAAAAAAATGTAAATTTTCCTTTTCATTGAGAACATAATTGTACAAATGTTTATTTAGCACAAATTTATAAAGAGCTCAAATGGAGTTTCAATCCAAGGAAACTAAACTAAATAAAAAATAATTATGGCAAAGCAGATTACATTAATTCTCATCTTTATTGTTATATTGCTTATCTTTAGAAGTTTTATCTTCATAACTTGAATTGTCAGATCATCCACTTAGAAATGCCTGTGGATAAGACAGTTTGATTTCCTTGAACAGATTTGAAAATTCCTTCACCAGTTAAGTGTCTCCTTGGATCCACAGGTTAATTTTGGTTGCCTACCAACAAACAGTGTCAATACACACTGGTGACAAATGTTTCTTATATTTAATATACTACCTGAAATAAAGTTTGTTTTTAAATCCAATTTCTTTTGGTTTTCTACTTTTTCCCTGATAAGTAGCCATCATGACTGGGGATTTGTGAGTATGAAGATGAATAATGGAAGATGACAATATTATACAAGATTGAGAGAGAGAGAGAGAGAAAGGGAGACAGAGGAAGGAAGAAGAAAGACAGTTCTCCTAATCTTAAGCTGAAATATTTTAAGAGAGTAACCACTTTACAGCTGAAATCTAAAAGGAGGAATTATTTCCATAAACTTTGAAGCAAATAAATAACAAATGATACTTAATTAAAATAATAACTACTTCATTAAGGAAGATGAAAATACAGAATATACAGCACTTTACCTTATCAGGACTTGGCTGCTCAATATAAGTCAATGCTCGAATGATCTGTTCAGTGCCATTGTATGTGTAAACACAGTTTGGAGCACAACAATGATCTAATTTGGATGTACTGCAATTAAGAGGAAAATTAATTAACAACAAATTCTGCCAATATAATTCATGTTTGCATCTAATGATGCTTTTTAATCAAAGTTTATTATTAAAGGTTTTTCAAATATTTTTATTTTTTGTATGTTTTTCTATCCTGCAAAAGCTACAAAATCCAGGAAAAATAAACTTGTCAACATTTACAAAGAGCTGGAAAGAGTTTAGCTCACCTGAGATATAAACCTGTTCCAATTTTATTAAGATATTCATCTGGAATCAGAAAAGAGTTGATAAGCATCTGGAAGGAAATAAAAGAAGGAAATTAATTAAAACCTGATATTCAAGGAATTTTAAAATAATCTTATCATACAACTCCTGTCTTTTCCTCTCAGTCTAATCACATTTATTGAATTTGTTTGAGTATAATTTGTAAAAACATATACATTGGCCTACAAAATCATTTTCAAACATAACTATTATTTACATTCAAACTGCAATACACGACAAATCACAATAGACCAAAAATCTTCTACTCTGAAAAAATATTCAATAATTTTCAGAGATATTATGTATTTACTTTGCAACATTTATTACTTTGTAATTTTCAGAGATATTATGTATTTACTTTGCAACAACCAATGACTATTAACAACTACAATGTACATCAATCTTAGGAAGCAAATTATCTCACTCTACTCATATCCATCTCAGTCTCTCCAGATCTATCTATCTATCTATCTACAGCTATCCCAGAAGTTTGGATCTACAGGCAAAAAGTGATATTTTTTAATATATTTTATTCCAGCAAATATAGAAATTGACAACTTTGATCTCTGCCACACTTAACTACTAATTGTCTTAATATATCCAAACTGAGGCTGTTACATGCAAAATTGGTTTCATCCTTTAGTGAAATGATTGTTCTGAACTAATTGTCATAGACAAGAGATTTCTGTTGATCACCAAAGAAGATGAGTAGTGTAAGGTCTTGTCGGAGTTAGCTTCTCCTTGGCTCCTTAAACCAGAAGAGAACAGGTCATTTCGATCTTGACCTTTCGGTTGTGCTCCCTACATGCTGTTAACCCGAGGTAGAGACTAGCAAGTTACCTTTTCAGTTTAGTTATATTACGAACCTAGTCATAATATACTTCTAGGAATTTTTAGGCCTTGGTTTTCTTTTAGCTAAGCTCTCCTCATTTTTTAGATAGACTTTACTGTGTTAGCTTACCAATTCTCTTGCTAGTCTCCCTTACCACAAGACAGTGACTTCTCGCTAAATGTAGGGTCGGCTAATGAAACGGTCGGTACACAGGCCCATCAACTTCAAACTACAATGACCAGCAGCGATTATCTGCAACGACCAACATCAACCTCAAACTACAATGACCAGCAGCAATTATCTGCAACGACCAACATCAACTTCAACTGCAACGACCAACAGCGATCATCTGCATGACCAGCAAGTAGGCAAAAGGGCAGATAAAGGCAAGCTGATGGTTATTTCACGTCATCTCATGTCACGACTTAAACGAGAGGCCACGAAGAACCCTAGACTTACCAGTCAAGAGCTTTTCAGTCACATTGGGTATCCTACTGTGTCTAAAAGTACTCGGTGTCGGTATCTGAGGGAAACAGCAACAACAGTCAAACCTGTATCGAAGCCTCCGTTGACAAGAAATCACATCCAAAAATGATTGAAATCGGCCGAGGACAATATGAAGATTGACTTCTCTAAAGTTTTGTCCACAGACGAAACTCGAGCAACACTTGATGGGCCAGATAGATGATGCAAAGGCTGGGTAATGAACAGACAGAATTGCCATCAGCGTCTGAGATGCCAACAAGGCGGTGGAGGTGGTATTAATGGAAAAAATTAGTGGGCCCATGGAGAGTACCAGATGGCGTCAAAATGACTGCCGATGCATACATAAGCATTTATGAAGGAGCATCTTGAACCGTGGATGAAAAGGCAAAGAGTTGCCTTCAGAAGGGCAATTGTTTTTATGCAAGATAATGCTCCCTCACATGCTGCTCACAAGACTACCGAATATTTGAAACAGTTAGGCTTCGATGGACCTCGAAAAATGAAGTGGCCAGCAAATTCTATAGATTTGAACCCAATCAAAAACCTTTGGAGCATCATGAAGCAAAGACTGTATGCCAACAGATGACAATTCAGGAGTAACGCTGAGTTGTGGGAAGCAATTCTTGACATATCTCGCGGCATTACAGCAGATGACATCCTACAATTAACAAATTCTATGGATCATCGACTTCTTCAAGTAATTTCAAAATAGGGAAAGCACATTCCCTATTAATTTGTTTAAAACTGTACCTTTGTTTGTATCTGTTATTATTTGTTCGATTATCTTATTTATTAGGTTCTTTTGATCATAAACATTCACGTGCAACATTAATAAACATTTCATTTGCTCAATTCTGGGAATTTTACTAAACCTTTACTAAACTAATAATTTGGCACGCTCAAATCACCGTGCTGATAACAAATATGGCGCCAGTTTGTTTACATTGCGCAGATCAGTATGAATATTTACGTGATTGCGCAGGTCAGTGTTGCCGACATTGTGTGAAAATTTTGTGTGAATTGATTGGACGGTTTTTGAAATATTAGAAAAAAAGTTACCTCAATAATAATTTGGCAAGCAGTGTAGAGTTTCAATTTAGAAAAAAGCAACAAAGATAAAATAAAACACAGACCAAAAGTTCCCTTGCATAAAATACATTGCATAAAAAATAACTTAAGTCCCTTTGTAGACTGATGTAATGGAATAACCTGTCACCCACATGAGTGACTACACTACAGGTAGTAACTACCTATAAGTATCTGTAAGTCAATGGACTACAGAGACTAGCTGGAATCTCTTGAGTACGACTCAGACTGACACGAGAACAAACAACCTTCCAATAGTAGCACTCACTACTGGATTGACTTGTGATGACCTTGTGCATAACTGTTACCTTTCTTCTTATTGTACTGGTTTTTTTACAATAAACCTTTACTCATTTTATCCCCTTTGTTTTTCAAGTATAAATTCCTATTAGCACGGAATATAACATAGACACCCTGATGAATGTGCACCATAAGTGTTAACTTGAATTTTAATTGCTGAAATAATTGATTAAAACCTTATTTAACAAATTTATATAATTAATGCTTGAATTTAAAGACAATTTTTCTTTTGATATCAAACTTGTCTTAAGAATAAAATAAATAATTAATAAAATAAGTAATTAATAAAATAAATTTTTCCAATAAAATTATTAAATATATTTATATACATATAAATGAATAAAATGAAACAAATGAACAAAATTTTAACTATTAAATTATACTTAATAATTAATTTTATTTAAATAAATCTGAAACTGAATTGAACAGTTGCGTTCCTCTCAGCCTTGAGGTAAAGAAATGATAGAAATTCAAATTCGAATAACAAAAACTCTAGCTAAACAACTTCAAATTATCAAGTGTTTGATAGATTGACAGTTTAAAATATCTACAGGGATTATTTTGTAGGGATGGGTTTAAATACTGAAATAGGGATTGGTCTGGATGTTATTGAAAAAAATAAAAGGAATAGCAACAGATAAAAAAAGGGAATAGCACCAGATAAAAAATACAGGGAATTGCAACAGATAAAAAATAAAGGGAATTGCAACAGATAAAAAAAATAAAAGGAATAACACCAGATCAAAAATAAAGGGAATAGCAGCAGATAAAAAATAAAGGGAATTGCAACAGATAAAAAAAATAAAAGGAATAACACCAGATCAAAAATAAAAGGAATAGCTCCAGTTAAAAAATAAAGGGAATAGCACCAAATCAAAATGAGAAGTTAGTATGGGAAGTGGTCAGTCAAATGGAGACAAGTAAGAATTATTACAAATCTTTCATACATTTTAGTAGATGTGTGTATTGACTTTCCTTATAAAAACAAAAAGAAAAAATGTGAAATTTGTCAAGACAGAATTTTAAATTACTTTAACAATAATCAGAATTAAATCCTTAGATTCAATTTAACCTGAAATTTTGTGATCTTAGTGAATCTATCAAAGATATACCAAATTATTGGCCTCTCTTCTGCCTCAATGAAGTGTTTGGTTTATTGTCTGGCTCTTTTTATATAAGTCTTGTTGCTTTGAAATTCATGACCAAAAATTGCAACATTAATCAACAAAAATATAAAAGGAATGCTTTACATTCAGAGGTTATGGCTTTGTACATTTTCAATGCATGAAAAGTTCAAAATTGATATGGAATTTAGCTTTTCTTCTGAAATTACAAAATGGATAATTTGAATGCATATCAGAGCTTACCTTGCCATAAATGTCCAACAGAACTTCATGGTTTGGTAATTCAATCTGGTTGCCAGCCAATTTCCAAAGTTCTTGTATATTATAACACTCCCCATGTTTCTTTATTTCAGAATAATCTAAAGTGGAAGAAAAATGGCCTAATTTTTTTGTATTTCTCATTAATTTTACAAAAATAAAGAAAAATTCTAAAATGCTTTTACAAATAACCAAATAGTATTTATTTAGTATTTAATTTTTCATTAAAATATTTGAAGGAAAAACATTTAATTTTTTTTTTAAATGCTGTAATTTGATGTTCCAATTTTCTCAGGAAACAGCAGCTAGTGATTCATAAACACTTTTGGAAAAAATTAAATACTTTTATAAATAGTGAACACTTCTGAGAGCAATTACTTGAACTTAAACTACTTGAATATAGCTGTACATGTGGGGAGTTGCTGAGCTTGACACAAAATGACACCTGATAACAATCAATGTTACGAGGAATAATTAACTTTACGAATATAAATATAAGTACATATACAAACACAGACACAAAAGATAGATATAAACATTCAGAGTGACATATTTTGCACAATGTTAGGGAAGTCTTAAAAGTGTCTTTGGAGTAGGCCCAGATTTTTACTTCTTGTTCATGCATATGCTTGAAAAATTGTTTTCACAAAAGTGATAATTTTCATTTACTTTATTCTGGTAAAAACATGGTTGAACATAAAATGTGTTTTTCATGTATACAGAGGAAAAATGCAGTATAGAGGCTGGTCAATGGAGCACTGACACATATGACAAAATGCAGTTGAGTAATCATGCATAAATAATGATTTACAAATAAATGATTTACAAAAATAGTTTTGAGTTCAAGGTCAAAGAACATTCTAGAAGAACTTGGAAATTGAAAACATAAACTGGAGGAGCTTTTTAAGGAAGATGCAACACACGCAAACAAACAAAAAACACATGAAATTGCAGAAAATTAGTCAAGCAGATTTTAGACCTGAAGAAAAAATCAGAATCTTGGAGAAACAGTTCTACATGAAGGAAATGAACATTGGTCAGCATTTCAACATTTTATTGCTCATCTTATTTGAGAATAATTGTTGATGTAAGATGGATTTATCAAAAGAATTCAAAGTAGATTAAAATGTGACTACATCAAAATAGTCTTTAGCATCTCAGCATAAACAAAATCTATTAAGCAAAAGTTAATTTCTGTTTGATGAGATTATTACTGGAACCTCTAAAAATTGTTCCTAAAAATACTGCAGCAAGCAATTGGTTTGTTTCAATGTCACATTTTTTATAAGCTTCACATTTTAATAATTTCACCTTGTACAAATCATAGAATAATTTAGTCAAAATTATATTGAGCTGAAAATTTTTCAAGTTTTATCCTAAATGCTATTTTGATTTGTCTCACTTGTTAACATGGAAACCATCTTTGTTGCTCTTTCTAAAGAGAGCCAAATAATTGATGTTGAAGTTGTATTTGTTATTTTGACCTGGAGTTCAAACAAATATTTTGATGAGTCAATTAATATTTTTCTATCCTCTTTACACCAATAAAATATCTTGCATAATTTCATGAGATAGACATACAGATAAAATAATAGATCATCTTCTAGGAGTCCATTTATTTAAGAAGACATTATTTCAATAAAAAATATTTTTGCATCAATAAAAATTATAATTTAAAACTTTTAACAAATAAAATTTTGTTTCTGTATTTTACTGAATGAGTTTTTCATTTACAGAACTTGGATAACTAAATTTTAAAAGCAACACAGGTTTTTATAACATGCATCTATATAATAAATGTGAATGCCAGTGTGTCACTGTGTCACACTTTTTCAATTAAAGGGACACAACTCTCTAACTTTCAATAGCGCTTCTTCTTCTGTATCATAAATGCAAATTACTCCTAGAGGCTGTAGCCCAATATATTATACCATTTTGGAATCAGGCCAACTCCATGGGCAAATAAAAAACATTCTGGGCTGGATCCAGACCTGCAATCCTGAAATTTTCAATTCCCAATTTTTCATTACTGAGATTGTTTTACTTGATTTGTACTTGATTTTTTGTGACAAATTTTTGTATGATAACAACTTTTTTAACTTGGAAATAAATTTGGGAATAATCAAAATTAATTATGAAATCTAGCAAAAGTCATCCATGAAATAAAAAAAAATAGTTTGTATGAAATGTAAGAACATATGTACATAAAATTGTCTTTAAATTAAGTGGCAGCAGAAGAATTATTACTGAACTTTGAAAAGGCAAGCTTAAATATTAATGGAATACTTAAATGTAGCAACTGATTTTGATTTCTTCTGTCATTTATTGTTGCCTGTTGCATTTACTCCTCTTTAACTATTGTGATGAAGACCCAATCAAGAGCCCTCAATGGGAGCTAGCTTAAAGGCCACCCAATATAACAGCTTTTAATTTAGTTTATATATATATATATATATATATATATATATATATATGTATGTATGTATGTATGTATGTATATATATATATATATATATATATATATATATATATATATATATCAGAGACAAACATACAGACAAATAATCAAAATATTAAACAAATGAAAGGAAAACTAACGAGACATAAGATCAGTGAATTGCCTTTGATATAATTTGCTTGCACCAAACTTTTTCATGTCATCTCCATTCTGTAAAGATAAAAAGAAAATATGTACAATGCATTATAAACAGAACAACTTAATGAAATACAACTTATAAACTTTAATTTATTGATTATTTGAACAAGTATCTTTATCTTTGTTGTTTTCATCAGCTGTGTTTTTCAGCTTGCCTAAGGTTTACACTTTATATCACAAAATTCATGTCTGTCTTCCCTTAGTTTTTAGGTGTTTTTTTTAATTTTTGTATTTATTTATTTACTAGGATTTCAGTTTTCACACATGAAGTAAAGTAATTATGTTTTGTGCTTCATACAAGAAATCTCAAAAAAAAAGCTTGGCTCAAGAATATAATTTTTTTTCCTATGGAAGATCATAACAATCAATATTTTTCACGTGATTCCTATTTGAAAATTACTTCAACATTTGTATTGATTTTTATTTTTTTTGTTTCTTAAAAATAATTACCATCTTTCTTTAAAATATTAAAAGAAAATTTATAATTCTGGAAAAAGATAAAAATGAAAACTGATTTTTTAATAAAATTATTAAAAAATAATTTGATGTAACTATAATTACAAATGACATAGATAAATACACACACACGCATATATATATATAAGTAAAGAATTAGAATGAAGATCATTTTGGTTGCCATTTCCCTATGCACAAAGTGCATTATGTGCATGATTGGAAAAAAAACATGGAAGACAAAACTGTATCAACCAATTTTACAAGACTGAAATATTGACTTAATCTAATCATAATGGCTTTTGACGACAAAAACTTATTTAATAAATCATTTCCCTTTACTAATTAATGCTAGATGTATATATATGATATTTGATAGCATGTAAACGTACCCATTTAATATGAGAGTATTAAAGAGTGTGGTGACCAATACTTGTGTATTGTTTGTCTGCAGTGTCTGGATAAACATTAGCCTACCAGATATTTCAACTTTGAATATAAAACCCTCTTCTTATTTACATTTAACATTTGCGTATTATGAAATCTGGCTAGATACAAATACAGGGGGTCTATGGCATCTGGTTAAATATTAGCCTTACAAGATACTTCAAATAATGGACACATTAAATATTTTTTCAGTAATTCTTAGCAAAAAAATAAAGTGCTGGATGTTAATACATTTTTATGTCATTAATTCATTAAATGTTACTTCATGCTAAATCTCCAAGATTAACAGTCAAATATAAGTGATAACAATCTAAGCAATTCTTCAAAGATGACAACTTACCTGCCTTCGAATCACTAATCTTAATATAAGCCTTGTTGAATCTGAAGGAATATCAGGCAGCACATTAATCAAACATTGGCATTCACTCTTGTGAATTGGCCAATCCAATTCCTGGGGCAATAAAAGACATAAAAAAATCAGTTGATTTGTACAATTAAATTCTGGTTTCAATGAACAAGGGAATATGAAGTGCTAAAAATCAATGACTGCTGTACACTAAATGGTGTTTCCCTCTCATACTTGTAAAAATAAATTAAACCATATATAATAGGTAAAGAAGTAGTGTAGTTGTGGTAATGATGGTGTATGGACAGAATTCAACACCAGTTGACTGCTGAATGATTACTGAAGTCAGAAGGTGGAAAATGTGAATTCCAGCCAGACATCAGTGAAAACTGTAGGTTCCCTATCCCTGCAAAAGTGATACAAGAATAGTCAAATTGGTAAAAGACAAAGTTGATAAGCACTTAACAAAAAGCAACAATGCCTCAAATCATATGCTAATTCAAAATTGTTTCTCTTCAGCCCATCAGTCAACAAACTGTGCAAGCATATACACTGCATACTCTGAGGTTTCACAGTATTTGACTAGGAAAGGTAGCATTTATTGACACCATGACATTGGTTACTGTATCTCACCTGGGCCAGAGAACATCACCATTGGAACAAACAAATCACATTTGGTCAAACAAATCACATTTGCAGCTTTTTCAAAATAGATAGTCAAATTTGTGTGTAGGGAAGAACACATGAGACTCTAGACCCAGCATATCAGCAGGGGTGATGTGCAAGCTGCTAGTGGCTTTTAATGATGTCGGTTGTGTTCTTTTAGAGGTGAAACTAGAATCTCTCATGAATGCATTATATATAAAGAGGATCAAGTTGAAAACCTTTTGTATTCCTCTATGACTATTATGTTTCTGGGCACTAATGGTTTGTTCCAGCAAGATAAATCAAATCTTCCAATTTGTGTATGGATGACACAAAACTAGTTACATAGACGCCTTTCAAGTATTCGATTGACTCCATCACACTCACCAGATTTAAACCCCATTGTACACATATGAGATATGCTGCAGGCTTCATTAAATTCTCTGCAGCTACATCCAAAAGAAACAATTGTTATAAACAGCCTTGGAATGTACCTGGACCGATGCAACAATAAAAATACTTTGTAGATTCCAAGCACATCACATATAGTCACTATGTAATGACATAAAAGTACAGACCAATGATAATGCAAGACATGAATCTTTAATATTTCACATTACATTTTATTCAATTCCTGATTTTTTTTCAATTACTCTGGACCTGTGTGTGTATGCACAGACCTGGAGCCTTTATCCACTAGAATACTTTTGTGAGACCATGTCATTCTGAACTCTGTAGCCAAGAGGTCAACCCTATACCTGGTTCTCTTAGTGATCTGGTGTGAAAATTCTATTCTTGCAAGATCTAGCATGAGAAACACACTATGACTTTATTCAGGTAAAAAGAGGAAGTACATTTTATTTGATAACTGTCTCTAATTTTTGCTACTTCAGTTTAAATAATGACATGATGTTGTCAACAAACATGAATAAAATAAATTTTTTCTTACAGAAGAAAAAAGATAACTTGTATTATTCTTCGTAATGTATCAAGTTAATGATGGGAAAAATTTGCTTAGTCTGGCATGTGGTCATAAAAGTAGAGCACCCAAAAAAATAAAATTCTCTATACTAGCAATAAGTTGAGGTGACAAGCTCAACAGGCAACCTTTGATATTTACTAAGCTTAGGCTAGTCTGGCACAAAGCTAATGGAAAGGAGTATCTCATTAGGATTAAACTTATGGCATAAGTAATGATCTATGAGACTAGTTTGTTAGCCATCACTCTTAAACAGGTGCTTCATACTAATATAGTATAATATGAATAAAAGGTAAAAGCAAATCTAAAACTTCTTAAAATATTTAAAAAAAATTAAAATTTGATTTTATACATTTTTTTAATTATCTTTTGATGGCAACAAGCATTTGTATGAGTTAAAAGATCAAGATAAATATTAAATATTTGTGCATATATATATATATATATCAATCTCTATGTATGTATGTGAATATATATGCATTTGTGTATGAACATGCAGATATATACAATACTTACTTGACATTTAGAGTTACAATAAGTGTATATCTGACATCCTGAACAAATTTCAAAATGGTTTGACCTGAAAATGACAAACAGTAACAAATGTTTCACTTTTATATTTTGATTTTATAAATTTGTTCTGATGATAAACAAAAACTCATGTTTAAATTTGTGCCTCTTTTTGCTGAAATCAATGCAAAATTCTAAACTGTCTACCTTATTTAATAGCATATAAGACCACCACATTTTGCTACTCAAAAATAGCTTTAAAAGTATCTCAAAAATACTCTCCTCAAAAGTTGAGATATTTAGTAAGCAATGTTTATCCAGATATTATTGATGGTAAATACTAATTGCATATTAGTCAGATTATTTACACAAATATCATCACTACCACCAATCATCATCATCTTCAGCATTACTATCATTGTCTTCATCATCACCATCACTATCATCATCTCATTCATTGTTGTCACCATCATGGTATCATTGATACCATTGCCGCCACCACAAACCACTACCGCCATCATCATCGTCGTTGTGGTTGTCATCATCATCATTGTCATCATGGTCATCATCATCATCATCATCATATTACAATTCTTTCAAATTAAAAAAGGATATACAAAAATTGAAGCTGAAGCAAGAGTCTTTGTTGAACCCTCAGAGCAACTCTATGTGATGCTGTTTTAATGATCCTTTATGGCATATCTACCTAATATATTTGTACATGAAGCATCTTTCAGTTTTTAAAAGAAACTTGAAATTCAAATGATAGTGATAGAAATCCTCATCACTGTATGTCTGATAAGCATCACAGGCACCAATTGTTTTTGGGTTTTTTCTTAATATTCCCAGATAAAAATTTGGAGGGATTTTGGACCTCATCAATTATGACAATTCAAACATCATTAACAAACAACATTCAAATAAAAATGGATACTTTACAGTTATTTTTACTTCTAATTAATAATCTATAGATCATCAAAGGAGTGATGAGGTACTCTAGTTGTTTGTTAGGTCTATCAAGTACCATATTTTACAGGAGGCATTATGATTAAGTAATGAATGTGTGAGGAAATGAATTATTATTCATACAAAAAACAGAATTTGAAGATAGCATCCTAATTTTGGCAGATTTCTCTTAGCATGTCCTTATGAAATGCATGAACCCAACTTTTTCCTGCACTGAACAGAAATATTTTGTCAAATGGATGACATAATGATTGACAGAAAAGACAGTGAATAAACACTCAGCTACATTTAGAAATCCATATGCATCAAGTTTGACAATATTGGTTGGCAATAAGCTTTCCACCTACTGCCCACTCACTCATAAGGTTTTCTACAATATAACCAAACCTAAAGTGAATAATGAGTATCGTGGGGGCCTTCAATGTAGAAGTCCAGTTGGTTTTAGAATGCTGACCACTGTAATTAAACAGCATGAATGAGACAACATGAAATGTCCAGTGTACAGTATAGTTGTAGAATCTGCTACATTCTAGACATATTAAAGTTGCTTCACTTGGCATTTTGATTAGACATAGAAATGATAATAATAAGTAAAAACCTTTTTGAATCTCATTGAAATGTCATCTTTATTTTGATTTCTAAAAGTCAAACTGTAGTAAAATATTTGCCTGGAAGAGATTACACATGCTCTACATATCCAAATTAAGAGAATATAAAAAGGGTATGAATTCTTGTTACATTGGGTGATGTACTAAGAGACTTGCTAATATCACTGAATACCTCTTCAAACATCACAACACAAACCTTTTGTCTTTTCATAGCAAAAATGTTCCACCACATCATGAGTAACAACTTAGAGACAATCCAATTCTGTCAGAGAGAGAGAGAGAGAGATAATAATCAGTTGGTGCTCAGGGATAGAATCCACTCCAACCCAATAACCTATTGTAGCTATTTCCTTCATCTTTCATCAGTAATTCCCATACATGTGTGTGTGTGTGTGTGTGTGTGTGTGTAGAGGGGGGTGCTGTCTTATATATCTACTAAAAAGTATCCCTTTATTGAAAATCTAGCTTATTTTATTGGGGTTTGGCCAAAACGTTTTTTTCTCATTAATAAAGCCAGCAAATGTGTTGGCCAACCCCCAATGAAATCCATAAAGAAAGAGGAAGAGCATGTCTTTATAATCTTAAATACTAAATTGAGAGGTGAGGATGGGTAGAGAGATGGAGAAAATGCAGTGGTTAATAGGAGTCAAAGGGCAATAGTTTTCTTTTTGTTTCCTTCGAATTCAGTTATATGGACAATGTTGAAAGATCTTGAAACACTGTATAAGTCAATAATTTGCCACTTGAATGAAATTGGCTTTTACCAAATGATTTATCTCCTAATCTTTCAGGATGTAGGCGATCATGGCTCTCTACTACTTCTTGTCTTTTGTTGTCATCCTTTCACACAAGTTTGTTAAGTTTGTTTCCTCCTACTTCATTTACTTTCAATATGTCCTTTCCCACAATTTTCATCTGTCGCTTTTTCGTTAACTTACAGAGAATTCACCAAAATAATCAGAACAAGGGAGATAATCACATTTTGCCTACTTGCCTATCACTTGAGATGAACTATCAAACAAAATCATGGAATGAGAGATTTTGAACAAAGTAATTGAAACTGGAAAAAAATTATTAAGTATTAAACTCACCACTTGGCAAAGGGTTAACACAAGAGTTAATATATGTTGACTCATTCGAGCCAATTTCCTCTTCTTTGTTTTCATTGCATCCTCCTATGGAAAATGACCTAATTGGTAAAAGTGCTTTAGGTACAACTTATTTAGTTCTTTCAAATTTGTGAGTTTAATCTTGGGTTTAGGTCATACACAAATATTCCAGGTCTGTACAGAGCCAAATTGGCATAAAAATACAATTTTGTCGGTTATTTCCGATAAAAAGATATAAAAGATAATTACCTTCCTTAAATTAGATTTTAAAAAAAAAAGTGCTCAGTTATTTGATGTAGAGGCTGAGAAAGCTTGGTAATGTCAGCCGAATATGCGATGATTACCCTCACCTGGTCTGCTAGTTGGCACAATTTTAGGACTGTAAAAGATTAGATAAAAAAATAGCTCTTTCTTTCTTTCTTTCTTTCTTTCTTTCTTTTTTCTCTTTTGCTCCCAATGAAACAGTGTCAGCTCAAGCCTTTACCACCTCTGGGGAAAATTTATTTACCCCAGGCTATCTCCTACTAGTTTTGACACACACATTTTCTAATAGCTAATGTTTTTCTTACTCTTTTCAGCTATATCCATACACATTAGTATATTTTCTGGTTTTTGTGAATTATCTTATTCATTATATAAAAATATCTTTACATATTAAAAATAATTCCTTAAAATACTGAATTCAATTTCTTAGATGGTTCTCAATCTAATTCCATACACACCCGTAGAGCCGTAATTTTCTACAAATGGATCATCTAGTGTCAACCGTCTGCCAAATAAATACTATTTTAAATATTATACCAAAACATTTGTTATTATGTTAACATAATGATGCTGAGAAATGGAACTTAGACTTCAAAGATCATTCTGGTGTGACGAGTGAGTAATGTTTTCTTCTTTCTCTGTGTCTCTCTTATCCACTCGCGCCCAAGTTAACTATTCAATATCAATACATTCACTGTGCATTTTATTAAAAAAAAAGATTGGCATGATTTGTTAAGATTGCGGAGTTAGAAGTTGAAAAAGCGATTAGACAAATTACCAAAGCCTCTTAATACAATAATTTATTCCAAGTTAATCGTGAATCTAGGGTTAATCTAATGTCAGTGTTTTTGGTTGACCTATTATGGAAACTGTGTTTGCCTAGATTAAGTAACCAAAAAAGCTTTCTCAATCCGATTTGATTTAATGACCTGGCAAAACTTCTTATGATTGTGCAGCATTTTCACACTTCAATATGCTATTTTATCAAACTGGCGAAATTGGTGTGCGTTATACAGCAGAATTGCTATGTATGAACATTTTGAACATGGGAAAACTGTTACGGAAGTTACTGCTTTTGTTTGCTAGCTGAGAACATTTTTTTCCATAAAAATTTATGGCTACTGGTACATTTATCCCACAAACAATATTTGGTAGAGTCATTTGAATCTGGGTAAAAATAAATAACACAAAAATGGAGTTAAAACAAACAACATTTAATGAATGTTATTAACAAAAAGGAATTACAAGTGTACACAAATGAAATCAAAGGAAAAGACCTTAAAAATTAGCTATAAAGATATGCTTGTGTGTGTGTGTGTGTGTGTGTGTGTGTGTGTGAAACAAGCGTGTATGATACACACAGGTATGTATGAGTTCAATTGTCAGTCAACTAAAGAAACAAACTGTTGTAACCTAGAAATAGTTACTGAATGAGGAATAACCAAAACGGAGGTTAGAAATGAAATGGTAATCTTTATAAAATCAACAACATAATATACTCGCCAGTGGCGTGAAGTAGGTAAACCACTGCTGGTGGGGAACTACTTAGATAGCATATTGTTATTTATTGTATTTAAAATGGAGAGGGGTTGAGGCTGGTCATCACTAACTATCTTATACCTAGCTAATCCGATTCACAACCTATTTACACATTACAATTTCCACATTCACCATAAGAACTCGTCCATTAGCAATCAATCATCCATACACCATAATACCACATTCTCTCAAGGGAGACCTACAAAATGTGCCCCAGACTATAAAAGGCTAATGATATAAAATTTGTACTTAAAAATTTATGGATGAATAAAATGAGAGAGGAGGGAGATGAACCCAATAACAAACTAAAATATTAACACAGAACAAACTAAACATAACTGATGTTAGTAGGGCCTTTCCAACCCTCAGTAAAGAGGATGCTGTATTCTGCCCATTTGGACAAAATCAAGAGGCTCTCTCGCTAAGGGAGTAGGAAAGGAGAAAAAATATATACAGACATGGGAAATAAAAACTGACCCAGTCAAGATAAAAAGGGGCCAAAACCAACTGGGCAGGTTGGGAATCTGGACTTGGATCATAACCAAAGAGGCAGCCAGGAACAGGCCAGGAACAACACATTAACTAGGTACACAAAAGCTTGTCTAACCTAACCAAGGGGAGCCCCATTCAAACAAGCCAAGCTCACCTCTTTCACCCACCTGAAGACTGTCGAATGCAAGCGTTTTCTATCAGATCTAATCTTCATCCTCGCAAGACTTCCTCCTGTCGCGTCGTCCAAATCACCATTCGAGCCGTGGCCAGCAGCGTAAGAAACAACATCCATTTCACCCCAGAATACAGGGATGACACATTGTCACACGCGTATGCGCGATCATTTAGCACAAGCTTTTCAGGAGCAAGATGTGGTCCCATAAGGGACGGACCTGGTGACAATGGTAGGTGTGCGAAGCCGTTTCTTCTAATCCAAGGTCAAACCATTCACAGTCTGGCAAATCTGCCAAGCCCCATATGAAGCCCTTGTCATTTTGAGGCAGCCGATTCTGAGCCAATCGCCAGGTAAACCATAACTCAGGGTTACTGAGATAATCCGCCACTCTGCAAAACTCCTCCTCCGACAAGTCGAGCCACTCATGTAGAGAATCCTTCGCGACCCACTCCACTAAATAACGATAGAAGACCTTCCTAGGATGAGAAAGGTCACTGGACCGAGGAATGATCGTCAAAGCGTACTGACACTCGCGAAGGAAATCCGATTGATCCCGGGGTTTACGACGGCGCTCAACCCGCGAGATGGGGGAAATGATAGTAAGGAAAGGGAATGCGTCCCAAACAATCCCCGCCATAACCAAATCTCCTGTCAAAGAGCGGCATAGAATAGCCAACCTCAAGGCGAGTTTGTGACTCACCACGTGTGGCATTCCTAGCTCCACAAGACACAGACGTTGTGCACAGACTTCTCTGTCAACCTGATGCTGGCATCCCCTCCACAAAATGGAGGATAGCAACCGCTCGAGTGGCTTCCTATGATCCTTACAGAGAGGACAATCGATAAAGGACGATCGGGAAAACGTATGTAGCACACGCCCCTGCCCTGCCCTTCACGAACAACCTCCTTCGACGCCAAGTCTGACCGGCCGTGTCGACCTTTGCTCGTACTTCAGACCAATTTTTCTCCAGCTGGAGGTTGGGTCCAAACCACACCCCAAGAATGTGGACAGGACTGTCCCGGAAGATCGACCCCCTTCCAGACACCTAACCGCAAGCCGAACGACTTGTCGCGGTTTATCTTGGCCCCTGTCACCTTTTCATACTGATCAAGCGCCTTCAGTACCGCCTCAATGTTGCTGCGGGATGACACGAAAGCAGATACGTCATTGGCATACAAAGAAACCCTGGCTCAAGCCCCTCCAGGAACGGTGATTCCACATAGGTCCGAACTGCACACCCTGTCCAGCCAGCGAAGGAGAGGCTCCAACGCCAAACCATAAAGTAAGGGCGACAATGAACAACCCTGATGAACCGACCTAGACAGCGCAAAAGCGCCTGACAGTTTCCCGTTCATCTGTACCACAGCACTGGGGGAGCGATACAGGAGGCTAATCCAGCGGCAGAAGTCAGGTTCGAATCCGGCGGCCTGCAGGACAGCAGCAAGGTAACGATGGTCAACTCTATCAAATGCCTTGGACTGACCTGAATTGATCAGCGTGGCCTAATCGTCATCTTTTACATCCTCTATGATCATGTGGATCAGATGCAGGTTGCTCTGAATTGTTCAGCCCCTCACAACAAGTCTGCTCAGGACCCAACAAAGAATCGGCAACTGACTGCAGGATCTTGGCCAAAATCTTTAACTCTGTGTTTAGCAGAGTTATGGGCCTATAATCATTTAATTTCCCCCCAACACCCTTGTTCTTTTTAACAGCGTGATCACACTCCTGGTGAACCGGTCGAGGATAGCCCCCTGACGAAACTAATTGTTGAACACAACTGTCAAAATCGGGACAAAGATGTACAGCAGCCTCAAGTACAATTCATAGAGCAAACCATCCAGACCGGGCGACTTGCCTCTGCCGACCTTCTTCAATGCCACGTAGAGTTCACTCTCCATAATCTCTCCCTCGCAGCTAGCCGCTTCAGTCGGCGGAAGTCGAGGAAAGTCAGCCAAATAGCTGCGAAACTCATCCTTACGAAGACCAGGCTCCTTGGTAAAGCGGCTTATGAAATGCTGCCGAAACGCCTCACACATGTCGTCAGTAGCCCGAAGAGTATGTTTTGACTTCACGAATGTACCGATCGGACCCTCAACAGATCTCTTCCTTGTGCACATCTGTGCCCATATTCACCGCTTCGGAAGACATCTTGCTTAACCTATGTCTAATTATTAAGTTGTTTTCTCACATAGTAACATATGTGAGAAAACGACATTATTTTTGCACCAACCTAATACCTGGCCCATGTAGCAGTTGCTAATCAAACGCTCCAGGTCCTCCCTAGCTAAGGCTATCTCTAGGGGATCCCTTTCCCCAGCCACCGCCCGGGAAAAACTAGCCTTAAGTGCCTTCACCTTCTCAGCTCTATCTAGGGCAAGCCGTTTTCTGAAATCAGTAGTGAAGGACCTAATCCTACTCTTAAGTCTCTCCCGTCACTTATTCCCAATAACTGCCCACACTAACTCCCGCTGCACTAAGCTAGTTAGCTGCTCCTGGAAGTCCCGCCTGTCTAGTAAAGACAGATTGAACTTCCAGTACCCAGCCATTCTAGGCCTACGATCTAACCTCACCCGGGTACAAACGAGTTTGTGATCTGAATAGCCTACCCAGTGGAACGTGGGACAATCTAACAAGTCTACGCCGGCTCCTCTAACTAACATTATATCCAGGTAGCTAACTTCCCTGGTAAAAGGCCAATTCTGAGCCCACGTTCACATTTTCCCCCGGGGTGATCGACCTGGTATCTATCGACAAGACCAAACTCTTCGATCAGATCAACCAGGCTACGATCGCCCCTACTCCTGCTAGCTCCCCGCCTCCTATCTAACTTGGGGTCCAGGATGGCATTCCAGTCCCCCATTAAGACTAGGCGCGTTGAATCCACCATGAACGGTCCCAACTGCCGAAAAAAACAAGACCCGCTCCTCCCAGTCGTTGGGCGCATAATTCGGAACGAACCACTTTTCACGGCAATATCGGCCAAGATAACCGGTCCACCTTCGCACCAAGAGTCCGCTTCACCAGCAAAGAAACTACTCTAGCATGTCCCTATATGCTGAATAAACGACAAAGTCGCTCTCCAGCACACACGCATCGACGCTGCAAACAAAGTGGGTCTCTTCGATCGCGGCGACATCCACGCCGAAGAGATCCCAGAAAAGGTGGGCTGCCTTACCCCAATCCCTCAATCCCTTTACATTCAAAGTGGTTATCTTAATAGACATCTTCTTGGCCTGAAAAATAAGAGATAAAAGAAAAAAAAACTACTTACATACAGGCCGGAAATCTGCATCAGTCAGGACCCCGACGGATTGTCTTAGGCTCCCCTCACCTAGCTCTGACGTCATTCGTCCTTCTAGGACAATCCTGCCGACCCCTGTGGGATAGGTTAACACACCTATATAGGGAAGGATGGAGTAAGACGGGGACCCTCCCAGAACAATATTGTCTTAATCTCTTTAGGTATCCGTCGTCTATTACCAGCATTTTAATGTTTTTGAAGGCTTCTTGTGCTTCCACCAGATGCGCCCAAACTTTTGGGTTGCCACCTGTGTCCCTTACACAGGTGACTACCCCAGGAGCACCTGGAAAGTTCCTGGGGTCCTCAATGGATTTCCCATCTACAGTAGACATTTTCATCAAAAGGCCCATTAAAGATTTTTTATGGTTTTACAAGTTTTTCTTAACTTGCTCCACGTCTACTCTGCAAATGTTTTCTGTGTCAGGGAAAATTCTTTTTTCCTTTTTCTTTTCCCGGGCACGGTGGGGAGAGGAAGAAGTGGAAAAGTGAGGGGGAGTGGATATTGAACTAGCAGGGGAGGTGGAGGGAGACGGAGACGGAGCTCGAATGGGTGAAGTGGGGAGGCGCCTAGCTTTTGGCAATTCTTCTCTAGCTTGTCCTGGCGAGACCGGTACTGACAAAGACCTGTATTTTGGCAGAGTTCTTTCTGCCCTACTTCGGCCAACACGTTTCTGTACCAGTTTTTCAGCGTCCTCCTCCTCCTCTTCTCTAGTTCTTTTCAAAGAAGAAGATTGAGGAGGGGGCATTTCCTCCACCTCCTCTTCCAGTTCCTGTTGCTAATTTTTTTTTTTTTTTGTTCTTTTTCTTCCTTTTGTTTTGCTGTTTGGTTGCAGATTTTGGTGATTTCTGTTGTTGTTGCTGCTGCTCCTGTCGTGCTGGTTGTTTAGGTGACTGTGTGACTTACTGTTGTGGAGAGGGTGGGTTTCTCACTCCCCCACTCTTCACCTCAGTCCAGGCACTATGGGGGCCTTTTCTTTTTCTGCTACTACTGTCGCTGCTGCTGCATTCTTCGAAGGCTGTTCCACCTTCTTCCCGGGGCATTCCTTATCCATGTGCCCCACTGAACCACATGACCAACATCATGGCCTCCTACCCTCTACGACGACGAACATTCTTTTCTCCCGACATGTCAAAATGTTTTGGATGTTTTGAAAGCTCTGACGTGTGAGGACAACTTGCAAAACGATGTCACCGGTTGCAATGCCGGCTTTACTAAGTACAGGACTCACTTCCTGTACTTGACCATACTTGACAAAGAACGCTCCCATACAGTCTTCCGAGATTTCAACTGGTACACCATGCACAGTAATTTGTGTCTTTCTTGTGCCTATATACTCCATTTGGTTGGAGTCTCAAATGCCGATGTTAAGAGGACATTTCCTGCGAGTTGCTTTGCTTCTTGTTCTGATCCGAGAAGATCCAACATTGCGTTGCTTCTCCTCGCCAACACTTTCGGTATGTTAGTGCTTCCTCCATGCTCTCTCTGCTGACCCCGATGAGTCTCCGATTTTTTTTACATCTGTGGTCAGCATCGAAATAACCCTGGTGTTGACAGCTTCCAGAGCCTCGGGGGTAGTAAGGAACTCATTTCCTTGCAGGTATTTTTGACGTTGTTCCTCATAAGCTGCATCTTTTTTTCTTAGGCCCGCTCTCGGACCAGGCCTGTTTTTTGCTGGTACCAAATTTTCAGTTAGCACCGGCGGTGTTTCTAAATTTTCGCTCATGATGGCTGATAGCTACCACGGGTGAACAAATTAAATTTTGCCTGTTTGTATGTATTTTTTTTAAATGCAGACATAAATTACTGAACAACAAAATAAAAACAAAAACGTGGAAAAATAAAACCAATAAACACGTAAAAAGTAAAACAAAGAAATATGAAAAACTCAAAAAAGTAAATAAAAACAGGGAGAGGTTAAAAAAAAATACAAACAAAAAAAAAGGAAATAAATACGAAAGAAACGAAAAGGCGTACAAATAAATATGCACAAAATAAGGACAAAAGAAAACTAAAAAAATTTAAAAGTTTTAGAAAATAAAAATGAAAAATCTTAACTGTTCAATTAACTGAAGCTTGTCACAAAAAAAACGCAGTCCGCAAAAGCTAAAAAAAGCAATAAAAAGTCTAACAGTTACGGGCTTACGGCGTATTCCTTCCACTCACAATAGTGTCCAACGTATTGATGAGGATTTGGGGTATACCCATTATAGTCCATAGGCACGGTATAACATCCCACTTTTTAGGTTTACTTTGCGCAGAATCAATATCTTTTTTCCTTTTCGGTTTAAATCATTTAAACAGAAAAGGAAAAAAAAGATATTGATTCTGTGGATTCTCTCAGTATCCCTTCTTTTCTTCTTAATCTTACTTTATCTTTTTTGGATTCTGTCTCGGGAGCTTTCCAAGGAATGGGCACATCAAATATCTCGAAAAGAAGTTCCATAGGAGTATCGTTCTCTTATGTGCCTACTTTTTGTCTGATTCAAGTGCCTTTTGTGCACTATTTTCGGTCCTTTGACTAAATATATCATCCTACGATGATGTTTCCAACTTCTCAATATCTTTCCCCCGTCTGATACATTCGGTAAAAAAATCTTTTCATCCACTCCATAAAATTTATTTCCAGTTTTTTTTTTTTTTTCTTATTCGGTATCAGCTTGTCAAAGACCGATCTTATTTTCCGCGCAAACATAATTTCTGCCGGAGTCATGGCCAAAGGTGCATTTTTATTTGGTGTAAGCCGATACACTTGTAGAAACTGTTGCAATGCTGCATCCATGGAGCCACCGTTGAATATTTTTTTTTAGCGCCCTCTTAAAGGTATCCACAAAATGCTCTACGTGGCCATTGGTTCTAGAGTGGTAAGGGGTAATTGTTATGTGCTCTATCATAAACATTTTACAAAATCTCTTGAATTCTTTTGATGTAAATTGGGTGCCGTTATCCGAAACAATAGAATCTGGTACCCTGAACCTTGCGAACATTTCGTATAGAAACCCAATTACTACTTCCATGATTGGTTTCTTACATCTCAATATCTCTGGTCACTTGGAAAAACTGTCTACAATGATCAAATAATATGACCCATTAAGTGGACCAGCAAAGTCAATATGCAGATGTGACCATGGGCGGTCAGTTTCTGGCCATGGGTTGAATTTTATTAGTGGTGCTTTAGCTGCCAAAGCACAGCCTTTGCATGACTTTACCAAACATTCGATGTCTCTAGCCATACTACGCCAGTACACATAACTTCTCATTAAGCTTTTCATTCTGGATATACCAGTTTGTCCTGTGTGGAATTCTGTCAGTATTCGTTTCTAGAGGTACCACCACTTTTTCATGAGAACGTCATTGCAAATTGAATACACCTCGGATTCTGTTTTACTGATGTCTTTTAGTTTTGTCTTCATTTCCACAATAAAATTGTCATCCAACTTTATTTTTTATTTCTTCCAAAGTCACAGGTATTTCCCTTTTTGGAAAATTTTTATTTACAGTAATTTAGAATATTAATATATAGAGAAGACATCTTTTCAATGACTTCAGTGAGAAGACATCTTTTCAACGACTTCATTGGTAAAATATTATGATGTGTTGATATTTTGTATAATACGCGTCTGATGGCAAAACAAACGATAATTTTTGTTACCGCTCTTTTTCATGGAATTGGAAGCTATAGACGACTCCTTTTTAACAGAGGATTTTATCCTCAGTCAGATATTTATCCTCGGTCGTTTAAGACGTTTTTTATACTGGCTCTGTGGTTAACTAATTTAGTTTGCCACGTAAAATAAAGTGTTACCTTTAATAATTCGACTTACAGTATCGAATTATTTACCTTTATAGAGTTAATATTTAGATTTTAATAGCTATATTACTGGTTTTATCTATGGATGTTATGTTGACCTTTTTGCTTGGCAGAGTCCTTCGATGCGGGACATTCTGCCCCTATTCACATTCTTTACTTTAAAATAAGATTTAAAATATTTTAAAGGATATTCTTCATTGAATAAGATTTTAAGATGCTAGACTAGGTGAGGCTTTGTGTTTACTAATTTACACTTTCAGCTCCCGAGGAAGTGAAAAAGAGATTCAAAGGAAGAAAAAAGAAATGTATTTGAAGAAAGAACATAAAAGAATCTGAAGAAATTGTTAAAACAGATTTGTTTATTGTAAAAAAAAAAAAAAAAAAAAAGTTGAAAAAAGAAAATATGTGTAAGTTGTCAGCTTATAGAATGATACATTCTATTTTAGCATCCCGCAACCATCAATATCAATATTTGTACAAAAAGTGGATCACAGGGTTTATTCAGCTTAATAAATATTTTCAGAAAACCTCAACTTATGATTGGTCACTTAATATTTAAATCACGCCCGAATATTAATATCAATTTTCGTACAAAAAGTGGATTACAGAGCTTATTCAGCTTAGTAAATATTTTCAGAAAATCTCAACTTCTAATTGGTCACTTAATATTTAATAACATCGACCTAGTTCTTGACCTGACCAAAAAGATAATTCCACCCAAATCTATCAAACTTCTGTGAGCCTATTACGTGACCAAAGTTAGCAAAAACGTCTTTCATCTTCGACATTGCGCCGATCGGAATCCTTTGAACTCGTCACACAGTTCCAGGCTTTACGTTAAATTTGGATTTTTAACATCCCAGGACAAGATAAATTTCTCTTCATTCGCACAGTATTGCATAGAACATTTTTTTTATCTCTACTTCCGCTTATAGAGAAGCAATGACCGTGTCTTCTAAAGGTTCATTATTTTTTGTATAAGTCTGGACATTCCGTTCGCGTGACTCAATTTACTTGATAGCAAAAATTCCATCCTGAAATAATTCAATAAAATAGTTCCCCATCTTTGTAACCTATTAGCTGCATGGGTCGGTAGGCCTTTTTTGGACCCGTAAATAGTTAACAATGGTCTGTGATCCGTTTGTAAGGTAAATTTTCTTCCGTGGATAAATCTAAGAAATTTCGTAAGCGCAAACACAATCCCTAAACTCTCCTTTTACGGAATAATTCTTTTCGGCTGGAAGAAGCGCCCTGGATGAGTGTTTAATAGGTTTAATCGAGCCGTCTTCGAATCTATGCATAATGCAAGCGCCTATTCCTTATGAACGAGCGTTGCTTGCTACGATTCTTTTTTTTTTTTTCTTTTTTTTTTTTAATCGTAATGCGTCAAAAACAAGTCCGACGTTAGCATTCCTTTAATTTTTTCAAATGCTCCCTGTCACTCCGTTGTCCAAACTCATTTAGAGTATTTTTTTTTTTTAATAGTTCGTTTTAACGTAGCTCGCAAACAATGCATGTATGGCACAAATACGTTGTAATAATTTTCCAAACCCAGTTAGGGGCAGGTATAACTTTTATAGCACTGACTTGTGCTGGATCTGTTCTCCTGTCATTTTTGTCAATTATTTCTCCCAAATATTTGATTTTATTCAGAAGAAAACTCATTTTTCTTCTTTTAGCATGAATCCATAGTCCGAAATCCTTCTGAAAACCTCGAAAACATTTTTCTTGTGTTCTTCTGGGTTTCCACTTTTCAGCAAAATATCGTCTAGATAAGCCACTGCAAAGTCAAGTCCACTAAGTATTGTATCCATTACTTGCTGAAAAATCGCTGCGGCGACCTTCATTCCGAAAGCCAAACAATTGACACACATTCTTCGATGTGTGTTTATCGTAATTTGGAACATTCGTCGTTCACTTCAACCTGCAGATACGCGTCGCTTAGGTCGATTTTCGAAAATATCCGACCACCACTAAGTTGCGCCAGAACCTATTCCGGCCCCGGAAGTGGATAATCATAACTTTTGAGGGCACCGTTTAAGTCCATGGAGAAATCAACTTTAGATTTAAGTCTGTCAAGCTCATCATTGATCTGTTTTAATGATGCAAAAGCGCATTCATTTTCGTTTTGAAAACTTGTACATTTTCCTTTAGCTCGAATTTAGCTTTTATTTTATTGCACCTGCCTAACCCACCAGAAAATACCCGTAGGAATTTAATTTTCAATTCTTTCTTTAAACTTTCTGTTTCGTTAGTAAAACCTTTAACTTCTTGACAAATCGGAATGTTCCATAACTTAAACTGCTCCATCCAGTCCGTCCCGAAAAGATTATTTGTATTTTTCATTACAGTTTTAATTTCAACATTTTCCCGTTATAAATTCCCCTTCGAATTTTATTTTCTGTCCTGTAACACTACGAGCGATTTTCTTGGTAACCATACGTTGGTTTTCCTATTTTTACCATGTACAGTGTAACCCGGATATAAGAGACCCTGATATAAAAGAAACCCGGATATAAGAGATATTTTCTCTGGTCCCAAATTAGAGCCATACTTACCTAAATAAAATAGACCAAACCCGGATATAAGAGACTTCTCCGGTCCCGACAACTCTCTAATATCCGGGTTACACTGTATAAACATTTATTATGCTTATGTCGGATTCACAATCCAATTGTAATTTAAAATTTTTGCTAAGGATTTTTACCTGCACAAATTTCCTTATATTCTGACCGGCAGATTAATCCACATTTGTAACTTTAACGTAATTATTCACTCTTTTTTTTGTTTTTTTTACTTTTACCTTATTAAGTTTTCTTATATCCTTTTTTTTTCTTTTTTTTTTTACAACAAAAACATTCTTTATTTCTTTATGGCAGTCATTGTGAAAATGTAGTTCTCCACATGCATAACAGGGAGTAATGTTTTTTTCTTCTCTTTATTTTTCTGGCGCACTTTTTTAATGTGCGACACCGCTTCCTTCGATATCTTTGGCATCTTGTCGAACATTTATAAACCTCTGACAATCTTCTGCTAGGTTTTGTAAAGTCAAATTGGGGTCGTTTTCAAGTTTATTTAAAATCCCTCTGATTTCAGCGTCTTTTGTCGATGCCACGCCAAACCTTGAACAAATATCAGGCATTTAACATTTTCAGAGTTTAATTCTGGAGGAATGATCGTCAAGGCATATCGACACTCGCGAAGGAAATCCGATTGATCCCGGGGTTTATGACGGCGCTCAACCCGTGAGATGGGAGGACTGATAGTAAGGAAAGAAAAGGCGTTCCTTACAATCACCGCCATAATCGAATCCCTTGTCAATGTGCGGCGTAGAAAAGCCAACCTTGAAGCAAGCTTGTGACTCGCCAAGTGCGGCATTCCCCATGACACGGACGTTGTGCACAGACGTCTCTGTCGACTTTATGCTTACGTCCTTTCCATAAAATGGAGGATAGCAAACGCTCGTACACCTTCTTATGTTCCTTATAGAGAGGAAGTACAGACAAACAGTAAAGGACAAGAGGAAAGACGTAAGTAATACACGCCTCCGCCCTGACCTTTACGGACAACCTCCTTCGACGTGCTGACCTTTGCCTGTACTTCTGACCATTTTTTCTCCAGGTCGGGTCCAAACCACACTCCAAGAATGCGGACAGGATCGTCCGTCCAACAAAAAGATCGGCCCCACCCCTTTCCAGCAACCTAACCGCAAGCCGGGAGACTTGTTGCGGTTAATCTTGGCCCTGTCACCTTTTCGTACCATTCAAGCGCCTTCAGTGCCACCTCAATATCGCTGCGAGACGACACGAAAGTAGATACGTCATCGGCCTACGCGGAAACCCTGACTCGAGCACCCCCCCCCAAGGACAGCGATACCTAATTTGAGCTGGACTGCACGCCCTGTTCTTTAACCGGCGATGGAGAGGCTCCAACGCCAAACCGTAAAGTAGGGCCGACAGTGAACAACCCTGACAAACCGACAGAGACGGTGCAAAAGCGCTCGACAACTTCACGTTCACCAGCACTGTGGGAGCGACACAGGTGGCTAATCCAGCGTCAGAAGTCGGGTTCGAATCTGGCGGCCTGCAGGACAGCAGTCAGGTAGTGATAGTCAACCCTATCAAATGGCTTGGACTGATGTAAATTGATCAACGCAGCCTCAACGTCGTCTTTTACACCCTCTATGATCGTGTGGATCAGATGCAGGTTGCTCTGAATTGTTCGGCCCTTAACATATACCTAGCAGAACGAACTTTTGCTGCCCCGAATTACAAAGGACTCGCTCCATTCGAAGTCAAATAAATATATATTATTTATTTATACCTTCGGTTCTGTTAAATATTACTAAGAACCTCTGTCACTTTTTCACAATATCAGCATACATCTGTTTGCAAATTGAGTTGCTTTGGATTTCCTTAATTTCCGTAATTTTAATCTGCGACAAATAGAAGATGCATAGTCCTCTTTATAATGTAGCTTGTCTGATCCAAAACCAGCCACACCAAATTAATTACCTGACCAGTTGATTCCACAGCCCACTATACTACCAACAGATAAACTTCCGCTAACCACAATCGACTTTAACAACAACACTGCAAATCTATGTGCAGACTCAAATATGTCCGCGATAAAGTTGCCCGAGCTGCCATCGTTATATCAGGCCGATATGACATGAATCATGCTCAAGAGGAGAATAGACGCCGTACCAATAATCGAAAATGTAATGTAAACCTCGACATTCCCACAATTATATGATGAGCGTGCCGCAGCAACAACAAAAAAAAAGAAATATGAATGAAAAAGAAGAAAACTATGATGCGCGGAACTGTATGGTTTCTATTATTTGAATTATTGTTCTGTTCTATTCTTATTTACATCCCTTCTTAGCTACTGTGTCCGCTTTCACTTTCACTAATAACCTTCATGACGTCATGATGACGGACTTAACCACTTCTTTTTAATAAAACTATTTAAAATAACAGTATGTACAGATTTCTAGTCTATTTCCGTAATTTTTGTTTTAAAACACATTTTATTAGAAATTCACCTTACACATTTGGCCCCACTTCCACAAATTTAGAAAGCAGTACATGAGCTTGATGAGGAGCGATACTCACTCCCAATGCTATTTAAATTGCTTAAATAAATGCAGACAACTAAATTCAAAATGGCAGCTACTCAAGGTCAAACGATAACAAATTGAAAATGCACGTTTTTTATTGATAAAGAGGTCGATGACACAAAATTCGCCAAAAAAACAGCATATCATGATGAAAAAAGGCCCCAAACTTAATAAAAATGAAGTTTTCTCGTGAAAAAGTTTATTAATAAGAGGAAAGTCCAAAGTATTTTTTAATTATTTTTTTTTTCTATTCCTTTCTAGCACATTTGAAATTTTGGTTGAAAATCTTCCGGTTTTTTTTAAGTCAGCAGTCACATAATATTTAGCATTTAGTTTTTTTAGCGCTTTTTCATTTGAAAAACATTAATTTGGAAAATTTTGCCAAAATCAAATAATTGTCGGATTTTAATGAAACTTTCAGAAATTATTAAAAAATGAATGAAATTATTTTAGAAATGTTTCTTTTTTAGAAAGTCATGGTCAATTTTTTTTTTTTTTAACATCTGTTATACCCTCCCCACCTTACTTAATTTTATGAAAACTTAAAAACTCGAATATGAGCATCTCTGTAATTTTTTAATTAAATGCAGAAGAATTTGAAGTATATAACTCATCGATTTTTTTTTTTTTTTTTTGTAAATTGAGAGCGTTTCTATCCAAACTTTAGCTCTGAATTGCAAAATACAAAACCCAATAAAACGAAGACATTATTTTTAATTAAAAAAGCTTTTAATGGCTTTTTAATAATATATATTAAGGACATTTTTGTCTGAAGCCAAAATATTTTTTCGATGAAAAATGAATTTTTACAAGAATTTTCTTTTTTTAATTGTAAATACAAAATGTGATAAAGTTGTTAAATTTTTAAAATTAAGTTTGAATATGCGCATCTCTATTAAAAGATCTATTTTTACACATCATAAATTTCAAAGCTTAATACAATCAGCGATGCTTTCTATTTTTAAAATAATTTTTTTAATATACCAAAAAATGTCTTAAAAACTTTTTCGGTAAATTGCCCTGACGTTAGTTGTCGATACATTGACGTAAACATCAATTTACACCTCCAAAACCAATCACCACAGTTAGACATGCTTCTCTTATTTCCAACTAATTTTTTTCTGCTAAAAAATTACGTAATGTTTGTTTCTAATTACATTAAGTACGCATTAAATTTTCTAATTTTCCTAAAATAACTTTTGAAAAAAGTATAATTCAATTTTACAGGATTTTTAAACGGAAAATTTCACTTTTGTTTAAAAACAATCAAAAATGATTGACATGATCGATTTTATGTAAATTTTGATAACTAAAAAAAAAAAGATTTTTAACTAAAATTTCGAACGTGCTAGAAAGGATTAGAAAATTAAAAAATATATTCAAAAAATACTTTATACTTTCCTCTTAGTAATAACATAAACATTTAGACGAGAAAAATTGTTTAATCAAGTTTGGGGCCTTTTTTCATCAGAGTAACCATACCGGTCGTTTTTAGCGAACTATTGAACATACCGATCACGAATAAAAAATTTTCAATCACGCAGTTTTGAGGAGTTACTCTGTACAAGTAAATAAATCGAGGATTTGAAAAGTTAGTGAAATTTCGCTTAACTTTTTTTGTTGATCTCATATAAAGACTTTTCTAAAGTCGAATTATCAATTTGAAACTAATTTTTAAAATTTCCCGGAAAACCAAATATCGTTGATGTCAAGGGTATATAAAAAAAAAAAATTTTTTAAATATTAAAAATCCAAGGTACAAAATTATAAATAAAATAAAAACTTAAAACCTATCTACATTTTTCTGTTTTAACTTTTAAGTATGAATAACAACATTTTCCAAGAATTTTACTTCGGTTACTTTAAAAACCTTTTCTTTTCCAAAGACAGTTTAGGCTGAAAATAATTCTCACAACATTCGCAATCTTGAGAGCAGAAAAATAAATTCAAATGAAAGAACATTTTTTTTTTTTTTTTTTACGATACGTTTTTTGTAAATAAAAACTAAAAAACAAAAATTCTTAGTTTTAATTTCCAGGATCTGCAAACAAGTACTGTAGTTTTCTTTTCTTTTTTTATATAAATTTATGATATATTTGTAATATGCGACATTTTTAAAGCAAATCCTCTCCATTCATTCAAAGCAAAGTGCATATTGTTGTTTTTTTCTTGCACAGTCATTTACCTGGCAAAACAGAAATGACATCTTCTTCTGAACTGTGTTTGAGTTAAAACGTGGACGTAAGGTCGACAGCGAAAGATTTCGTCCCCGGGTTGCCGTGCCATAACAAGACCATTTGCAAAACGACGCTCCAGGCAAATAGAAACATGACGACCAACAATGCAGTTGTTTAATATTTTGTTAATTTCTACTTTTGAATAAATCGCAATGCTTTGCTTGATCAAAAGCTTCACAAAAAGGGAAATAACTGTGACTTTCATCGATTTTCTCTCAAGTGTTATCTTTCTAATCATAAAGTTCCCCACCCTTATGTACCTACTTTTAATATTTAACCTTTATTAACAGCAAAAGGATTATCTCCACCCATTAAAACAAAACTAAATTAATTATTCTATTTCCAGATATCGGAGCAAAATCAATGAATAATCTCTCAGAGAATCGAGTTTTTTTTTTATTTGAACCATGTTATTTTTGCTTTTCTTTTAGGAGTTTTATTTTTTTTATTTTTATTTCGATAATCAATAAATATCTGAAGACATACTGAGTGAAAAATTATCGACCTGACATACTTCCCAAAATTTAACCAAATGATCAAATTTCATTTTTTTCCTTTTCAGTCCTTTTTTGGTCGGTCTGAGAACTTTTCAGCTCGTGTATTGATTTGATTGAATAATTCCTGTTTGAAATCCTAAACATCTTTATAAAACAAATTCACAACGGCTTTCTAGACGTCAAAAATGGTCACACATAAGAATAAATGTTAAATTTTTATTATAGAATGTTTTCTTTTTTCCTTTTTCTAAAAACCTTTGTACAGTGCAATGATTTTCTTTCTTTTTAAAAAACATCGGTCCAGCAGCCTTTTGGGAGTAGCCAGAGGAATCAAGCCGCTCCTTAACTCTAACTCCTTTTACTGTTCATCTCGCACGATCGCTCTATATAGGCGGTGTTAATTTCTCTCCCTTTCCTTCTCCTACCTTGTCAGCATCCAACCTCAAACCATTTCCCAAGGCTGATACAACTATCTTTGTGACAAATCTAAATTTTTAAAATGCGTAGACGAAAAGGGCTTTCCAGTAATTAATCTTTCTTTGTCAGCTTGTCTCACTCTGTTTAAGGTGATTTCTCAACGCCAGAGACATGACCATATTCTAAGATAATCGGAGCCAATCCAGATGGTCCCTTGCCAGCCAATCTCAAAAGTTGTTTTGTTCATCCAGCAATCGTCATGGATGGGAAAGAAAAACATTCCCAATATCGTTATTAATAATTAAAAAAAAATTTCTCTGTTTATGTTTTCTAGGTCAACAAGACCACACTACGGTCACTCCAAGTTAGCAATTTATTTTTCTTTATCAGCTTGTCTCATTCGTGCCAAAAAATCCAAAATAAAGTCAGCTATGAAAATTCTTTTGATGAATGCCACAAAATTAAAATAAACGAGCCCATCCCCAATCTTAGGCGCTAATCTTTATTTTTGTAGGGATATTTTTCTTCTGAGTGATCTACAAAAACCAGATGTTTCCCTGGTTCTTTGTCCAGAACAATTTATGTTATTTCGGTGACCACCCGTTTTCTTTATCGATGATGTATTGTAAAAAAAACACATTTTTTTTTTTGTATTTTCCCAGGACGGACATCTCCGAGGATATATTAATTGTCTGTTTCTTATCGGCGGGAAGTGGGGAAGTACTGGTAGTTTTGGTTTTGCTCAATCTCACTGAATTCTGTCGAGTTAAATTTGGGTTCGATTCTCGTCGGAACTGTTCTTGATTTCATTTTATTTTTTTAAAACATAATTTTCAACACATCTTATTTTCATTTTTCTTCTCAACTTTTCAATCCACTTTCCTGAGAATTTCAATAATTATCATCCAATTAATAGTTTCTTTCTTCTTTCTTTTGCTTTTTTCTGATTAACTTCTTGCGTGTCACATCTTGCCGAAACTAGAAACAGTTAAGAGTGGCTTAGGAAATTCCTTACAAAGGTCAGTCTCTCTTTGTTGAATGATGTGGGGTCGTCTGACTAGTTGTCCTTTGATGTCTGTGTCCAGTGTATTATTTTGTGGAAGGAGAATAAATTGTGGTGAACAACTGCCTGTTGTCAGAATTTGGCCGGTCTTATATCTTGTGTCTGGGTCTGAGATCGGCATTCTGCTATGGCACATTTATTTAAGCAACAATGCCAGTGATTTGATAATAAGTTAAATTTTAAATGCATTTTTGATTTGTAAATGGGAAGTGGTGTGTGGAGCCATATGCAGAAAGCGAATTTGTATTTGGAATTTTACCGTTGTTTTGTTCACTTCCGGTTGATGATGCATTTAACATAGTGTGAATAAAAGGGGGAGTTTGTTGAATTTGAAGTAGAATATAATAAATGCCATTTCAACGAAACATTAGAGTTAGACCATGGAAAATGACTTTTATAATCATTTAAGCGATATCTACGAATGTTATCTTCATCCCGGACAGGAACATATTAGTGAAGCTTCTCGTGAGGCTTGAACTTATTGTAATTAAGTTGGGCTCGTCTGACACGAAACCAAATAATGGTAGGTCCATTCATAAGAATTGTTTAATAGTTCAAACTTAGATTTAATGTGTTCTTATTTATTTTCCAAATGAATAAAACAGCGAAAATACTTGTAAAGAAATATGTTTCTGTGTCGTGTGTAAATGTAATTCACGGCAACTATACGCTAAAATTCTCTCTTATTATCATTGGTGAGTTCACTTCATATTGATCTTTGGGCAATTTATGACTTTGTGTCCGATTAAGTGCACCAAGCAGCCTTCTCGCAATACTGAAAAGTATAGGTACTTTTCAAGACCTTGTGCCAGACTGCACCTGATCTTGACCTCGAAAGTATCTCAAATGGAATTTGTTGGATTACCGTCCCCTGATAATAATCACAGTCGACGAGATTTTGAAATACCGCCCCCCCCCCTAGTGATAATTACAGGAAGTGCGAGATTTAAAAGAATCCATCTCTTTCTCGGTGAATTTTTATTGCGAAAAGACGTATTCTTTTCGCTCCCGCCGTTATGTAAATACCTCAACTACAGACACTGAAGTTTGCTTTTAACTCTTCACATTTAATTTCATTTCTCATTTTACCTTTTGTAAAATGTCCTATCAATATATTTGTTAATATTTATTTGTTTAAATTCTATCTCATATTTTTCCGTGGACTTGCGAGTCAAATATACCAGGAGCATAAAAATCTCTTCAAAAGTGTTAGCCCATAACAACCTCTTAAAATAGTTTCGTCTTTGACACGTAAAACAATATCCCTAGAAAAAATGTTTCCTTCAACAATTTTTCTTTGATAAAAGCGAGCTTACAATTTCTTTCAGTTTGTCATTCGTAGGGAACAATGCAGACGTCGTTCTTCCAAAACGAGACTTTTTTCTGAATCGTTTTGAATCACCCTGATGTCGCGTATGCGGCTAAGGTTATGTCTGTTCATAATGAATCCTACTCGAGCCTTAAACTTTTCAGGATGATATCGCTGTACAAGTTATATAAATCGGTTGAGAAAACATTTTTGTTTCAGTTATGTAGTTTGGTGTACTCATTTAATTCGTTCTCTATTCTACAGACAGCGGATTATTCGCGAAATTGAACTTCCGACTACCCACTAATTTTTAAAATAAATACTAGAAGCCACTTATCACGTTCCAAAGTAATCCTGTGGTTTAAATCAACGCACATCGATTCCTTGTTATCGAATTAACTCTCGCCTCCACTACAGTAATCGAAACAATTCTTAATCTCTCTCTAAAATAAAATGTGGACTTAATTTGTACGAGTGAAAATTGGGGATGCTCACATTTCTAATATTAACAAAAAGATGCGCATCTTAGAATTACATTTTGCGAAAAGAAAAAGTATATTTTTTTCTCTCGCAGAAGATAGGAGGTTCGTAAGATCTCGGATCTGTCGAATTAATTTATGTTACGAGGCGGCGAATAAAAGATATCCATTTGCCCATGGCAATAATGAAAATTTTAAATTGGTCAAGTGGCCTACAAAACAGGATGCTAAGAGATAATGGTAACCAGGTCACGCACTGACCGAGAAAGACATCAGCTGAAGACCACCGCCAAAGAAAAAAAGAAAGGAAGGGAAAAGAGAAAGGAAAAGAATAAACCATTAACTATCTTTCGGAGATATCATTTGCTTTTGGAAAGAGACCACCTGTTTTATTGTCCAGACTTGAACATGATAAAAGTTTGATACCAGGATAGATAATTGGCGACAGAATGCGAATACGTCCAGTTAACCACCCACTTGACGCTGGCGGAAATCTCGATTGATAAAGTCCAGGTGACATTTGGTTAAGATAGAGATTAAGGACCACACTACGAGTCGTAGGGGTTTGTTATCAGGAAGAGAAATAAAAGAAAAAAAAGTTATTTTTTTTTCCTTTGAGCGATAATTGTAAACACCCGCGCTGCCGAACATCATTGGCTGAGTGGTGGCGTGAGCGGTGAGCGAAGGTAAACATGTAAGAGAGAGGGAGGTCTGTTGACGCCCCTGAGGGGATTGGTGTGAGATACCACTGTGAGAGAGAAGGGGAACCTGTTGACGCCCTCTGAGGGGATTGGTGTGGGATACCAATATGAGAAAGGAAGAATTTGGGAGGACGATACCCTTAAGAACCCCTCTGAAGCAAAAAAAGTAATGGACTTCCAAAAATGGAAAGTGATAAATTTTCCTGCCCGAAAACAAAGAAAATCCTTGTTGTGGATTTAGAATTATCGAGGACCCACAAACCACGACAAGCCCACACCCAGTTTTGGTCGGCGTCCATATAAGCAGAGTCGCAGCGAGTTAGTAGCAGAGTTGCAGTTGGGGTTAATCAGAGAGAGAAGTTAGTTGCAGTTGAGGCCGTTGAGCTCTGAGACCAGCCTCGCAGGAAGCTGACTGAAGATCCACGCAATTTATTTTCGAAGAACGACTTAGACTCACACCACCAAAACAAGTTTTACGAATATCGCCTGAAGATACAGAGAGAAAAAAAACAAAAAAAAACAGTCTCTTAAAAAAATTTGAACTTTTCGAGTTGTTACTTTATTTTCTTTTACATATACTTGTGTGGTGTTACTTTTGCTCGGACTCGGCTTGCATTGTGGCTCGGCGACTGATTGATTTCGTCTACCTAAGATCAAATCACAACGTGGGTAGGTTAGACTAGAAATCAAAGCAGTTACTTCGGTAACCAGACGTTGGAGGTGAGCTGGGAACGACAAAGCTGATACCGAATCTAACCAGATTCCCACCCGAATCAGCAAAGGGTTAGAACGTCACATTTGGTGCCGCGACCAATACCAAGTCACACTGGTCGTCACAGGATAGCACGGCGGCGGGCGCGGAGAGAGGCCGGGTGGCATCACACTTTTTGCGGTACTTTTTCTTTATCCATTTGCACAAACTTATCTTGTATGTTACTTATTCGGTGCCTTTCTATTCGAAACAGCATACTCATCTTGGCTGTTATACTCAAAACGTTTCAGCTGTCATACCCATCTCGCCTTCTTCATGTGTCTTTTGTATTCGGTTACCTTCTCGGAATTTTGCACCAAACCCTTTTTTTTACTCACTCCACGTCGGTAAATTGTTTACATTTCACTTTCCATACTTAAGGCAGATAAATTATATCATTTAACTTCCTTAGTCTATTCGCCTTTGTGTCGCTTGTCTGATTCTTCCACTGAACCAGAGTATATGACTTTTTTTGTTTTTCGTTGTGTTGTGGTTATCACGTGTGCTTAACAAGCAGAAAGGATCTTGTTGGTGTGCACCGAAAGCTGGAAAAGGGCGTGCTACATACTCACACGGTAATACGATGAATGAGAAAAAAGGCACGTCGAGAAATAAAAACGCGAACCTTGTTTCGCATGTTCGTCCAGATGAGTAGATAGGTGATAATTTGGACAATTTCTGCTATGTCAGCTCTTCAACCTACCAACTCCTCGCACATCTATTCATCTCAATGTGGTGGCTAGCAATACTATTTGGACATTGGAGGCTTCGGAACCACGTGACGGACACGTCTGTCTCGCGCCAAGAGCGAACAAGAACTCTCTCCGATCCCAAGCATGACCGTTAATATAGACCAGCACCCAGATATACTCTATTTCCGATTTTGTTGCTACTTGATCTCCAAAAATGCCCCATCCGTCCCTTTACTTCCCATTCCTCTTTAGTTAATGTCGCTTAGAAGACCGAACTTCAAAAGGAACTATCCGTTGGTCTGTCAAACAGAATCGCCTAAGATCGAGATAAAGCTACTTCTTCCTTTCTACGTGGATGTCCATAGTATCACGACATGGTGCAATGGCTATCACGTCTAATTAACACAGGGTAGGATGCGAGTTTGTAATGAACAAAAGATCTAGATTTAAAAATTCAAATGCTAAGCACTAACTCGTTGATTTTGTTAAAAATTAAAAAACTCAAATTTACAAACTTACCTTAACACACACGCAAAAGCGAATCCAAAACAAAACTCGTGAAATTTCACACCTTGATGCGAAATGTTTTTCGTACAATAGAAAACTAGGAAACATTTAAAAACAAAATTCAAATAATCTTCAATTCTCAGAAAAATTCTTTTACGGGCCTTTTTGCGAGCCGACGCGAAGTTTATTCGTCGTCCAATGGAAAGACCCGAATCATATCCGGGAGTGAATTCCCAAATGACCTTTTCAAATAAAAGACGGGCAAGCTCGCCTGTTACCAGAGAGAAAGAGACGGGCGTATTAACACATCCCTTGACAAACGTCAAGCGATCGTTATTATTATCCCTAACCTTTTTATATTTGATAAACGAACGGAACATTTTAAGACTGAGCGATTATTTCAAAGACATTCCTACCCTACGATAACGCCCATACATACATACATACACACATACGTTCCTCTGCCTACGTACATATAAACTCATTCTTGAAAAGACTACTAGGAACATTTTGACGACCTTGTATCAACCGAAATACATTAATTTTATTTGCAAAGACCTTAATTGATTTATATGTATATAAATTTGTTGTTTCACTTTACAATTTGATTTTCTTGTTTTATACCCCTCTTATGGTGGGCTATCTAACAAGGCGAAATCAAACTAATCTGTTTTAACACTCATACACTTCACTATAACTGATAACCCACTATAAGTTCGATGCATTTTTGAATGTATGGAGATTGTTCAGAATTTGATTCTAAGGCACCTTATCAAAATATTCATTATTTTCCAAAAAAATACCTGACATTAAATATTATATATCCTCCGATAAGATTTTTTTTATTACCAATTTCTCACAACACTACTTCAAATTACTACTACCCTGTTCCACGGGTCAAATCCTTCGGTAATCAATTATAAACATTTTTCACTTCTCAAAACACCCCGCTTCGTTAACGAAGGAGATACAAGAGCGCACTCGGACAGAAAGTGAGCCCATTGTCACACATTATCCTATCAAACCACTTCCCCATATATATCCAAAACCCGTGAAACTTAGTTATGTCCTATTAATATCATAGTTGCAATGGCACTCCATACAAAGAAATCAACTTCTTACAGTGCATCAAAATTTGAATTCAAAAAATCCAAAAACGCTAATCCTGTGGCTTTCAACATCAGTAATATTTACCTAAAAATATAAAATGATTCCTAAATTTTAATATTTTAAAGTTGGCACTAAATTTTGTCATATATTCAATGAAATTCTAATTAATTTCCGACCATCACCTTCATTCATTATCTTCACCAATAACAAAAACCAAATTTCGTCTTCGTTTTAATAATTATAAAAGCGATTTTTAAAAAAACAATAAGGTATTAAAAATTTTTTTAAATCTAATTAAAAATCCATCTTTCATAACTTACGTACTTGAAGCAATTGTTAGTGCATGTCACAACTGCAAATTAGGAGAGTTACTATTATTATGAGTGTGTGTTTTTGTTGTAGTAGTAAAAGAAAAAGCGTAATATGTCACCATAACTTATCTATCTAGCTCCAAGTTGTAGCAGAATTAGCGGGTTAATGCTGAAAATGAATGGCGAGGAAAAATATGAAACCTGAAACAGAACACGATATTGAGTTGAGACGTTATTCCCTTTTATGTAATTATATGTTGGCAATAAATGTTTTGTTTGGTGTGTGTTAAATTGTGATATGTTGTAACACCACCGTGTCGATCCTTATCAGCGGTAACCAAATATGTACCCCTGTCGTCGGCACGAGACAACGGTAACTAATTATGTCACCAGCTGTCAGTCCTCAAGTTCTTTCAGCCCGCTGTGGTTATCATTTAGCTGACTTCACTCGTTAGGCGTGATTCGTTTTGTAGCTGGTATTGTGTTGGTGGCACGGTTCCACTCGACTTAGCTGGCGTTTATCTGTTCACTCCTCTGCCACGTTGTGCTTTGATCTCAGAGGATAAGAAGATCGTTCGTTGATGAAGCAAACAAAGTGAAGACGGTTCGAAATTTGGGGGCTATACAAAAAACAAGAATCTTTTGGAAAAAAAGAATTAACTCAGGTTAAAAATGTAACAACGATTTGGTTTATATATGATTTGTTGTATACAGTGGTTTTAACTCTTCCCACTTGTTATTATAAACAAATGACACGGAGGTCTCCTTCGGGGTCTGTAGTTTGTTTTAGTAGTAACTTAAATTTCTAAATTCTGATCATCGTGTCCGGCACAAAGTCTTTGGTCAGCAGTTTTCAGCGAACGATGCGGATTTCGGTGTGTTTCTCTCTGTCTCTCTTCTTTCGTTCTTGTTTCCTGTTCTTCTGTCAATCTGAGTTCAAAATCTCCAGCTTTAACTCCAACTTACTTTAAGTTTTATCTCGCACCATCGCTCCATATTGGCCATGCTAATCTCTTTCTCTCTCTTCTTCCTTCTCCTCCTCCTCTTCCCACTTTCTCAGAAGCCAATCTCAGCCCTCTTCCGGGGCTGAAGTAATAATCCAACTTCCAAATGGTGAATACAAAAGGGATTTTCAGTATTTTAGTCCTTATCTATCAGCTTGCCTCATGCTGGAATCTCTCGATTGACCAGACTCTGCTTAAACGAAAGTTTATTTTTTCTCTGTCTTTTTTTCTGAAGATTATATCAGCGTGTGATTAGAAGAAATAACGGGTTTATTACTGAATTTGTCGTAGCATGTCGTAACAGGCATTCTTCAACAAAAACGATATGGCCGACCTCGGCGGTCCACGTTAATATCACACAAACTGGCTTAATTACTTTGTCTGTTTTTTGGGTTTTTTTTTTTTTTTTTTTTTTTTTTTACTTTATATCCTTCCACTTCTTCAACATTAGGCAATAGATATTTCAATTCTCTAATATGTATGGGATGCTTTTCGATTTCGTTTCTTTTCCGCAATTTTTACTGTGTTTGAATGAATGCTTGATTATGTAAAGATTTGCATTTTATTAATGTAATTCCACATTATTTTCCCTACTTAACTGTTATATTCTGCTAAAAATTAAATCTCTTTCTGATTGACGCTACATCAAAAGTTGTCGACCGGATTCTTTGAATGCAAAACTAAAACTAAAAAAAAAAAATCACTCTCTGCGCAGGTGTTCCGAGCATCACATCCAGCTCACAAAACAAATCCCCACCCCTAAAAATATAAAATACAACTTACAAGGGGCCTATCACCAATGTTACCGCTAAAGGCACGAGAAAAACGCTGAATCATCATCCACCCTATCTACTTTTAAGAACGCCACTCATGCTTCTGTTGCCCACAAAGAGACATCCACCTTGATCCTCTAGATCGGCAATGCAAAAAATTTATTCTTAGTAATTCTTGTCTTCTTTTCTCTTTATTTTGTTTGTTCTTTCGTGCTACTATACGCGCTTTTATAACAACTGTTACTTCTGTCGCGTTTACTTCGTGGAATCCTATTTTCAGCATTTTTGTAAATAATTATTTTATTCCATATAAACATCGTGGGTATTTTTAATTGTATATATTTGTTGAATTTTCTAGTCCGTCCCCAGACAAACTGGACATCTGGAACTAATTGGGTCCTGCACGAGAACATGTGGTATTATAGTATATGAGTATATATACTAGTTAGATTAACAGATAGGACAGAAAAGACCAAAATTCCTCAATATTTTAGCCCTTGTGACAATTTTCTGTCATCTGAAGATGCTTGAGGTTTAAAACTGACTATCACCATGTCGTGTTGATTCCTTTATTCATACTGTATCAATTATTTCGCAATTGGAAAAGACACTGACTTATTTGTATATAGTCAAAATGGCATGTATTTAAAATGCAATTTTTGAGCACACACCTACGCTTACATATATGCACCTACAAAAAGTGACACCTAAATTTTAAAATGCATTTTAAAAATGAAAAATCTTTCTGGAGGCGTTTATCTTAGTTTTAATTCAAAGCTAATAGATTAAATTTAATATTTCCGATAAGCAAACCGAATTTAAATTGATTGGGATTTTTTTTTTTTTCGGATTATCAGTAAAATTGGTAAAAATTATCCATATTAACAAATAACACACAACATAATTCTCTTATTAAAATAATACACTTTTCTGAAAGGTTATTTGAGAAAATTATCTGATCTACAGTTTAATTAATCTGAATTGACACAAATATCACTTTTAGTTTACAATATCGCAGTAAAGCATTTTTAACATGGAGGTGGGTGTCTATGAGGTGTTAACGCGTTTATCGACAGTATGATGAATGGGAAATTTATCTAAGGAGATAATAGAAAAAATTACATGACAAATACAAGGTAAACTCCCTATTTTTATATACATATTTTTTAACTAATCAGTAAAATTTTTTAAATTAAATGCTTATGCATTCTATAATATTTTATTACATTTTCGGTACTTTGGCTTTATAGTCTTACTTACGAAGACGCTTGTTGATGAAATGTTAGAAAATTACCAATAAATGTTAAATTTACTAGAGTTACCGTCCTTATTTTATTGTAATGTCATGTATAAACATCTGTATTTACAAAAATCAAAATGTTCATAAGCACAAAAAAATTCAAAATTCTTTTCTTGGGCTCACTGAATTGTAGTAAGAAGCTTTTCCATCTATGATTAGTAAATGCAGTTTTTATTTAAATACAAACTGACCCTTACAAATTGATATAGAACTTTAAAAGATGTAAAAGTTTATTAATTATAATAACTTGTAAGTGGGGAAGTCGTTGATTTGGGATGCGACCTGTGCCGATAGATTTTCGACTGGTAATTTGATCAGGTCCCGCGGTGGAACCGGAATCTGTCGCACGATACACGGAGATCAGAAAAAATAGTTAAATATTCTTCTCTTGAAGACAGATTTATTTTTACTCCAGTGTCAGTGAAAACTTCTAGGGTTATTGGCCCTCGTTCGATAGCGTTCCGATCGAGGGTTGGCGGAATTTGCATCTCGATTAAGCGACGAACCTCGCGAAACGCAATGGTTTTTGAAGCGTGTATCACTGCCGATAGTGAGACACAATACTGTCTCCATCATTGCAGCTGGCAGAGGAGAGCAAAAAAAAAAAAAAAAAAAAAAAAAAATTTGTTTATAAATATTTTGTTCAAACAAATTCAATATTTTTTACTAAAAAAATTCTTGTAAAAATTCATTATTCATCAAAAATCAATATTTTCGTAAGAAATTAGTGTTCGTAATATATTTTATTCAGAAAAACAATTTAAAGCTTTTCTAATTGTAGTATCGTATGCAAATAAGATAGACAACTATAAATAGAGAACAATTGATGAACGTAAGGACATTGCTTATCAGACCCGTTTGATAAACGTAATGCGGAGAATTGTGCTACGACTGCTACAACACAGAGATATATACCAAACATAACAATGGCGTCACCGATAGGATCGTTAAATTCACTGGACGACCCAGAACAAATAGAAACATGGATAAGAACTTTTGCTGCGTTTGCAAGAGTTGAGAGACACGAAGACCGACGGGGGAGAGAACGAGATAACTGATTTATTTTTTGCTATTGCTGGGTGCGAAGCTGTGAAGAAAATTTCGACAATGTGTTACTCGAGCAAATTAGAAGAAATGACGTTTGAAGAAATATTAAAATTGTAAAAAAAAAAAAAAAAAAAAAAAAACATAAGACAAAAGAAAAGATTGGTCATTGCTTAAAGAACCAAGTTTTTAGAAACAAGACAAGCACCCAATGAGTCCGTTATACAATACTTACATAGATTGAAAGAACGAGTCTAGTATTGTGAATTTGAAAAGTTGGATGCTTGGGAAATGACTATAGAAGACGAATTAATCCTTCTCAGAATAATTGAAGGTTTGCAAGACCAAAACTACAAACGAAAAATACTGGAATGTCTACAGAGTAGTAGCATTAGTTTGGAAGCTAGCGTTGAGTTTTTACAACAATTAGAGTTGATTAGAGAATTTAACCAACCAAAAGAATTCGAGACGTACAGGACGAGCGCGACCAAATTCATAATTAAATGTGGATATTGTGGAAAAATCACAAGAGAAACAAGTAAAAATGTTCAGCTCTAGGAAAAATATGGTCAAATTGCACAAAGAGAGATCATTTTCAGAATGTATGCAAACAGGAAAAGAAAGTAGAAAGAGTACAAAAGGTACAAACCTCCTCCGAAGAAAAAGCGGAAATATTTACAATGAATACACAAAAAAAAAAGAAGTATAGAAAAAATAATGATAAATGGACAAATATTTAACATGCAAGTTGATACAGGCAGTGAAGTCACATTACTACCAAAAAATTTCTAGGTAAAATTAGGACGACCTAAATTTAAAATAGTAACATCCAGTTAAAGCAATTTGATGGAACGACTATAAAAATAATGGGTACATTTCAAGGCAATTTTGAAACCGACAAGCGTTTTGAAGCAATTTCGATTACATTTGTAGAATGCGAAAAAGATCATGGATTACTAGGAATTGATGTATTAAAAGTAGATACACCAAGATTAATCAATTCCATCGAAGCAGAAGATGAAATTGGGTTGTTGAAAGGTTATAAAGCAAGCATTCGACTAAAAGAAAATTATCACCCAAAATATATAGAGTCAAGAAAAGTTTCAGTTCATATCCTACCTTTGGTAGTAGCCAAATTAAACAAAATGATACAACAAGGCATACTAGAAAGTGTAACTGAAGGTGGTAGCAATTAGGCGTCACCGATAGTAGCGATAAAGAAACATGATGGAGATTTAAATATATGTGGTGATTACAATATAGGGGTAAATCACCAGATATGTTCAGACTCTTTTCTATTGCCAAATATTGAAATTGTGAGCCACGAGCTAGCAAAAATGGAGCATTTTGCGAAAATTGATCTCAAAGCAGCATACAACCTAGTAGAAATTAACGAGGAATTCAAGAAAATCATCCCCATAGGCTTAATAAAATGGACTCGTCTACCATTTGGGGTAAAGACTTTGAACCATATTTTTAAAAAGCAATTGAAAAAGTCTCATTAGGAAAATGAAAAGATATAATAATATACCAGGAGGATATATGTGTAGGGGCAGGAACTGAAGAAGAATTAAAATATAAAACAGCAAATTTTAGGGAGATTAAAAAAAGGCAAGCATGACTGTAAACAAAGACAAATGTAATTGTGACTGTAAGAAGATATCATGTTTAGTATATCAAATGTCAAAAGAAGGCATATCACCCGACAATAGATTAACAAAGAAAATAATAGCTGCTCCAACATGTAAAGAAGAATTAGAATCCTTTTGGGGGCTAATAAATTTTTTATAGTAAATACATTCCAAGATACAGTGACATAATAAAGCCATTTACAAAATTACGCAAAAAAAACAACAATGAATTTAACTGGATACAAAAGCAAACTATGGCTTTTGAAGTGCTAAAGAAAATACTGAGGAACAAACCAATAATAAAAGTTTTTGATCCACAAAAAGAAGTAACGTTAACCACAGACGCGAATGAAAAGCCAATTGCTGCTATTCTATCACACGAAGAACACCCAATCATGTACATATCAAGAAGATTAACATCAATAGAAATTAACTACTCAAATATTGAAAAAGAAGCACTAGCGATTGTATGGAGCATGGAAAGGGCACAAAATTTTTTGATAAGAAAAAACTTCTTTTTAAAATCGAACCACAAACCATTGGAATTCATATTTAACCCGAGAAAAGAGTTGCCAAAAGTCACATCGACAAGGATTTTAAGATAAAAGATCATGGCATTCAATTTTGATATAGTATACGTAAATGGGAACACTATCCCTCACGTAGATTCTTTATCAAGATTACTGTTCAAGAATGAAACAGAAGAAAAACAGGAAAATGCTGGGTAGAAACGGACGTTCTTCCTCTAAATAGACTCAAAATGGAAACAAAGCATGACCCAATATTAAGCAGAATAGTAGAGAGAATAAAAAATAATGTATGGAGCCATTGTTCGAGGAATACATTAAGAGAGGCCCAAAATGTGTGGAAATAAAAGCTTCAAGCAAATAAAAGTTCACACATGGGCCCAAGGAAACAGGGTCCACATGGATCACTCACATATCAGAGATAGGGGATTGGTGCAAAATAAAGAATTGAATCTCTGCACCATAGCAGAAATACAAAGTGAATTTAAGAAAAAAAAATGTAATAGATGTACAAAGAATAAACATAAAAAAAAGATCTAATAAACATAAAAAAAAGATCAAATAAACACCAATACATATGTCCTAACATTCAAGAAATCAATACAAGTAGAAATGAAACATTGGTTATTTCATAACCAAGGTGGAAAATACATTCCAAGCTTTAGAAAGTGTAATAATTGTCAGATGGAAATTTAAAAGAATATTGTAAAAAGGAAACCAACCAGAACATGAAGAATCAAAATTCAAGGGCAACTTGAAATGCACCAACTACAATGGAAGCCATAGGGTGGACTTGAGAGAGTGCAAGACCTAGGAGGAAATGATAAAAAAACAAAAAATCACACAAAATATTACCTTTCCAGAAGCAAGGAAACTTATAAAAACTGCTTACAACTCATCAAGTTATACAAAAGTCACAAAAATTAATACAAATAAAAATCAGGAAAACATGTCCAACAAAATGGAAAAAAGCATTGACAAGTCTAATAAGAGATTGCCCTGTTATTGGGGTTTCAGAATACACCAACTGCACCTCTGCAGAAAGTAAAAAAACCCCCAAGAGGTTTGCCATGGATGGTGACCCATGACAACTGAGGACAGGATCCTGGTGGTTGAGGGTTTTAGGAGTTGGGCTATACATATATTCCTAAACTCCAGCAATATTGAAATGATCACAAATATTTTGGAATCACCCCATTTGAACGATCCTTGTGACTAGCTGAAAAGGAACCAATCAGAAGGCGCCTTACTAAAGCTGTTTGTCCTGATCCGTGCTCTTTTTTTTTTTTTTCCTCTTTGGCTTTCTAAGAAACTGGAAAAACTTCAACTGACCTGTGGAATCTGGGTTTGACCACCAATTCCACTGTGAAGAAATATCTTCACTATCGTTAGGAAGACCGGTCCCCAAGACATTGCCAGTACAAGAAGAAATCACATGACCTCGAAGAACTGTTACCAAGACTTTTTTTTTTCTGTCACAAGACAAGTCAGCAAAATACCATTTTTTTTTTGCAACACTATTGTAAATGTTCCTTTCTCTCTTATTCTTTTTTTCTTATTCTTCAATGTTACACTCATAAAAGATTTTGAATCTAGTTTGGTTTCATTCTTTTTCTTACACCATGTCACATCACTAAATTACCCTACCCCCTCCCACAGCAGTAATAGTTAAACAGGAAAAAAAATAACAACACACCACTTTGGCCCTTACTTGAGCTAGATGGGCAGTTGGAGAGGCCTGATCCAATCAACAGGCTGGTCACATCAAACCCTAAGTCTAATATCTCACCAAGAAGGTGGTGGCTGTAGGTTCAATCATATAAAGAGGGACAGTCCTCTGAGTAACTATTTACTTAGGTATAGAAACTCATGACTTTGCAGGCACCCAAAGTTCTCTCTATATGTAAGAATCCTGTGTAGCCCTGTGAGACCCAGGCAAATGGGTTTTCCCCTTGCTCACTTCTCGCTGTTGAACTCCATGGTGGGTGGGGAGTACAGTTAATGAACATATAAAAACATTTTTATGGCCTTGCACAAATTAACCAAGAGACCCCATCCAGAGAGAGAGAGAGAGACATAGAAAAAGTAACTATTTTTCCTAGCTTCATATTCCTCAAGTCAACAGAGGAAAAACCTATTACAAAGCTCTCTCTCCTTTTACAAGAGGGAGAGATCTCTCGGCAAATGTGACAGCTAAATCCGTAAAACAACCTATAACAGTAATTGTGAAAGTAACAAAAAAGAAATAAGCTGAATTATTAAAAATGACCACTCTTCACAAAACATCAATACAATGGATTTTTGGTATTGTAATTTCAGTTTCCCAACAATCTCTGACCATAACAGATTGCGAGAAAATTGACTGACCTCTTATGAGAAATGCACCCATGAAATTATTCCATTATTTGTTATGAAGGAATAAGGAAATTTATTTAACTACTTGATGTGTAGTAAATAAAAGATATTTCTGAAGATCCTGGATTTGTTCATGCTCAAAGAAATACAAAAAAATATTACAGTCAAAGAAATCATCCTAATTTTCTCTTGAATGTCATCCAATGAGCAGAGAGGAATGAAATACAAGCACTATTCTGGAGACTTGGGTCTTATATTCAGAAAGAAGAACTACTTTTACAAGGGCATTTGACAGGAGACCAGAAATGCAGAGACAGTTCCTCTATTTTGTGGAAGGGTTGTTCACAAATGGTCATGCTGAAACAGTTCATCCACCCAAAGAGAGAGAAGAATGCTTGTATTTGCCCATCTTCAGTATATACTACAACTGAAAAAAAAAAAAAAAATAAATAAATAAATAAATACAACAACACAGGTGGTATTCAACATCAGCACCAAGTATAACAGAGTATTTCTTAATGATTTGCTAATCAGTGGACCTGACCATGACACATTGGTTGAAGTCGTCACTCGTTTCCACAAGGAACTGGTTGCCGTCACAGAAGATATTGAACAGATGTTCAACTGCTTTCTGGTGAAGGAAGCACACAGGAACTTTCTAAGATTCCTTTGGTATCACAACAATGATCCTGCCAATGAAATTGCAGAATATTGGATGAGGGTACATGTCTTCAGCCACAGCCCATCTCCTACCTTGGCAATTTACTGTCCCAAATGAGCAGTCAAGGAAAACTAGTTTAACCTGGCAGTTGCAGGTACAGTACAGCCTTGGCCTTGAGTGGAATCTTAAGAAAGAATTGCCTACAATGAAAAAGCCCTTAACACACAGAGGCATCTTGTTCACTCTTAACAGCCTATACCATCACTTGGATTTTGCAGCTCCTGTCACCATTCAAGGCAAATTCATCTTGAGAGAGCTGATGAACAAAAACAGCAAATGGGACTGTTCTTTACCACAGGAAATGCATGAACTCTGGTTTCATGGAGATACTCCTTAAAAGAAACAAGAGACATCCAGATCCACAACAATACCACTTTTGTGAACAGTGCATAAAGAATTTCATGTCTTTTTCTGATGCATCCATCAAGGTGATAGCTGCAGGTTTCATCACGGGGGGAAAAAGCTTGTACCACAACATGAATGTTTCATCCCCAGACTAGAACAGAAGGCTGCTGTTTTGGCAACCAAAATAATGAAACGGCCTCCTCTGAAATCAACAGCCTTCCAATTCATTAACTTCTACACAGACATCAAGGTAGTCTTAAGATATATCCACAACACAAAATAGGTCCTCCCTGTTAATGACCTAATTACCCCACCACCTCCCACCAAAAAGTAATGAGAACAGAACAAGTAATACAAAGCACATGAACTGGATTCAGTTTATTCACTTTCATTGATGCTGTCACACATTATTATCACTTGACAAATGATGGCCTAAACAATTTCAAACCAAGATCCTTTGTCATGTGTTAACCTTGTGGTTTTTAGAATTCCTAGCCCAGAAGACTGTTTTTGTAGTCAGTCCTTGGGTGATCATAGCACAGATATCTCCACCTCAGCACATGTGTCCCTTTGCATTGAGGGTTATCCTGTTCTCGCTTTGTCCTTAATTGATCCTGCGAGAAACAGTTTATGTTCCCATTGCAGTATCATCCTCTTTGGAGGAGCTGGCTTGCCGAATATTGCAGTGAAGTCATGGTACACACTCTCCATGCTCTTGTCAGAATGCATACAATCATGTGCCCATACACTTGCAAGCAGCCTCTCTTCCAAACTGTAGAAGCTTGTGTCAGCCATCTGAAATAGAAAATTATATTATGTAGTGGGTGACAAGACTTTCAGATACCACTGTATATAAGGTTGTAAAATGGAGACTAGCTTTGCTTATTTTTTATATTCTGGAAAGCATGGAGGACTAAAAAGAAGGAACTAAAGTGATGATTAACACTGGTAGCAAAGCCTATACCAATTTGCTAGGAAGTTTTATTTTTTACCTATTGGTTGCTTCAAAACTAGATAATATTGTTAACTCACCATATGAAAAATTTTCCTTATTCTAAAACAAGAATTTCAAAAGCTAAAAAAAAACAAAAAAAACAACAAAAAAACGAAAAAATTTTAGAAAACGAAAAAATAAAAATAAAAATTTAAAAAAAATATTAACAAAAAAAAAAAAAAAAACCCTACACGAGGTGTAGCATCATGGCTGCATCAACTTCCAACGAAGCCTTTCTTCAGGAGTTTTTCTTTGATTCTGACTGATGATGATTTTGAGGGCTTTACTCAAGTGGATATTGACAGTGAAGTGGTTGAAGATGATAACTACACATCACTGTGTGGAGGAAAATGATGACCACTAGTGGCTACTATCACTGATGGCTGACTAATTTTATTGAAGTTACCGGTGACCATCAATATACCTGATAGCCTTTCTGAAGATGAATTATTTCATCTATTTATAAACAACGAAATAATAACTATACTTATCAACGAGACAAATAAATATGCTAGCCAGGTGAAAGAAAGCCTAAACAAATGTTGGAGTCTTCTTGTATGTAAACATGAGGAAGCATGTCACTTTTTTGATGAAATGAAAGCTTTCTTCATCATTTTGCTTCTTATTGCACACCAGAGCTCCACAAGGAATAATAATAAAAGTATATTGAATTGTTAATTTGTTTCTTATTTTTTGTTTTCAACATGTTAAAACATGCATGCAAGATGTAATGCATTTCATCAAAATATTACTCATCCATTGTTTTATTAGTATACAAAAAATAAAACCTACAGACACACACACACACTATACAAAGAAATAATTTTAAAACCGGCATTTATGTTTTTGTGTCCTAAGGAGGAACAATTCAAGAGAGAAATTAGGGTGCTAAGAACGTTAAGGAATACTTTTAGACCAGTCTCCGTTTGACCACTTCTGGCTTGGACCCACTTCTAGCAAAAGGACTATAACTGATCCAGCATTCAATTCCTGTAAATATCTCCAATATTTCATGCACCATTCATAAGAACTGCAACCTTTTTCCTCTCCTAATATTATCGATACCTATTAATATTTATTTGTTGACTTTCTGAAGTATTTGACCTAGTATTCCTTAATTACTATTATCACCTTCTTTTTTACCATGTGTGAGCCTTAACTTCATCTCACTCATTTCCACCCCCATCTTACTTCATTCCTACCTTCTCATAACCCACTATGAAAGAACTCTCAATTAAGCCTTCAGCTTGAGAAGTTATATTAAACCCAACCCCTGCTAACAGTTCCTTGTTTTTCTTATATTTTCTTTATTTTATTCCTTTTTCAGTTTTACCTTTTCTTAGTGGTTAATAAACCTGTAGATGAACCCTAAAGATGCTTCAAAGTCTTAATTGCCAAAAGGTATTTAGCTGTCCACATCCCAGTCCACTCTGATGCTACAACTGTCAAAAATCTGGGGACCACAAAAGCCGGTGTACAAAAAAGATAATATGCATAAAAAGGTGGAGAGGATGGTTTTGACCACCCAGAATCCACATGCAAAGTACTAAAATGTGCAAACTGCAACAGAGATCACTCTGCTGACTCCAGATTCCACAAAGCAGGGAAAAAGAAATAATGTAAATTAAATACTCTCAAGACATCTCTTTCCCATAGGCACAAAAAAAAAAAAATAAAAATAAAAAAAAATAAAAAAAATAAAAAATATCAGAGACCACTTTCCCAAATCAGTCCTACTCAAGAGTAACACAACCTACACAAAACTAAACAAACCTTCCCCCAAAATTCAACAAATAAAACCTACTCAAAAAGAATAAATGACACCACCATCCTTCCAATCAGGAAAACCCTCTCAATTGGCCCAAAAATCTCCCAAACAGAGACTATCAAGATCCCCAACAAAACCATCTCTATGGAAATCTCACTGACACCAAAAGAGAAAACCCCATATAAACAAGATCCACCTAAACAAAAATGTCACAACAACACTGCCAACAAACCCACACCAGACACAAAACACAAGAAACTATAACTGGGTGGGGGGAGAATCGTACTAGCCTTGGGAAATGGGCTGAGGTTGGATCTTGACAAGGTGAGAGAAAGGAGGAGAACTTGGTACCACTTATATGGAACAATGGTAAGAGATGAAAAGTGAAGGCACTTGGAGTTAAAATGGCAGCTTGAATCATGTAACCACTCCCATAATGGGGTTGGACAATGCCTAAACTTGGAAAATTACTTGATTAGACATATTTTGAAAAATGTGAGATTTTAAAAAAGGTTAATGCTAAGAATGAGGTATAACCAAACCCCAGACCCCAGTCAACCCCACACTCCATATAAGATGAAAGTTTGGACAACTTAGAGAATCCACACACTACTGCTACTGGAATCCACATCATTTGCCAAGACCTCCTGACCAAGACCTTGTGCCAGCCCTAAGACCAGACCATAGAAATTTAAATTACTACAGGCTTCAAATTCCAAAAAGTGATCCCAGTATCATTTGATTATAACAAGTGAGAAGGGTTAAAACTGCTGCATACAACTAAAAGCGTCATTACATTTTTTTTAACCAGAATTTATTCTAAGAATTTTTTTTTGTATAGCTCCTAGCCATCTATATGTTCTTCACTTCAGTGATCTTCTCACCCTCCGAGATCAAAAACACGTGGCAGAAGAGTGAATAGTCATGCAGGAGAAGAACATCAGCTACATCAAGTGGAACTGTGCTCATCATCAGGATACGAACAACAAACCAGCAAATGAGTGAGGAGTTAGCTAGATGTTAACCACTGTGGTCTGAAAGCTAATGCCATAGTGAGAGGGTTACATTATTGGTTGCCGTTGACCCAGGAAAACCAGCAACAACTTAGAAAATATAACTTGGAAGATAGCAGCCCTAGGAACACAGAACCTAGCCTGACCAAGTTGCAAAAATATATAAAAGAGTAAGAACCAAGGGACTTTAGTCATTTGGCTATTCAATTCTAAAATTGCTAACATATCAAGCCACCAGGTAGGTAATGGCAATCAGATCAACTACAGATAAGACTCGTAGTTTCCCTATTGTTTTTTTGTCTTTTGTACTGAATTGTTACACCTTGCCAGGGGATGTTTGAATTGTTTTTTGGGGTTTTTTTTTTTTTTTGTTTCAACTTCGCATGAAGTTGTATTGTTTAGTAAATTAAGCTGTCTCTATAGCTTATAAAGTCCCCAGTAAATAGAACCCTGCCTAAGCAATGGAATCAGGGAAGCATCCAAGAGCCACTCCAAGAGAAGTAAGAGACAGGGTGGATCTGATAAAACTGCAAAATAGATGTATGAATTGCTGGACATATGGACAGTTTTGTTATTTCTCTGACAGCTGTGCCATGAGGAAATACTGGCATTGTAGGAAGACAGTGCATGTTAAAAGAGATTGCCCCAGTAGGGTCAAGGGAGGCACATCCAGGAGTAGTTATTCACTGGGGAGAAACCAAGGTCGAGGGTAGCAGTGAGGTCAAGTGGGGAGAGTGAAGGACAGAGATATAGAAAAAGAATGGTCAGAGTTTTTGCTCTGTTAACCGAGAAAAAAGAACTTACCTGTAGGGTAAATTGAGAGGTAATCCAGTGAAGGCTTTAATGAAGACAGGGGCATCTGTCTTCCTTATAAGGAGAAATCAATACAAAAGATTAAGACTTGAGAAGGTTTTGGGGAAAAAAAGATTTAGCCGAGCTGATGGGAAAGAAATGAAAATTACTCGGATGGTATAAGCTCCTGATAGAGGAAGGGTAGTTAATATGCAGCTCTTGATTTGTGTAGTGAATTAATACTAGGTAAGAACTGGTTGAATGACTATAGGGAACAATTAAAATTTGATCCTGCAACACTAATAGTCAATAGAGTAGAGGTGCCATTAGAAGATGGTTCCAATGACACATTACCACTAGTGGCTGAGGGAGACAGAGTTACCCCATCCCTAGAACAGCGATCTCTTGTGGAAATAGAATAGCCACAAAGAGCAAGTTAGTAGAATTATACAAAGTAGCTCCAATTGAGAAATATAGCTAATAAAAAATTAAAAAAAAAAACTGTGTGAGTCTGTAGAAAGGGGATTTGATATCTTCATAATGATTGCTGTAGTACTCGCCCACATGGGTTATATAATCTGTGACTCACTTTTATTTTGCAGCTTTTACTTTTTGAGGTAAAGTGTGATGCATCAGATATCACAATTTCTGATGTCCTCAACCAAAGCGGACACACAGTAGTGTACATGTCAAAAAAGAAAAAAAAAACTACAGGGAAAGAAATTAAAATCTCACATAGAGAAGGAGGCAATGGTAATTATTGAGGCACTTCATAAGTGGAACCACTATCTATCACAACATTTCACCCTAGTTACTGACCAAAGATCAGTGGTCTTCACGTTTAACAATGAAAGGTGTACCAAAATTAAAAATGCCAAGATTCAGGAGTGGCAGTTAGAACTTGCAGCATTTGACTACATAAAATATCATCCTACCAAGGAGAATATGGCTCCTGACACATGTAGCCAAGCTTATGCTTGTTCAGCCACTGCCACTTCAGCCCTCACTGACATTCACAATGGATTTATGCCACCTGGGATTCTTCTGCATTTTGTTAGAGAAAAAAACTCATAGGCTATTAAAGAAGGTTTATCCCTGCATTTTCTAGGTTAGCTGGTTCATTAATAGCTTTAAGAAATATGCTAGAATCACGAGAACAGAGGATTGTCAAAGAGATTTTGACAGTCTCACGAAACAACTTATAGCAATACCTCTGTTGACCTGTTTAGTTAACCTATGATTTTGTATACGGATACAAGTGATCAGTGTATAGGCACAATCCTCACTCAGCCATGTCCTGACAAAAAATGGACCAGTGCTAGTTATACCTGAGGAGATACCAGTATATTTTTTGTCTCATAGGCTCTCTGAGATGCAACAGGGATGGCCAGTGATTGAGAAGGAGGCATATATGCCTTGCAGAAATTAGACTATTACCTAAATGGAGCGGTGTTTACTATTAAAACTGACCACAAGCCACTCCAATACTTATTAGAAGCGGACTGAGGTAACAAAAAGATTCACTAAAAAACAAAAATATGGGGAGAAGACTGAGAATTGTCCATAAATTTAAGGAGGTATAAAATTCAACACAAAGATATAGTTGCTTGTACTATGTAAATATTTCAATTACATCTAAAACTGCTACACATAGCTTAAAAAATGCCATCACATTCTTGGACAGTAATCTAAGGGAAATTTTAAAACTCCAAGATATTGTAGAGGGTACGAAAATTACCGGGGAAAAAAAAAAAAAAAAAAAAAAATCAAATATAAATTGTGAAATACGTACCAATGGTTAAAATAGTACAATATAGAAATAAATTACCTAACAGGCTAATAAAATATTAGACTTTGTTTATTGTGATCTAGCTTGTCTGATTGAATGGTTTCAAATATACAGTTTTGCTTTTTGCTATTCAGTCTAATCGTGATTTTCTTAAATAAAAAGGTAAAAAGTGTTTTGCTATGAACAAATATTTGGTAAATATCATTCTATACAGCTCTGTAAAATGCATAAGAAGCAATAAGGACACAATTTATTTCAGAAAATTTTGAAACGCTTCATAGTTTTTTAGCAGTCTTTCCAGTTGGTTGTAACCAAAACTATGACTAATACTTTTTTCTTTCTATTTTTTTTTTTTTTGTTATGTTTAATATCTTTAAACATATTTCTTCACTCTAAAAGCAAAAGAAACCAAATCAAGAACAATTTGATAAATCATAGTTAAATTTTGCTGATATCTTAAACCAATTATATTTGCATGGAAATGGGTGCCAAAATGGCACAGCATTCACACTCACTGGCCTCTTAAGTACAAGCCAAACAAAAGCCTTTTATACACATTCCTAATCAGCAACATTTTAACAGAGATACATTTGACAGGAATTTAAGGAGTCTACAATTACCAACCACGGACATAAGCACATTAACAAATTCTTTTTCTAATGCAAATTTTTAAATTTGACAATGATATAGCATTTAATAAATATAGACATTTAAACAGCCATGACAACTTGCTGAATTTCATTTCATGTATTACTATGGGATAGAAAGATTATTTAAGAGATTTTGAATGCAACATGGTCATTGATACCAGACAGCTGAGTTTGAGAATTTCACAAACTGGTGATCTGCTAGGACTTTCATGCATAAGTGTTACACCGGCCTTCTAACACAAGGGAATTACACCGGTTCTCACTATATATAGTGCCAGTAATACCTACCCGGGGTGTAAGCAGCGACAGTACTACAACTGCCTAGCTGAGTAGTACCCGTTTCCTACCTTTGTATCTGTGATGTTAAATACACTTGTTCCTTAAACCAACCTTGACTTGATTTTCTTATTTTTACTATTGTGCCACGACACATCAGATTGGCGACGTCGGAATCGAAACGATATCACTGCAGACAATCACCTAAAGTGATTGAAATACAAGGATTCGCAAGATTCTTACGGCAAAACACCTTCGTCATTTGAAACAGATATTTGGATACGCAAGGATTAATAGCAAATTAATTACTACAATAGTAATTTGGCGACGTAAAAAAAAAAAAAAATAAAATAAAATAAAAACAACCAAAAATTTGCTACCAAAAGTCTACAGCGTGAGAACGCGAATAATATTGTCAATTATTAAAATAGTTGAAAATACTGACACCAAGGGTTTCGGGAAAAAAAAAAAAAAAAAAAAAAAAGGGTTCACTGTAGAAACCAGAGTTTTTTCACGGTAGGATTTTTTTTTTTGGTTTTTCTCCTCTTCAAAGTTAAATGATTTGTCGAGTGAAAAATATATATTCGTTTAAGTCATTTGTGCTTAACAAAGACTGTTAGATATTCGAGTCATATTTGTGCAAAACCACAAAGAGGTTGAAAAAAAAATTTTGTGACTTTCCCATTAGTCGACACTCCTTAAAGCGACAGATTTTTTTTTTTTTTGTTTACGAGAAATACCGCATGCAACAAATGACATTTGCAAAATGATTTTTTTTGTAACAAAGAAAAACTTGAATTGACTTTTTGGCTAAGAAATAATATATTTCTCGTTTGTGTATTAGTTGAGCAAACTAATTTTATTAAGCAAGCCTTGGGAAAACTGATACAAGTGTAAACTGTATGGTGCGTAAATTGAATTCGTACCATGGACGCAGAATTAAGAGAGTCTCTTCTTCAATTGTTCAAATTTCAAACGGAACAAAGTCTCGCGTTGCAAAAGCAACAACTTCAACGACAACTTGAAAGTGAGGAGAAATTTAAAAAAGAGTTGTTGAAACAACAGAAACGCGTCAAAGAAATCTTTATGAAAACACAGGAGGAACAGAGGAAACTTCTGGAGGCAACACAGTTAACGAATGCAATCGAGAATCATAACGCATTCTCCCAGACGGCTGTTTGGAACGCTATTGAAAGTTTCAATTATAATCCAGAAGATGATGTCACGTTTGCTCATTTCTATAGAAGATATGAGGATATTTTTGTATCGGATTGCGGTACATGGACAGACGCTAAAAAACTGTCGAGCATACAAAGTTCGTGAATTTTATCCTTCCAAAAAAGACCAGTGAGTTGAACTTCCAAGAGACAGTTACTCTACTAACAGAACTGTTTTCTACAAAAACTTCTTTTTCACAGGAGATATAAGTGTATGAATGTCACTAGAAGAGAGGAAGATGATTACACTACTTATGCAAGTATTTGTAAACAAGCATTGCGACGACTTTATACTGGAGGAATTATCATCAGATAATTTCAAATGTTTAATATTTGTGCAAGGGCTGGTTTTAGGTAAAGACGCTGAGATCAGGTGTCGTGTTTTAAATAAACTCAAAAACGAGCCAAATTTAAAACTACAAAGCTTAGTGGAAGACTGAACGGTTTGTTGCGTTGAAACAGGACAGTTGTGACATAGAGGAAAGCGGAGTGTCGCACATTAAAAAGGTCTGTCAGAAGAAAAATTAAACTTCAAAAAATAACCAGATGGAAAAAACAGGGAAAAGATCCACCTTGACTGTGTTGGAGGTGTGGAGATAAACATTGGTACAATGAGTGTCCCTACAAATTCAAACAATGTGACAACTGCTACCAGAAGTGGCATAAGGCATCACATTGTAGGAAAAAATCTGGTAGAAAGAAGACATCCATTAAACTAACGAAAATTGAACTGGAGGAACGAAATATCCGGAAATTTGTACAGGTCAAAATGTTTAAAAAGAAAGTAAGTCTACAGCTTGATAGTGGGTCTGATATTTCCATCATTAATGTACAGACATGGAAGAAGCTTGGGAGACCCACTATGATTAAATCACATAAAACGGTGAGAAGTGTCAATGGTGAAAAAAAATCACCTTCGAAGGAGAATTATTGACGAATATTTCTTTTCAGAATAAGACCGAAAAAGCGAAAATTTTTGTCATGCGAAAATCAAATAACCTCTTTGGAACTGATCTGTTCGAAAAATTTAGACTATGGGATCTGCCTTTAAGCTCTTTTTGTCAAAAAGTTGAGGATTCGAATGTGGAGGCAGAAAAACTTAAGAGGGAGTTAAAAGAGAATTTTCCAGACGTATTTACAGGCGGTTTTGGAAGGTGTACAAAAGCGGTAGCAAAATTTGAAGTCAAAGAAAATGAACAGCCAGTGTTCAAAAAGAAAAGAAAGGTTCCATACGCCGCTATAGAACAAATAGACGGTGAATTAGAAAGACTCAAAAACATGGGTGTCCTCGAAAAAATTGATCACAGTGAGTGGGCTACATCAACAGTTTACATCAAAAAGAAGAGCAAGGAGATTAGAGTTTGTGCCGATTTCTCAACAGGTTTAAACAATGCATTAAAGGATCACCATTATCCCCTTCCGAGCCCTGAAGAAATATTCGCGAAACTGAGTGGAGGGAAATATTTTTCTAAAATCGACCTCAGTGACGCGTATTTACAAATCCCAGTCGATCAGGAGTGTTCAAAGCTGCTATGCATCAATACCCATAAGGGATTGTACAAGTTTAACAGACTTCCTTTTGGGGTCAAAGTCGCCCCTGCGATTTTTCAGCAAACAATGGACATGATGTTAAGTGGGTTGGACTTCGCAGTAGGGTACCTGGACGATGTGTTAATGAACAGCGCTAGCAAAGAACAACACAAAGCTCATGTAAACCAAGTATTCAAAAGGATCCAGGATTATGGATTCAAACTGAAACAGGAAAAATGTACCTTTTTCATGGAAAAAATAAAATACTTGGGGCAAATCACCGATGAACCTGGAAGAAGGCCGGATCCAGATAGATTGAGTGCAATAAGGGACATGCCTGCTCCAGAAAACATTGCGTCTCTACAAAGTTTCTTAGGTTTGGCGAATTATTACAATGTATTTGTGCCAAATATGCATAAACTAAGATCACCCTGAATTGTTAAGGAAGGACCAAAAATGGGTCTGGACGCAAGAGTGCGAAGAAGCATTTCAGGAAATTAAAGATATATTAACGTCTGACTTGTTTCTGGCACATTATAATCCCAAGCTTGATATTATAGTTGCAAACGATGCCAGTGCCTATGGCATAGGAGCATGCATACTACACAAAATGGATGATGGAAAAATAAAACCCATAGCCCATGCATCCCGTTCACTTTTACCAGCCGAAAAGAACTACTCGCAAATCGAGAAAGAGGCGCTAAGCATTATATTCGCAGTAAAGAAATTTCATCGTTTCTTGCACGGTAGACAATTTCTGTTACAAACAGATCACAAACCTTTACTAACAATTTTTGGATCGAAAAGGGACTACCACAACATACGGCGAATAGACTCCAAAGATGGGGTACCATTCTTCTGAATTATAATTTTCAAATGGAGTATGTACCATCTAAAAAAACTTGGTCATGCAGACAGCTTATCAAGGTTAATACCTAAGCACACAGAACCATTGGAGGATATGGTAATAGCAGCCATTCAAGCGGAAGTTGAAGTAAAAAATACTTTGTGACACGATAAGAGAACTTCCAGTAACGCTTGATGAGATTAAGAGTAAGGCAGAGGTGGACGAATTTATTATAAGCACGAAAGAAAAAATCAGCAGTAACCAACTGGATGAGGAAATTTATTCAATTTGTGATAACGTCCTGTTATATAGCGACAGGGTCGTAATTCCTACGACATTACAGAAAAGAATGCTCAAGGAATTCTATGTAGGACATCCAGGCATATCAAGAATGAAAAGCCTTATGCGCTCTTTCGTTTTCTGGCCAAACATGGATAAGGATATAAAAGAAAAAGTCAGGGAGTGTAGAGGATGCGCATTAGCTATGAAAGCTCCTCCGACTCAATTCGGATCGTGGGCAAAACCGGACCGACCTTAGTCGAGAATTCACTTGGATTTTGCTGGACCGTTAGATGGTTTCTACTATCTCATTGTTATAGACAGTCTAAGTGGCCGGAAGTACTGAAATGCAAGAACCCCACATCCGAGGCAACTATTAACTTCCTGTATGAACTATTCACTAGGTTTGGAGTTGTAGACTGCATTGTCACAGACAATGGAACGCAATTCACACGTCTACCGAATTTAAACATCTCTGCGAGGATTATCTAATCGAGCATATAACCATTCCACCATACCACCCAAGAAGTAATGGGCAAGCGGAGAGATTCGTAGATACGTTCAAGAGAGCCCTGAGAAAAGCTAGTGGATCACCGACGGATAAGTCAATCCAACAGTTCTTACAAGTTTACAGGGTCACTCCGAATGCAAACATCGAAGACACCTGCTACGGTCATGTTCGGACGCAAGGTTAGATCAATTTTCCACAAGTTGTTACCAAACCAGGATAGGCCAAACCTCAAAAAATCGATAACAAAAAAATGGTATAAAGTTGGCGAAAGAGTTTTCTACAAGATTCATAGAAATAATAGGACCTTTTGGGAGTTCGGCACTATTGAGAAACAAATAGGCAACATGGTCTATATGATTAAGGGACCAGATTTCGTGCACAAACGTCACACTAACCAAATCCGGAAAAGATACTCGAACAGTGAGGTGACCAGATCGCCCGAGGAGGACATCATGGACACACTGTTTGATACTTTTCAGGTGCCCATACCAGAGACAGCTCCTGAGAATAGGAGGTCAAAAAGAAAACGGAAATCAACAGAGTTGATTAGGGTGAACCCAAAACAAAAACGTTATTAATTCCCAGACGGGATATTTTCAAAGGGGGATGTTACACCGGCCTTCTAACACAAGGGAATTACACCGGTTCTCACTATATATAGTGCCAGTAATACCTACCCGGTGTGTAAGCAGCGACAGTACTACAACTGCCTAGCTGGTTCAAAGGTCATATTTTTGGCCGAGCCTACGGGCTCGTGGGCAACCCACATTAAACCGGCCTTGTGCCACATTTAATCCTCGTGGGTGGGTTAATAAATACTAAATACTAGCTGAGTAGTACCCGTTTCCTACCTTTGTATCTGTGATGTTAAATACACTTGTTCCTTAAACCAACCTCGACTTGATTTTCTTATTTTTACTATTGTGCCACGACAACAATAAGCATCTCTAGGGTTTACAGAAAAATATGTTCAGAAAAATATTAAAAAATTCCACTGAGTGGCAATTCTGCATGTGGAAATTCTTTGTTGATGCAAGAGGTTGGAGGATATTGGTCAGACTGGTTCAAACTAATAGAAAGATAACAGTATCTGAAATAACCACTTTTTACAATGGAGGTATAGTGAAGAGTATCTGTGAACTCATCACACATCAAACCATGGGTTACAACAGTAGAAGATCATTCTGGTTGTCACTACTGTCAGATAAGAACAAGAAAATATGGTTACAATTCACTAAGAATCACAAAACATTGGACAACAGAACATTTGGGGAAAAAAAAAAAAAATGTTGCTTGCTCTGAGGAGTCAATTTCTATTGTAACGTTCGGTAGGGTATAAACAACTAAAATTATGGCTTCATCCTGCATTATATCAGCACTTAATGCTGGTGGTAATGGTGTAATTGTATAGTGAATAGTTTCTTGGCATATATTGAGACATTTGATATCAACAAAATGTTGTTTAAATGCCTCAGCTTACTTAGGCATTGAAGCTGACCACATGACTCAATTTCTGACTACATCCACACATCCAATGGTGGCCACTTCCAGCAAGACAGTATCACAAATGAAAAATAGTTGCATATTGGTTCATGAAGCATAGAAATGAGTTTTCTGTTTTAAAATGACCTCTACAATCACTGGATCTCACTTCCACAGAGCAACTTTGGGATATGGCAGAAAGGGAAATTTGAATACTGGATGTGAAGCCAACCACTCTAAAAGAACTGAGGAGGGTAAAATAACAGCAATGACCCAAATTTCAAAGAGCACTTCCAGAACATCATCAAATCCATGCCAAGAATTGAGTCAGTTCTAAAGGTAAAAGAAGGCCCAACCTGATACAAGAACAATATGCCTAATAAAGTGACCAGTAAATGCATATACAATGTTAGTATGTAAGATTCGTAACCTCAAATTGAATTTTTAACTCTTATACAACCTTTATATAAAATTTATTTTCTTATCACATCTCATTATCTATACCTTTTTCTTAAATCGCTATTTTAACACTTAAAAGGAGATTAAATCAACCTGTAAGCAGATGACAAAAAATAAGCATTATTTCAGAGCGAGTCATTTTAATTTTTATTAAATATATATATATCTCGTATATACTCGCATATCATGCAACCTTTGAAGATCTAATTTTGAAGCTAATTTGACTATAATAAATGGATATATAGTATGGTCAATGACATAGCATATGTACTGCTGAACCTGGCTATTTTATATCTCATGTATGACACAGCCCCCTTAAACTTAGCTTCAAAAGTCACATGATATGCAAGCATATCATATATATATATATATATATATATATATATGAAAATGGAAAGTAATATTTAAATTTTTATATATCAAGAACAATGCTTGGGAAAATCTATGGTGTGTATGTGTGTAATTATTACAAATAGAGAAACAGTAATGAAAGCCTTAAGATGTTTGCCCAAGTTATTGACTTTTTTTTTTCCCCCCCCCTTACCAAAATTCTGTAATCAACATCTTATGTCTTTCTGGCAAAAGGCAATTACATACAAGAATCTTTAAACATAGAATCAAGTAGAATCTATAAGAGAGAGGGAAAAATGTCATGTTGAAATCCAAGAAATTTCAATATAATCTTGAAATTTTTTCTATTATACATCAAGAACAATTTTTTTGGGGGGGTGGGGAGAAAAGATTAAGTAGAAAAATTTTTTTCCTTCCACCATCATAGAAAATTGTTAATCATAAATTTGTTGATGAGTAGATTTCAAAGACTGACATGAGACATAGTTTATTTGCTGTACTCTTTCAGTAGACTTTCAAAACATGTCAAAAAAGTGCACATCTCAAATTTGCTTCTGCCTTTCTTCTATGATTCATTTAAATCACTTTAAAACCAAATGGTCAAGTTTAAATTCTTATTGAAGACTGACATAATATAGTGTAAATAAAATTGCAAGATCATATGTTAGAGCATTAGACTGAAGGAAATGAATAAACAAGTGTTTAGTACTGGGCGAGTGAGGCTTAAATTATAATAATTTTTCTTTAGCAAGATTCTTTCACCAGTAAACAGCTGCTAGCCACTGTTAGTACTTCCCATCTACTCCTAGAACATTTGAGCCTTGAGGGAAAATGAGAACAATATTAACAAAAAACATTTAAAGCTAATGTTCACTTAGACAAACATCCAAGTATTAACTTGTTTAATGTTATCTTGCACTGACATATTTCATCAAGCAAGTCAATGTTTTTTCATTAAAATTAGTAAAAGAATGCAAAAATGCATTCCTATTCTTTTTAATCTTTTTCTAGAATACTTTTGGCTCATGTATAACATGTGAAGAAATGGATTTAGAAATATATGCTATTTTAAATATACTTTGTCATCCCAAATGAATCTGATAGAAAACAGCACTCCTGCCCTCCATATGGGAGCCACTGGCAATGTGTGTGTGTGTGTGTGTGTGTGTTTGGAGGAAATCTATGCACATATGTGTTCATAGTTGGTAAAGAATGACCATGAAAGAGTGTGGGGAATCAATTTTCTCTACCAATTAAGACTTCAGATAAACCTTTCAAAAACAGAAACCATAAAATCTGGAATAAAAACACTGAATCCCTCATAGAAATTTACATTGTTGAATTAATAAATTCTAAAACTTTAAATACCTTAAGGGATCAGTTATAACAAATTTAGTAAAGGAGACAGGTTCTGTTAGGGATGCTTTTGTCTGGCACCATTAAATACTACAAAAGAGTGACTTGAAAACTCTAGTTATGTTCTTAAATAGCATCAGCAGATATAGACTTTCATATTGATATCATGCATGATGACCAAACTATCATATGTATAGAACTTCTTTCTCAGAATAATGGTTAAAAATGATTTCAAACAAATGAATCCTTTAGGTTTTAAAGACAATCCTGCTGATCTTTATAGAATGACAACAAAAAACACAAATGCAAAGCTTTACTAAAACACAAATGCAAAGCTTTACTAAAACACAAATGCAAAGCTTTACTAAAACACAAATGCAAAGCTTTACTAAAACACAAATGCAAAGCTTTACTAAAACACAAATGCAAAGCTTTACTAAAACACAAATGCAAAGCTTTACTAAAACACAAATGCAAAGCTTTACTAAAACACAAATGCAAAGCTTTACTAAAACACAAATGCAAAGCTTTACTAAAACACAAATGCAAAGCTTTACTAAAACACAAATGCAAAGCTTTACTAAAACACAAATGCAAAGCTTTACTAAAACACAAATGCAAAGCTTTACTAAAACACAAATGCAAAGCTTTACTAAAAAACAACATTTCCAACAGCAGCAACAAAAATGAGTAGTACATGTAATTAGGGGAGAAAATAATGATATAATTAAGATGCTAACTTTCCACAAAATGTTGGGAAGGAAACTCCCATAAATACCAGAAAGAGCTATAACATTTAGTGGGCTGATGAGTTTAATTTCCAGAAAAAACATTTTTATAAGAGTTTATAAATTACAACTGACAATAACACTAACTGTTCAATGAATGCTGAAAGTTCTGTACTGAAATGACTAATTTTACAATTACCATTAAGTAACTGAGCTTGGTAGATTTTTCAGAATATATTTTGTCTCTTGAGGTGCTTTATCAATGTAGGGATTTTATTTTGCAACATGTATTTACAAATGGGAGTGGAAGAAAAATATTAAGTTTTCAAAATTTTAAAGTTAAGAATACTCTAAAATATCCATAAATCTAACAGTAAATTAAGGTAAACTATAGAGGAAGCTAAGTGATGTAATTTAATGCCTAATAAATGAAAGTGGGTAAATGTTATTGAATTTATATTTTCTCTACATTTGTTTATGTATATTTAGTTTTTTAATGTAATTATTATTATTGCTTTAATTTGATATTTTAAATAATAGGTCTTGAGTGAACTGTTTCCTTTTAATTTTTGAAAATTTTTAGGATCATCTATGCTGACTTGTGAAAAAATTATTTCCTTTATTGAATTATTTATATAAAAAAAAATAATAAATAAATAAAAAAAAATAAAAATGGCAGGTATCTTCTACCTTAAAGGAAAAAGTTTTATTAAAAGAAAAAGAAAAAAAATATTAACCTTACAACTGACTTCTACCAATTTGTCATCATAAGGTTAATATTCTGCCCCCCCCCAAACCCGTCAATATAACCTCTTCCTTTTAACATACAACCTCCTTGACCCCTGTCTCATACCTAGCATCTGACAGAAACAGTGAAAAGTGTAAACTGTACTAGGTGTTTTCAGCAAGTTACAGTCTAAGTTGACTCTTTAGCTTCCAATCTCAATTCCTCCCAGTTAACTGCTACATCCCCCTCTCCCTAACCTTACAGACATGAACTTCATTTCATTCCACACCAGGATTGAAAAGACAGATGATCACTTTTGTCGTCTACCAAAATAGCCTATTTCTCTATATGAGGTAAAAGGATTTGTTTGATTATTAATTATATTGCTCTGTATAAATTAAAATACATCAAGTTCTTTTTTGTGGATCAGCTCTAACATTTTCATATTGCTAGGATCCACTTGGATTATACATCAATAGATTTTTTTACCTTGTGTGTGTGTGTGTGTGTGTGTGTGTGTATATATATATATATATATATACACACACACAGACACAGACAGAGAAAATCCTTGAAATCCATTTCAGTTATAATTTATTTCATGAATATATTTTAATATACATCTCTTCAGACCGAAGTTTTTTTGGAGATGAAATCAATTTGGCAAATTATAATAATATAAAAATGCAGACCAATGATTGAATCAAAGAAACAAACTTATTTTCAAGCGTAGACACAAGAATAGATTTAAAATCTCCTAAAATCATTGACTTTGGGAGATGTACACTTGAAGTGTTGATTCTATTTTATATAGTTACTAACATGTATGTGTACATATATTCACATTTTAATATAATGGTCATTTATGTGATTGTCTTGCCTATATCATTTTTCGTTTTAATTTATTAATTAATATTACTGATAGTATTATTTTTATGCTTATCTATACACACTTTTTTAAAATTTGTTCTTTATTTCTTGATTTAATTCATTAATTTTTTTATATAATTTAAATTTATTTTATTTACCTTATTTTGTTAATGTTGAATATATTATTATTAATTTGAAATTGTGATGATTATATTGCGATGATGGATTTTGCTGTCTGAAAATGACATGACTATTAGACATATTACTTAAACACTTACTTCTGATCACCCCCCTCCCTTACCCAGTATATCAAATAGTTCAGCCCTTTAAGGAAAAATTTGCCTCTAGGTCAACCAATCAGCTCATCATGAATTCTTCCTTCTTTAAAAATATTTATATTAAAATTTTTATTTTTCTTCCCCCTTTTTTTTTTTCTCTTAAAAAAAAAAAAAAAAAAAAAAAAAAAAAACCTTCAGCCTGAAAAGATGAATATTTAAACATTCATGAAATAAATTATAACTGAAATGGATTTTTAATGATTTTCTTGACTTTTGTTTTGTTACTTACATTAAGCTCTCTTTGGATAACTGTCTTCCTTGGAATTATCCCTACCAATTGGTTTATATATATATATATATATATATATATATATATATATATAAAATATCTCGATCATTAGTAGGGATAATTTGAAAGAGGATATAAATCCAAAGAGAGCTCAATGTACAAACAGAGCAATATAATAACGAATACAGAATCCTTAAAAATACATTAGGTCAGGTTATAAATTTATTTCAGACCAGTTTTCCATTAATAAATGGAGTTCAATTTATTCAAACACAAGGAAAAGGAAAAAAAAAAGGAGATAAAAGAGAAAAAGGAAAGTTTTAATGTTAAAAAGGGAGAAAGAAAAATAGAAGGAAGAAACACAAAAAATTCAATATAACGTTTAAAGAGAAAAGAAATAAGGTATAAGGAGATAAACATGGGGAGGGGATAGGGAGAAAAGGGGGAAGAGAGAAGACAAGAGGGAATTAAGCATAGTTGACAGGGTGACCCAGAAGACTTTTCTTCCGGGACTTGGCAAGTTAAAAAACAATATGAGGGAAGGGAGTGATCATATTCGAAATAGATGTATTGAAATTGTCTAGTCATTTTAAGCAGCAAAATTATATAGAAAAATTTTGTTTTCAATCATTTCACAAAAACCAAGGCAATAATGCTAAGACAAGTGTTTACTCAGACTGGAAGAAAATGAGAAGACTTTAGTGAGGAGAAAGGACGACAAAAAAAAGAAAAAAAAAAAGAAAAGAAGGATAGCAAATAGATTTTTGAAGAATGTCAATGACTGGGAAGCAAGAAACCAGAAGAGAGTCCCAGAGGTGAGAAGTGTGAGAAAAGAAATTATTAGAATAGAACTTACAGTTACATCTAGCTATCTCAACAGTAAAACAATGAGACCTAATAGCCAATCTAGTAGCACGCTTTAATTCATTCTATTTGAGGTACCAAGAAGGAAAGCTCATTAGAACAATTACCATGAAAATGGCTATTTTTAATTTATAGAAAAGGAAAGTTGCATCTCTGCCATGAGAAAGTGACTGAAATGGAGATGCCAGGTCAGAACCAATAACAATACAGATCCTTCTTTGGATTTTGTTGAGAATCTCTAAATATATAGCTGGAGAACCAGATCAGATACAGCAGCAATATTCAATGCACAGATGAATGATAAATTTATAAATTTGCAATATGGATTCTGAAGAGAAAAACTGTCTGGCATGACACAATAAAGCAACCTTCTTAACAGCAGATCTTGCAATTGATTTAATTGCTCCCCTTCATGTCAACAGAAAATGCAAAACCAAAAAGGTATGAGTTGCTCTTCTAAAAGTTAGCATCAGCCATGCTGATGGTGGAGGCCAAAAATGATTCTTATGATGATTAAAGGATAGCAGTTTCATTTTGGAGTCATTAAAATTTAAGTTTTCTTTCTCCAGTTAAAAATGTTAACAACACTATAAAATAACCACATTTGGATCTACAATTATTTCTACTTAATAGCTGCTAGAATAATTTGAAACGTATCTCTTAGTGCCCACCCAATAACTGTTTACAGATGAATCACGGTAGATGCATACCGAGATTTCTTAACCAATAAGATTGGCCACATATCAGTTTATCCCACCATATTCTTGTTCTTTCTTGTCTTGAAGTCAGAATGCTGCGATCACTTGTCTGTATCTCTTGTGTGCTAATACCATTCATAGTTTGGGAACTTTTTTGCCTCATTACTGTTTTGTTTACTTTCATCTTGCAGATATTGTTGGCATAGTATTATTTTTAACCAGTTTTTTTTCTTTTTTCTTATTGTTTATTGCAAACTTTGTCAATTCTATTTGTTGGGTATTTCTACCAATTACTCCACAGAAACTTGTTGGTAGTTGCACCAAGAGTTCAACCAACCTCTTGATTTCTAGTCACCATCAAAAGTTACCTACACCATTTTAAATTGTTTTATTAGTTTTTTTTATATTGTTCTGTAATCATAGACATTAAAAAAAATTTGTGAATCTTGTAATTCCCAGTGACTAACTCACACCAATCACTCAATCATTTTCTTAACATACAAGATAAATAAACTGACAATCTACACTATACTTTAACACAGGGGTTGAATACTGGTCACTTGTTAGAAAGAGAGATCGACATTCTCTGAAACAATTCCTCCATATTTGCAATTATTAATGAGAACTGCAAAGTCCAGAGATTCATTAAAATGCTCAAAACTGAGGGAAACAAAAAAAAAAAAAAAAAAAAAAAAAAAATCAGCAAACATTGGGAAAGATAAAATTTACAAAACTGAAAAAACTTAAAAATGAAACAATTTTCAAATACATTCTTGTATTTTAATATAAATCATTTTTATTAAAGCAAATGGAAAAATGTGATGAAAGGAAAAAAAAAAAACATGAAATTAAGATATCTGACCCCACCTCACACTTCTTGTTCAATGTTTACTTGATGACAGAAAGGTAAAAAAAATTTTTTTTTTATCCAAATGAAATAAGCCGTGTTAGAATATAGCAAGGAGACTGACTGACCAACCAGCAAGGTGCAATGCTGGGAACAGATAGTCAAAGAAGGTTTGGAAATGCCAAAGCCATCGTCAGGCGGTGCAATGACGATGGTGCCTTCCTTACCATTCTTTTTCAGACAGCCACCAGACTACTTTTTGGCAAATGTGATTTTCATGGCATTATTTGGAGTGATCTTGAAACCCTGCAGGGCATCTTTTGCAGCACCAGCCTGCATTTCATTTTCAAATTCCACAAATGCAATGTCATGACGTCCTGGCACCAACCTGACTTCTTTAAAACCAGGGAACCTAAAAGAAAATTGAAAGTTTTTAATAAAACAGAAGACATTTGTTTGATGAAACTAACTACAGCACAAAACCAGACTAATACCTAATTCTTTAACACAAATACTATATTTTTCAAGAAGGAACTGATGAATGAGAAGTATCAGATGAAATAATGCTGTCTTTCCTGACAATGTTATGGTGAATAGTTGGTAGAACAGGAATCCTTTGATACACCACAGAATCTCTTTCAAAATTGCTAAACAATAAACAAGCTTGAAATGGTGCATTCAAAATTCAAACTATTCCTATTTTATTGAATGTATCATTTTATTGCATTTGTCTGATCTCAGGTTGCAAAGTTGGTTTGATTGAAAAATAAAGACCTTATTCTACACTTAATATTCACATACCTCCTCTTCTACAGATTACATTTTTTTTCTAAATATATTAACCATTCTTATAGGTGGAAACTTCCATATCAGATTGAAAGAATTCTTAATGTATTTCTTCATTCTTTGAAGAATTCTTTAGAAAGAGAATTGATGACTTGCTGCCAAAATAGAGAAAATTTATATAGGTTTTTTTTTCATACCAAGCAAGGTGACAAAGCCACTAAGATAAGGGGTTACTGAGTGTGAAAGAATGAGAAAAAGAAAATGTTATTAAAGAGAGAGAGAACAATATAAGAACAAGAATTAAGACAGAACATAATGACACTGATCTTCAAAAATTTAAATTCAAACTTGACTGGAAAGCAAGAAGCATATAATATGTATAACTAAAAAAACTGTTTTAAGTGTAAAATGATGAGACCTTGCTGCCAATTCAGTACTGCATTTAAAGTCATAAAACCTAAGTACAATATAGGAAGTTCATCAGAACAATTACCATGAAAAGATTTAAAGGAAAGAGCCATGGAAGCTACGTTATGGCAGTGGGAAAGTGATTATTGCCAAGATGCCAGGTCAGAACCAATAACAATGCAGATTGTATTTTATCAAAAATCTCTAAATACATAACAGAAGCACCAGACCAGATGTAGCAGCAATATTCAAGGCATAGACAAACGGCAGACTGGTAGAGAGAAAAATTGTCTAGCACAGTTCAAAGGGAATATTTGTACAAAATAGATGTCCTACTATTTATTTTCAACTTACCTAAATAAGAAAAATCTGACATTCTTCACTCGTATATCAAGAAAATGAGGAAAAAAAATTCAAAGGCAATTAATTACAAGGAAGGAATAATTCAAATTTCACTATTAAAAAAAAAAAAAAACAAAAAAAAAACAAAACTAACTAACCTCAATTTTTTTTACAATTCCTTTTTAAAATTGAGTTTAAAGATTCCTTATTTAGGCAAACATTTTTAAGTAATGAGATCATGGAGAAGACAAAATAAAAACAAATACTTACTGGTTGAACAACATAGACAACATCATTTCATTTGTTTCCTCAGGAAGATTGGTTAAGAAAAGAATTTGATTTGGTGGTTGTTCTGGAATGGCATTTGGTGCTGCCATTGCTGCAGGATCTGAAAAGAATACAGTAAGCCCAGGATAAAAAAAAAGTAAGAATGAAAAGTTCAGGAGTATGGTGCTAAAACCTTCCTAGAACAAATCAAATACTTTTAGAAACTTTATGCAAAAGAGCAATTTTCATAATCTTAACACAAGGCAATCTTTTTTTTTATGTTTAGAATTTAATTAAAAGTCAAAGAAAATTTTAAATCCTGTCTACTCATAAGATATGAAGCTTTAAAATTGAAATAAGTTACTTTCATCTTAGCAAATTTTTTTCATTTAAATAAGACAATATCTGCTGAGGATTTTAATGTCATCTTGTTAGACTTACACACATTCAGTCAGAACAATTCTCAACACTGGGGATTTATTTGTAAATGAAAGAGAAAAAAATTTTTTTTTTTTACTTTGCATGACAGGCTGTTGCATTTGTTGCAGGACTTGTTGCTGCTGTTGTGGCAGGGGCTGAGCTGAAATTGTTGACATTGACTGAACAGAAGAAACCATACCAGCTGCTTGGGCTCTACAAAGATACAGAAAAATCATGTTTTACAATTCAATAAGTCAAAAGGATTCAATCTCATTACAAAATATTGATAAAACTAAGTGGTTTAACATTCCTCATCCCCTCTCCAAATAATAACATGCACAATAATTTTGGTTCTAAATTGGTCTGAAAGAGTGAAAGGCCTAAAAATGATAATGAAAAAAAGAATATTGAAAAAAAAAAACAAAAAAAAAAAAACAAATTGGTTACCAAATGCTCAACAATTCTGTTTGCTAAAATCTTTACATCCTTCTTAGCATTCAATTGTATAATATTATTGGAAACCCCAGAGCAGCATCATATGCAGAAGTCATTTTTAATAGATTAACAACTCAAAAAGAATCTGTACATTGCTGTTGTAGGCAATGCTTCAATTTATCAAAAGTTAATTAATAGCCTATATTTTAAAGTTATGTAAATCAAATGCTAAAAGTCTGGATGGCTACTAGGAATTAGACTAGATGACAAACTGATAGACAGTTTGACGGTGCGGAAAGACCATAAAAGAAGCATGGCCGGGTTAGCACCCCGCCATGTGGACCTAAAAACCCTGCTAAAAACGAGGACACGAATCAATACTCCCAAGGGGTCCCAAGAGGGGGAGAGGATGAGACCCCAAACAGGACGGCTCGCCCGGAAACGACTTACAATACGAATATTCAGACCATGAGTTTGACATGCCCATGCGGAAGAAGCTGCAAAAATATACGCAGTTTGCGAATTCACCAGGCCAGAATGAAATGTCAGAGGGAGATAACATCAACGCAACACACAGGAACTTCTCCTGGTCAGACGGAGGAGGAGCAGGGCCAGGAAGCTCACCACAGTCCCCAGTCTCTCCATGCTAGTAATGATATCCCCCTCATAACAAGAAGTTTGGCGTTTCACAAGAAAATAAAATGGCTAGCAGCCGCAGAAAAACAAGCCTGGCAAGAATTCGATATGGACATTGCTGTTGTAGGTAATGTTTCAATTTATCAAAAGTTAATTAATAGCCTATATTTTAAAGTTATGTAAATCAAATGCTTTCATAATTTTCCTCTCTTTATACAATGTCCTCAATAAACTATAAATACAAAATTTAAGTGAATCAGTTTTTCTCTCTCCACTTCTGCTTATGTCTTTCAGTAACCAAGAGCATGAAATGCAATATAAATTCAGCACCTTCAAAAGCTAAGATAAAAGAATAGTCATAAAAAGCAAATACATCTTTAACATAGGTACCTCCACGAGATCGCTAAAAAAAAAAAAAAAAAGAAAAAAAAAAAGAGAGTATAGCATGATGAAAAAGACGCCAAACTTGACGAAAACAAAATTTTATCGTCTAAATGTTTGTTATTATTAAGAGGAAACAGCAAAGTATTTTTGGGGTATTTTTTTTCCATTTTTTAATTGTTCCTAGCACATCCAAAATTGACCATTTTTTTCCATTTAAAAAAAAAAAAAAAAAAAAAAAAAAAACTGGAAATCTCACTTTGAAATTCTTTTAAATATCAATTATCATTTTTTCAAAACTTATTTTAAGAAAATCAGAAATTATGTTTATTTAAAATATTTTGAACCAAACTTAGCTTAGCTTTTGTGCCAAAAAGATGTAATTTGAAAATAAAACAAAGCAGGTCATAAACTTTCGCGTCTCTTGACAGGTGATGAATGACATATTTACGAATTCCATGAGGCAAATTTGTTCTACAGAAGGAGAAAAGTGAAATAATTTACATTTAAGTGAACAAATTATTTACCTTGTTATTTTTAACGAAAACTTTCAGCGGGCTAATTTTTTTTTTTTTTTTGTACTTAGCTTTCACCTTTACATTTATGATGCTTTATGGAAAATATATTATAAAGAAATTAAAATAAGACTGTTAAGAGTGACATTAAATTTCATATTTCCTTAGAAATGTATCCAATTAATTTATAGGTACCTTTCTTATGAAATTTATCAGAACTGTACACAAATACTATAATTTTATGTACATTTATTACATTTTACTGTTATTTGTACTTGCATTCATTTTATTATTAATTTTGATATTTCATTTATGGAAAAATGTCATAACTGAGATTAACATAAAAATAAGATCATATAAATTTCATAAGATGATACTGATACTTGTAGGTACCCTTTTCAGTTGAAATTGAAAAATCAAATTAACTTCTCCACATGTGTTTCGCAAAAGTAAAGGCCTTAACAGCGGAGAACAATGCTTAACTCAAATAACGCAACTTAATTATATTCTGGTTGGTCTTCCGTACTTTATAATTACAGCCTGGTTATAAGCACAAAATTACATTTCTTAATTACTGTGGATCTTCTGATTAGTCAAAATGATACAATTTACAACGCGCTAAAAAAAGATCTATCTCATAAGGACACTTAGGAAAGCCGATGGGGCTTTTAACTAATTTTATAATATTTTAACAACTTAAATGTAAAATCTATTATAATTAAAGAAATAACAAATAATTGTATTAAAAATTAATTTTTCATTGAAAAAAATTTTGCACTTTCAGAAAATATTGTCCATATTCATAAAAACGACTAAAAGCAAATAAAAGCATTTGAAATTAAATAATATCTGTTTTATTGAGTTTTGTATGTTACAATTCAGAGCTGATTTTCAGGTACGTTGGCTCCAATTAAAAACAAAAAAAAAAAAAAAAAACATGATTTGCATTCCACAAAGCCCTGTGCTTTTAATTATTGTAATCACTAAACACGATGAGATCGAATTTCTAGTGTTTTCATAAAATTAGTTGGGGGGGGGGGGGGGGGGGGCTGGGAATAAATATCTAAAAAAATATTTCTACCACGACTTTAATAATAATATATAATAATTTCGATCATCTGTGAATAGTTCCTGAAAGTTTCATTAACATCCAACAATTATTTCTATTTTCGCACAATTTTTTAAATTAATGTGTCATACCAAAACAACGTGCTAAAAACTTACTAATGTTATTTACTAGTTCCACTGATACAAATAGAAACAAGGTTTTTTTTTTAATCAAAATTTAGAATGTTCTAAAAAGAAGGAAATTTTTTTTTTAAATAATTAAAACAAACTTTGGTCTTTCCTCTTAATAATAACATAAGCATTTAGACAATAAAATTTTGTTTTCAGCAAGGTTGGCGTCTTCTTCATCAAGCTATGCTCTTTTTTTAGCGATTTCGTGGAGGTACCTACTTTAACAGTAAATGTTTTGTAATAGATTAATAAATAAGTCACAATGAAGCATGAACTTTTGGTAAAAATAAGCCAAATGTACAACAAATAACCATTATTCTTATTAAGATTAATAGCAGACAAAGATTCAGTCAGAGGAAAATATCTAGCTTGTTTACAAAAATAGTGGCATTTTGGAATTTTAGAAAGGGAGGATCCAAACATTAAACATTTTCAAATACTTTTATAGAGAGAGAAAAAAAAAAAAAAAAAAAAAAAAAAAGAGGTAAAAAAGATTTAAAAAAGAGGTAAAAAAGATTTAAGAAAGAGGTAAAAAAGATTTAAGAAAGAGGTAAAAAAGATTTATAAAAGCACTAAAATCATTTTTACCTAGCATCTCAATCACCATAAAGTCCAATGATAGTAAATACAATAACAGCAAGATGCTGCCCATCCTTATTTTTATCATTTCACCTCAAGCAAGGTAATAAAGTCACTAAGACACAATAGGTTACTGAATGTGAGAGAATATGAAGAAACAAAAAAAGTATTACTTTTGAAGATCAAAGTTAACGAGAAAGCAAGAAGCCAGAAGATTGTTCTACAAGAAAGAATACAATGATACACACGAATCAATTGTAACAGCTCAACGTCATTTACAGTTGTATTATTTCACCTAGAATCAAGGCTGCAAATAAGACCTGTTTAAACTACAAGAAACATTTATTTTTATTGTAAGCATTAGGCAAAAAAATAGATTCATTGTCAGAAAGTGTTAAGAAGTCAGCGTTCACTTAATCATGTGTTGAGAGAGAGTACATCAAGCCTTAAGTCAGAACATTCTTGTTTCCTCCTCACTACTGTTTTCCCTCTTCCATTTAGTCAACAGAAACATCAGTCTAGGACATTTGAATTCAAAACCAGGGAATCAAGCCCTTTTGTAAGCAAACAGTAATGCATTGCATAGAATAACATGCAGGGTGTTTTGCTATATTCCAATTTGTCTCTAAATCCAGGCAAACAGGAATGAGAGAATGCAACAAATCAAAAGGAGAAAAGGAGTAGGCACTCAGTCCCGATTCACGAACGGACTTATTACATTTTACTAATTTGATTTCCTACAATTAAAGGTTTGTTAGTTGAATGATAATCCTCCACACTTACTTAACAGCTGCTTGCTGTGAGGAGCCTTTTTTTCTTTTTCTTGTTTCTGGTTCATCTTCTTTCTTCTTTTTGGGACGTTCTACATAAGTACCTTTCATCTTGGCAATAATATCAGAATCTTTTTTGGAATACTGGATTCTCTGAAAGAAGAGAGAGAGAGAGAGAGAAAAAAAAAAAAAAAAAAAAAAAAGATTGTTTTACATTAAGTTTAATATTACAAATGCCAAAATTCTTTCCTTAAGTATTTTAAAAAGCAACGACCCTGCCCCCAAAAAGAACAAAACTACAATCATCTAAATTAATTTTTCTTGATACAAGAACTGAGTCCATGAACTATGTTTAGAAAAATGTCACTTGAAAATTTGATAAACAAATGTAGAAAATAGTTTCACATTTTCCAACTTAGGCAATTTAAAAATTGATGCAAGTCACTCAAGTATGCATTAAAAATAATGAAAATTTTACTTACCATTGGCTTATCATAAAATGGAAAACCCTGCATTGATCGTAATGCATTTGTGGCACTATTGATGTCTTTAAAAATGACAAAGGCCTGTCCACGGCACTTGAGTGTTTTTAAGGCCACTATATCTAAAATTTGTCCAAATTGAGAAAATATGGCATAAAGAGATTTCTTTAGTTCTGAAAAAGAGAAAAAAAAAAAGTATAAATGGATAAATAAAGAGGCAATATAAATAAGTCAATGTTAATTCTTATACTCTCCCTCCCACCTTATCTGCAGATATGAAATTTATAGGTTAGAAAGTAAATTGCATATCATCATTTTTTTATTTTAAATTCATTATCAATCCTTTTAAAATTAAAACAGAATATAAATATTTTTAAAATTTTTAACTGGTTTCAAAATGCCCAGCCATCATTTAATAATACAGATGATAAACAACCCAAGCAAACAAGTTTGTGGATTCAGTTTAAGAACTTGTCAGCTATTGGAAATTAAGTCATGCAAATTGAAGCTTTCTTACTTTGGCAGACTTAGTCAGACCATGCAATGGCATTTAGCAGAAAATAAAAGCTGAGAGAAACTTTTGGTACAAAGTTAAAGCCCCCAAATCTAAATATTTAAAAAATTATCAAACACAAAACACTTGAAGGTAGAAACATCAAATTTATCAATAAAAGTAGCATAATAATACATTAAACAATTTATCATGGCTTTCAAGATATCCCTTTATTATCTGTAAATTGCTACTATTTTCTGGAAAAGATAATGGAGCAGTTTTTTTTTGCCTTCTATATGGTTTGGATTCAGGAGACCCATCAGACTGGCTGCTACACAAGGGCATTAATACAAAATTTAACCTAACAGATTAGGTCAAATCTTGAACTCTGTGCTGATAAACATTAAAGAGGCAACCAGCACATTATTGAAAAAACAAAAAAACAATTATTTGAATCCCATACAACCCATTTAAGAGTTTGTAGTTCTACTCTATAAAAATGAATTCATTTGTCTATAATACTAGAATCCTTGCTCAGGAGAAAAGGCTATAAACTTTGATTTCTTGAAGTCCTGCAATTCTCTTGATTCCAGTCCCTTTGAAAAAAATGCAAGAATATATTAAAATTTTGTACTGAGATAAGCTATTTGAAAATCATCTCATTATTAATGATTTGTACATGACTACTCCTGCCTAACATGGAAAACCTGTTTGAAGATGAGAATGAGTACCAGTTTTTTTTTTTAAAGTGCTAAAATCTAATATGTTCATCAAGACTGGTTCTAACAAGAGCATCATTGTAAATTTGAGTTTGACAGAAGTTTGCATCAGATAATGTATTGAGAAAAGAGAAAAAAAAAAAAAAAGACAAACATGAAGCAACTATTAAAACATTAGATTTAAATCAGTTTAGATTATAATCTATTGTATATAAATTTATCACACAATCTTCCTACAAGACTTTGTACAAATCTGAATTTGGAAAATCTTGACAAATACTCTTCTAAATATTAAGATTTTTTTTCAGAGTGTGACACTTTTTTTTGCACTAATTAAATTGATCAAACATCCCCCCCCCCCCGCCAAAAAAAAGCTTTAAAAATTTCTAATCGAGGTAAACTTACCATCTTTCTTTATACTTTCATTTAAATTGTTGATGTAAATTGTATGATTTGGTCGGATATCCATGCTTGTCTGAAAATAAAGAAAATTATATAAGGGAAAGGTTATAATTGTCCTGAGAGAAACCAAACATTTTTGGTTATAATATGGATTTGTCCTTCAGGCAAATTAAAGGAATCAAATTACTTTATGTTCATCACCACTAACACCAAACCTAATGATGAATGAATATTAAAATATTTCATTGTTCATTTTCTGTATTTGTAGTGAGCCTTAATCTCATATTTTCAACTGTTGACAAAAGTGACTTTCTGCCAAAGTGGTAATTGGGCTTGGTGGTAGTGATGACAATGACAGATATCCCCTATCCACACATCACTCCTGAGACCATCAAATCTATTTCCATTTCTGTGTATCATGCGCGTGCATGTCCTTGCTAGCTTGCACATGAGATATATATACACATATATATATATATATATATATATACATATATATACATATATATACATATGTATGTATGTATGTATGTATGTATGTATGTATGTATGTATGTGTGTGTGTGTGTGTGTGCGTGCGTCTGCGCGCGATCTGGCCAATGTATCTGGCCGCCATGTGTCCATGTGTGTGAGGTTATGTTCTGTTTAGTGCTGGTTTAAATTTGTCTATGAAGGTTTTTTTCTTGAATTTGTAAGAAAGAGTAGTCTGTTTGACATATTGGCATAATTTTGCCTTGATTGCATTCATAGATGTGTTGTGATACAAGAGTTTTCTTCTGTTGGGTAATTTAATGTTGCTTTTGTGAAGGGCAACTCTGTGATTAAGTTCTTGGCTGATGCCTCTATGACTTCTTGCATTTTGTGCTTTTGAAATTGCAGTTTAAATTTTTATTTATTGCAAATGTAGTTATGGGGTTTTCTAAGGTATAAGAGTTCCCTTCTATAATGATATCATAAAACCCCACATCTTTTGTGTTGCATTTTGTTACCCCTTGTATATTGTGTTGGTTAAATTTGGATGAGGTTAATATGTTTCTGGTTTTTAGATTGGCAAAATCTAGACCTACTTAACAAAATATTTCATATTTACTTTTTAAATTGGGGGTATGTTCACAGAATATTTTTACAATTATATAAAGAATAATCACTAAAGATGTTATTTCACTAAAACTTTATGAAAGATCTAGTGTGAACATCATGCTGAAATATCATCTCAAGCCTTGCCAAAAATAATCCAATGAAACTCAATAAATTGAGCCAGGGGAGGGGGGGGGGCGTGTTCTATAATTCATTTTTTTTTTTTTTTTTTTTTTAAACTTGTAATTTTTCATTTGATTTTGAAATTCATCTCGTTGCCGTTTGGGAGTTTCCCATTAAATAAAGACATGTCTGAAGAATTAATAAAAAAAAAAAAAAAAAAAAAAAAAAAAAAAAAAAAGTGAAGTTTAATGCCATTTTAGAGCATGAACATTTTTTAAAAGAATTTGAATTATTTTTTCATGCTATTGACTGTCAGATTATTTTTTTGTATGGTTAATTAATCCTCACATTTATAAATTGTCTTCAAAACATTTTTCTAGGCCAAATATTAGATTTGTAAGAGATTTTTAAATTTGTTTTTAATTTTATCAGTATACATTTCAAGGAATTAGGGGGTTTTCTTCATCCTGTTTCTACCACCAAGAAAAAAAAATAAACTACTTCTCAGGGTATGGAGTACACAGAAGATTAAATGTAAATTTTAATAATCACATAGCAATCTCTGACATGAAAGCACTAATACATATATATAATAATAATAAAAAAAAACGACAGTGCATGTTTGCAAAAGTTGAATGTATCCATTTTCTTAGGAAAACAATTTCATTTTAACTTCTGAAATATGAATTAATTCCTAGAATTAGGAAGAAAAAAAAAAAAAAAAAAAAAAATTTTTTTTACCTAATTTCAATTTTTTCATGGGCACATAAAACAGCCAAGGCAAAATGATCTGAGCATGACAGTTTGGGCAAAATACAATTAATATCGCTCTACAAGGAGGCATTTTTTTTTTTTTTTTTTTTTTTTAGAGTTAAACTTCAGTTATTTCATCCGCTAAAGTTTTCAACTTGGAAATTTTTGATGACAGACAACTTCCAACCTTATGGTTAACCCACCAAATCGACAAGTATCGTATTTTTAAGATCAGACCATTTTGATATGTGCAGGGAGGCAACTCTTAGTGCAAAAAAATTTAAAAAGCACCACTATGAAATGAATCAACTTTGAAAATCCAGAAAAGGCGCTGGCAGTGAAATAGTGACGTAATAAAGACATAAAATAAAAAATAATCATCACACGAGATAGAATTGTATCTTTCTGAGAAAAGATTAAATTTTGTTTGTATACTGATTTAGTTAAAATAACCTAGAAAATAAATGAAATATCAGCAGTTGAAATTGAAGGTAATTTCAATATTTGTACATGGTTTTGCACTGTAAACTAAGAGAGTTTGGGAAATCTTATAAAAATGCATTTTTTAAAAAAATTTTTTTTCTTAAAGCTTTTATTCCAAGCTAATAGATTAAATTTAATATTCTCAACAATCAAAATTCTTTGATATATCAAACTGAATTTAAATTGACAGTTTTCTCTACTTATCAGTTGCCTACTTAATGAGTGAAGGGAAGGGCATATCTATATTTTAGTGTTAACACCGAACTTGTGTGGACATCTTAGTCGCTAGTGTAAATTGTTGAACGAGGCAGGTATTGTGTAGGTGTCTATGCAAGACTATGTGGCTTGTGATAAGTATCTCATTTTAGCTCTAGGTATGTTTCAATGACCGCAGCATCAGAATATAGAAAAAAATTAATTCAGTGATTTTGATTTAGTTTGACTGCCATCTCATTATATACCTATCTGCTTCAAGACTGCCATTAGACTTCTGATTGGTCCACAATCAGTGAGCTAATATCCAGGTTAGGAACGGATCTTGTTTCTCATTCACTTACTATTTGACTAGTTTATTAAACATGAACCTCTTATTCACAAGACTTCTTTCTGTTACCAGCAGAGTGACTGGGATTTATTTTGTGATTTTCTTCACAATGCACCTTGGAGTGAAATTTTTAAACTTCTTATTGAGAGTAGTAACACTGAGGTCTCTTATTAGGTAAAAAAAAAGTCAGTATTGATGCTATTGTCCCTTTTTGGAAATACCAGGTTAAATCACAATCTTCTTGGTTCATAGCTGCCTGTTCAGCCACTATAGCCCACAGGAATCATCTTTTATGGCTGTACCAATATGACAGTTTTCTGTTCACAAGATGCCTCATTTTGTCCACTGACAGAATGAAGTCCCATATAGTCTCTAACAAGTTTAGTTTACATGACTACTGGCAACACTCTAATGTATTAAATAAGAGTAAGTCTTCTATCCCCATCTCTTTTCACTCAAGATCAGAAAGATCATAACACTGGAGGCATTATGATCTTCTGCTGATAAAGTAGAATGTTTTGCTTGTAAATTCTCTTCCAATTCTAATCTTGACTCATCTGCAGTATTTTTGCCCAATTTTTTTTTTTTTTAATTAGAACCAAGTCTACTTGATGGTATGCATATAATTTCATCAATAGTTTCTGCTATCATTCTTAAAAATGGATTCCCACAATGCATACGATATTGATAGTATCCCTGCAATAGTCCTTAAGAAATATGCTCCAGAAATTGTTGTTATCCTCTCTAAACTCTACAATAAACACCTTGCTCCTTATTGCTTTCCTGCTTGCTGGAAATAGTCTTTTGTATTTCCTGTCTTTATTCATCAACTCTGAATTGGTTAAGCATCCCACCTTGCAGGGTCTGTTTTCTGGCAAGCAATATGGCTTCTGTTTCTCTAGATCAGATGTTCTCAACCAGGGGTAAAAAATTATATAGTCAGGGGTAAATAATTGAAGTACCTGATAATTTAAAAAATAATTCAATTATATTTAATTTTGTAAAATATGAGAGAGAGGAAGGGGAAGGAGGGAGAGAGAGAAAGGGAGAGAGAGAGAGAGAAAGGGGGAGAGAAAGGGAGAGAGAAGGGGGAGAGAGAGAAAGAGAGAGAGAGAGAAGGGGAGAGAGAGAAGGGGGAGAGAGAGAAGAGAGAGAGAGAGAGAAAGAGAAAGAGAGAGAGAAAGAGAGAGAGAGAGAGAGAAAGAGAGAGAGAGAGAAGAGAGAGAGAGAGAAGAGAGAGAGAGAGAAAGAGAGAGAGAGAGAGAGAGAGAGAGAGAGAGAAAGAGAGAGAGAGAGAAAGAGAGAGAGAGAAAGAGAGAGAGAGAAAGAGAGAGAGAGAAAGAGAGAGAGAGAAAGAGAGAGAGAGAAAGAGAGAGAGAGAAAGAGAGAGAGAGAAAGAGAGAGAGAGAAAGAGAGAGAGAGAAAGAGAGAGAGAGAAAGAGAGAGAGAGAAAGAGAGAGAGAGAAAGAGAGAGAGAGAAAGAGAGAGAGATTGTCAATCTTGTTTAGTCCTGTTTGGGCATGCTCACTGCTCACCCACCAGTAACACCACTGTTCCGAATTTCAGTTGATCTCTGGCAGTGACCTGGAGCAGATTCTATTCTCTCATTGCTGTATATTACTGCTGCTATGTAAGTATATTAGTATTATATGTTCTGAGAGTAATACTATAAGTTTGTATGCATTTATTATGATATTTCATTAAATTAAAAGTAAACACTAATTCAGAGCTTTGATGGGAACTAGCCTGGCATTGATAAAATCCACAGAGTGTTACTGTTAACTGAAGAATCAGTCATGAGTGGCAATATTCTGGATATGTTTTCAGTTTCATTGGTCACATGACCAATTCATAATTATTTCTTTTCAGATTGTGTCATGTCTAAGAAACGTACATACCTGGATTCATATGTACAATATGGCTTTGACTTCATTGTTGTGGATGGTGTGGAGAAGCCTCAGTGTCTGCTGTGCTTAAAAGTTCTTGGAAATGTGTCACTGAAACCTTCAATACTGAAACAGCATCTGGAAGCTTCACATCCTGTCCATGCATCCAATGACCGTGCTATATTTGAGTCAAAGAGGGCTATGTTTAGGGCTGCAGGAACACTGCCCAAACTTGGCTTTGTATCTGAGAAGAAACCAATGCTTGCAGCTTCCTATAAATGTAGCTGCTGCGAATAGCAAAGGCCAAGAAACCTCATGACATTGCTGAGAAGCTGATTAAATCTTGTGCCTTAGACATGGTTGAACATGTATGTGGGTTTAAAGCAAAGCAGATGATTCAAGTCATTCCCCTTTCTAAAGATACAATCCATCGGGGTATTAGTGAAATGTCTCAAGATATTTGTTAACAAGTTATTGAACAAATCAAATCTAGCCCTGCAAAAATATCTTTGCAACTTGACGAAACCTGTGATGTAGCCAATTTTTCACAACTTCTTGTTTTTGTCCATTACATATGTGGAAAAGAACTAAATGAATTTCTCTTTTGTGAACCTCTCCAGCAAACCACAAAGGCTACTGATATAATGCAGAAAATACAAGACTTCTTTAACAAGAACAATCTCACGTGGGACATTGTTGGCTCAATATGTACTGACAGAGCTCCAGCCATGATGGGAGTGAGATCAGGCTTCACTGCACTTGTGAAGCAAAACACATTGTTTTCTTCACAGACATGCATTAGCTGCAAAAACTCTTCCTGAAAATTGTTTTGCAGAAAGTTGTTGAGGCTGTTAACTTCATTCGGTCCCGAGCATTGAATCACCGTTTGTTTAAAGCTTTTTGTGATGAGATGGGCTCTGAGCATTCAATTCTTTTGCTGCATACTGAAGTAAGGTGGCTTTCACGTGGACTTATTTTAAATCGTGTGTTTGAGCTCCGTAGTGAGGTAGAAATGTTTCTTTGTGACCGGAATTCAAAACTGTGTGAAAACTTTGCTGATCCCAAGTTCATCGCCTGTTTGGGGTACCTGTCAGATATATTTACCCATCTTAACCAAGTTAACAAACAACTCCAAGTAACATCAGTAACCATTGTTGAAGAAAGTGAAAAGATGACAGCATTGCAGACAAAGCTGGACTTATGGGCACAGAGAGTTCACCAAAGCAACTTTGCAAATTTCCCAAATTTGGATGAGGTCATTAGAGAAAGTCCTGGAGTGTTACCTGGGATAAATGAAGACATCACAGACCATTTGAATATCTTGAAGAATCATTTCACTGGCTACTTTTCAAAAGACATGATTCCAACAGAGAGATGGATAATAAGACCTTTTGCCACTGAAATGTCAGAAATAAAAGATGACAGCCCAGTAAAAGATGAACTGATTGATCTTCAATCTTCTGCTACTCTTAGAGAAGAATTTGAAAAAGTTGGTGTTAATTTTTGGATAAAACTCACAGATTCATTCCCACTCCTTACTCAGCATGCCTTATGAATTTTTTGTAGGGGGTAAATGGAGAAATACATAAAGCCGAGGGGGTCAATGATGGAGGAAAGGTTGAGAATGGCTGCTCTAGATTAACTGCTGATGTGTTAACAGTTATTGCCAGAAGATTCTATCAAGCTTTAGATAAGAATAGAAAATCTTGGACTGTTGCTTTGGATATCTTTAAAGCATTTGGCATGCAGGTTTTCTCACAAGCTGAAAGTTTATGGTATTTCAGGACAAATCTTTAATCTGATTCAATCTTATCAAATCGTAAAATAAGAGTCGCTTTGAATTAATCTTTCAGATCTTTTTCATTAATGCAGGCATCCCTAGGGCTCTCTCCTTGGACCTATATTGTTTCTAATTTTTTTATCAACGACCTTTCCTAACTCTGTATTTATGGTAATGACACCTATTTATACCTGTCTTATTGCTAAGTCTGATATGTCCGATAAAAAAAATTAAAAAAAATATCTGACCTATAATCTATTGTTAACTTGGTCAAGAAACAGCTTAATTTTAATGCCTCCAAAACAAAACTGCTCTCTTTTAGTAGTCTTATCAAACCTTTTTTGCCTTCTATCACCATGGCTGATTCCCCTCAGGAAAAGGACTTATTCCACCTTCTCAGGCTGATATGAAGTGTAAAGATAATATTGAATCAATTGCTAGAATTTGGTCCAGTGCCAGGCTAGACAATTTTTCTAGTCAGAATCAAAATCTTACACACAAATCTATTTGTTCATGGATTGAATATTATGCCACATCTATAGAGGGGTTTATTTTCAGTGAAAACAGAAAAATGGAATGACCTACTTGAAACAGAAATCGCAATTTTGAAATGGACATTTATTTTTCCAAGAGATTTGCCAACTGCCATTTTAATTTGCTACTATATTTGCCTTTCTTAATTTACTAGTCTGAAAGACGTCAAAGGATAAAGTCTGTAATGTTTTAATACAATTACAATTTCCTACAGTTTACAGTATTTAGAAACCAAAGTTTACAAACACTACTTACATTGTTCTGACTGTTGCCCTCATCTTTGTTGCCACATTTATGACGTTTCGGCCATTGTACACTCTGGTGACGGCAATTTCGAACTGAACCCTTTATTTTGTCCACCGGGGTAGAGTGTTCTAATTCCACATGCCATGCCTCTTCCAGATAACTCAATATCAGTTATCGCCCTTTAATTCAACTCTCCAAGTTTTGTTCACCTTAGCTGTAGAACAATTCTTTGGGTCAAGTCGTTGTATTCAACCAATCCATTTATCCACTAGGCCACGTGTACCTGAGGACCACAGCGTATGAATTTTTCAGAACTAATATCTCAGTAACCATTTTTTAACAGAGCTCATATTGCAATTTTGTTATTATTTTTTTCTAGCACTGTGTATTACTGATTCACATATTGTATTCATTTCTATCCTGGTCCAGCTTAGTAGAATTTTGGGGTCTAACATATGCACGGATTCCTTAAGTTTTCATATTTTCCAGGAATGCTCTGTATTATTTCACCCTTTTCCACAGGGGGCAGTGATCCCACCATATGTGATCAGCTATGCATGATTTTTCTATTTCTTGTCAGTGTTCCTGCAGTTTTACCTTACATATTTCTTACCACAGCTGCATGGGATGGCGTACACGCACTCCTTAATGATGTTCCCCTCTATAGGAAGTCTTACTTGGAAAAGGTGTCTGCAAAGTGTTGAACCACTTTTGAAGGTTGTCCTGATGTTATATGGACCACTGATCTTTTGTATTTTTTCCAATAATCGCTTCAAATAGGGCAGGCAGACCAAGGCTGTTTTCTGAGCATTGTTATCCTCTTGCACCCTTTTATCCCAGCTTGTTGGAGGTGCTGTCATGTACAAAGGGTACGGGTTACATTGTAGAGTACTGCTTATATTGGCCATTTCTTGCTCATATGGGTCACCACTTATGACTTTTGCTTGATGCTGTAAGCAGCAGACGATCCCTTTCTTTACACCATATGGATGGTGGGAGTGGAATTTGAGGTATTGTCTGGTGAATGTTGGCTTGCGGTATAAAGATCTCTTGAACCTGTGCTCTGTTCAAGATATTAGTCCAGGAATGCTAATTTGTCGTTTTCTTTATTGTGAACTGTATCAATAACCTGATAGTGATGCCGACTTTCTGTACACAAACACTTTGGAATAAGATCAGACATATCTGCAAGATGAAGAGTTAGCAATGGCTAACATATACATAGAATACTTTGAAGAAATTCCATTAGAATCCATATCACTAAAACCAACTCTATGGCTGAGTTATGTAGAGGACACCTTCATACTCTGGCCACACCAGGAAGAGGTCCAGCTACTACTGGACCATGTGAACTCAATAAAACCATCAATACAGTTCACAATGAAGAAAGAAAACAACAAATTAGTATTTCTGGATGTACTAAAGATAAGACCGCAGGAACAATATAAAGCTGTAAGACGAGGGCAAATAGAAAAATCATGCGTAGCTGAACTCATATGGATGGAAAAGCAAGATCCCTGCCACCTTCTGGACGCTGATGTCGGAGTAAACGGACGTGTTTTTACATTGCTCAAAGAAAGCGATGTTAAGGAAAGTCTCGATTGTATTGTTTTTATATTTTTCTTGTTTAATTCATTTACAGTATTTATTATACGTATTTTTTATTTATTTTGTATATGCTTGTTTAGTCGTGGTATACAGCGAGTTTCTCCTTTTTTTTCTTTTAAAACAATTGTTTTGCAAGTGAAATTTCTCGCTAAGTGTTACATTAAGAGCATAATGTATTGTATTTGTTACATTAATTATATAGTGGCATGATTAATTTTATCCTATTTATATCTAAGCGTAACATTTATTTATTTGTTGTTTTTACGAAGGTGGTCGTAATTTTCGCATTTTTGTAATGTTTATTTTGTTTATCTTTGACTAGTGGCTCATTGCCATTTTTTTCATCTATTATTATTTATATTCAAAGATTCTTTAACAACATTTAGTATGAATTTTATTTCTTTACATTTTCTTATTTATTTGTAAAGTAAACGTAATTTCAATTTTATTGAAAATGCATTCCCAGTTATAACATTTTGTTTCATTTTTACTACTAGTCAATTTTTTTAAATAATAAATAATAATAAAATTTTCTCTTATACTTTATATAATAATTCATACTTTGTAGTGATACATTGCACACTGATGACAATCTGTTTACTCCAACATTCAGTGTATGTTCTATGTATGTAGGTGGCAGTGGGTACAAGTAGTACCTTTTACCGCGAGGCATTTAAATACCAGGTTGGAATCTGGCACGGGATAGCCTTTCTTAGATGAGGGTGAATGGAGTCTCTCTGAGCCTTGGTTGGCAATCCATTCAGTGATGGTGTCACGATAAAAACGCCCTTGATAGCCCTAGCGAAGCATCAAGAATCCAGCTATTGACAAGATTATGAACTACACCAATCAAAGTATTGAAGATAGCGACGTAAATGGGGCTGGAACTTCTTGTGAAGGTCCCACGTCCGGCAGGTGTCCCATTGTTCAGCAGGGTGGGCCCGGTCGTCATCATGCAACTGCTCTAAACTCTGAGGGAACAGCTCTGAACCCTGTGGGGTGGGCTGCCCCCGACGATAAAGGAACGAGATCAAAATTTCTTTCATGTAGAAACCGTGCTTTTATCAGCACGTTCAACACTAGGACACTGAATCCACTGTCCCGTCTTAACGAACTTGTGAAAAATACAGAGGATCAGAATATCGATATCATTGCCATTCAAGAACATCGTTTCTTCTATCCTGACACTGATATTGAGTATCACATGATCGAAGACTATCATCTTGTTACAGCCTCATGTTTGAAGAACTCCGCCAACTCATCTATAGGGGGTGTAGGCATTCTGCTTTCACCAAAAGTGATGGAGAATTTGTTGAGTGTAGTGAAAATATCATCAAGAGTCATTATTGCCGATTTCAAAGGTAATCCTAGAACAACAGTCATATCTTGCTATAGTCCCCACAATGATAGTGGCGATGAAGAAATAAACCAGTTTTACAATACCCTACGTTCTACTCTGGAGAATGTTCCAGCTCACAACTTTCTCTTAGTACCTGGGGACTTCAACACTAAGCTTGGAACAGATGATGCCAAATTCACTTTCCATACAGAAACCAACCGAAATGGCGAGCATCTGGTTGACTTAATGGAGGAATTTATGAAGTGCAATAATCAACTATGGACCTTTGAGTATCCAAATGGCAGCAGAGCCCAACTAGACTTCATACTGGTCCGTAAGAAGTGGCAGAATAGCATCAAGGACTGCCGAGCATACTCATCTTTCTCTTCCGTGGGATCTGACCATTGAATCGTGTTTGCCACAGTTAAAATGAGTTTTAGAGTTTCAAAGAGACCAACTGCGGATCCCATGAAAGCTATTGACTGGAAAGTGGTCTACCGTGACAAGAATCTATCATCTCAGTATGCAGTGAATGTGTTTAACAGATTCCAAGAACTCTCTCATTACGACCCAGAGAACTCTCAGTTAGATTCAAGGAACATAGACCTGATCTATGGAAACTTGATTAAAGTCAACGAGGAGGTGGCTCTATCTACGCTCCCCAAAAAACCAAAATCAGGCATCAAAATCTCAGAAGCTCGAGAAAACCTCATCGATGTATCACTGTCACCCTTCTGAGAGCAATAAGAAGAAGTTAACAGCTGCTAAAAAATCCCTCGACCATGCTTATCTTGAAGCAGAAGAAGCTTATATAAATGGGAAAATAACTGACATTTCCCATCTTCATATCAACCAACAACACTCTGCAGCTTGGAAAACTATAAATGAACTAGTGGGAAAGGGATTAAAACCTCCACCAACAATTAAAGGTGGCAGCCGCGAGCAACGGCTTGGTAATTGGCTTTCTCATTTCAAAGACCTCCTTAGTAATCCCGCAAGTCTTTCTGACCACGTGTCCCTCCCAAAAGTCCAAATTAGTAGTGCTTTGAACATATCAACAGGAGAGTTCACCATTGCAGAGTTGAAATGTGTTCTAATGAAGACAATGAACAAAGCTCTTGGTCCTGACAAGATTCCGGTCATCTTGTGGAAGGACCCTATTTTTCACCAATTACTTCTTGATCTGTGTAATTATACAAAGGCCAGCCACGTTTCACCAACCATCTGGCTACGATTGCAAATCATCCCTATCCCCAAAAAGGGCGATTTGACATTACCAATCAATTATCTCGGTATTTCATTGCTTCCTATAGCTGCGAAAATCTATAACAAGCTTCTTCTAAATCGAATTTGCACTGAAGTTGAACCCATTCTACGCAAAAACGAAAATGGTTTCCACCCTGGTAGTTCTACTCTTGGACAAATCCTCACATTGCATAGAATAATTGAGGAAATCACATTCTGGAATAAAACTGCAGCTCTTATCTTTGTAGACTTCAGCAAAGCTTTCGACTCAGTCAACCGCGAGACTATGTTTGAAATTCTTGAACTCTACGGCATACCAGTAGAAATTATTGAAGCAATCAAAATATTGTACACCAACACACAGGCCACTGTCCTGACCCCAGATGGAGAAACAGAACCTTTCGATATTCTGGCTGGCATTCTCCAAGGTGACACACTTGCACCTTTCCTTTTCATCATTGTAATAGACTACATCATGCATATATCAGTGGATACAATCAAAGAAAACGGTCTGATGTATCAGCCTAGAAGCTCAGGTCATCCTGCACTTTACATCACCGATGCTGATTTTGCCGATGACATTGCACTGTTGTCTGATAACCTCATTAGTGCCCAAGCACTCCTTTCTTCTCTTGAATCAGCAGCTAACTGTGCAGGTCTACACCTAAATGAAACCTAAACAGTGTATGCCAATTAACATTCGCAACAATCATGAGATCAAAACACTCTCAGATAACATCCTCAAATGTGTCGAAGACTACAAGTATCTAGGATCACACATCATGAACTCTGAGAAAGACTTCAACATTAGAAAAGGCATAGCATGGACTGCTTGTAACAAAATGGATAAGATCCGGAAATCCAATTTTGCTAGTCAATTCAAAATCCAACTTTTCCGCGTACTTATTGAGCCAATCTTACTCTATGGCTCTGAAACTTGGACTCTCAGCAAAACAACAGTGCCGTTTAGATGGATGTTATACACGTCTTTTAAGAAGAGTGCTTAATCTCTCATGGCAAAACCACCCAACTCTAGAAATGATATATGGTGACTTGCCAAGAGTATCAACTTTAGTTTGTAAGAGACGTGTCCAGTTCGCCGGGCATTGTGCACATGCCACAGATGAACTTGTGTCATCATTTGTACTCTGGAGGTACCCATCATCTGACAATTGATCACACAAGTTAACCTTTCCAGATAGGATAAAATGAGACACACTGATCCCTAAGGAAGATCTTTTAGGTACTATGACAGATAGGAAATACTGGAGAGGTGTAGTGAGTTCAATCTCGGCTGAGACCGCAAGATGATGATGATGATGATGTGGGATGAGGTTGAAATAATTGACAGAACATCACTGGAAAAACATCATATAGCTGAATTCCCTCATTCCTCCCTTTTGACAAGGGTTTTGCTAAGGTAAGCGCACAAAGTTTCTACAAATGTTATGTAATAATTTCAATAAAGTGACTAGATGATAATGTAGCCTTTTGTCTTTAGATAACTTTTGGGTGCTACTTTTCTGTAGGTTTTGCCAATTCTTGTTTAGGATTGTAGAATTTTTTGCAAGGGGTGTCCCAGAAACACATCAAATTAGATTAAGGGCTTAACTATGAGGCAGAAAAAAGCTTCTCAAGCAGGACCAACACATCCAATTGATGGATATTCCAGCTAGTAAAATTTTCCATTTTTCCTTTTATTTTCTTGTTTTAATAACATTTATATATTGTTACACTTTCTTACTAAGTATTACAATGAAACAAAAACAGGATTTCCTTAAAACCTAAAAGATTTAAGAAATTTGAAACAGAAAATTGGTCCCTCTACATCTGCTCTGGTGCTTCTATATAATTAGAGATTCTTGACAAAATCCAAAGAATCTGCAATGTTATTAGCCCTGACCTGGCATCTCTACTTCATTTTTCCATACCACTATAATGTTCTTTGTGCCTTTTCTATAAATATTTTCATAGTAATTGTTCTGATGAGTTTTAACCCAACTGAAATTGCTAGATGTAACCATAAATTGTATGCTAAGTTTCTTCTGTCACATTTCTCACTTAAAACTCTTCTGGCTTCTTGCTTTCAAGTCAATTTTGATCTTCAAAAATGTAAATGCAGTATATCAATCATTATCTTCTGTCTTAATTTCTGTTCTTTGATTGTTCTCTCTCCTTAATGTCTTCTTTTTCTCATATTCTTTCACACTCAGTAACCCCTTGTGCCTTAGTGGCTTACTTGGGATGAAATGATTAAAGTAAAATCTGTAAAAAATTCGCCCATATTACCGTCAACACAAAATAATTCAGTAAATTTTCATTTTAACACCCAAGCCCTAATATCCCTTCAAATTTTTCCAAAATAGTCTTATTTCCATACAAATGTATATGCTGAACTCAAATCAACAATTAGATATTGAAGAAACCTACCTTTTTGGATGTTAACGACCCGAAAAAAAAAAAAAAAAAAAAAAAAAAATCGGACTTTTTCCTGGTCTTTCGTCAGCCATTACCGGCTTATGGATAAGTAATTCACTGCTGGATTTTGTTGGTGGACGTATACAATTTGGGCCTATTTACTTCCTTCACAGTAATTCCTTGAAGTTAACTTTCAAATTAGGGTTAGTTGTTTTGTTTTTTTTGATTATTATTTTTTTTTTTTAAGAAAGTTAACTTTCAAATTAGGGTTAGGTGTTTTTTTTTTTTTTTTGTTATTCTTTTATTTGTCGATGTTTACATATATTTGAAAGTTAACTTTATTCTTAAATTAAGTACAAAAAAAAAAAAAAAAAAAAAAAAAATCGCTTTACGAAAGCGCGTACTAATTTCTGAAAGAAAATAGTTCAGCAGTAAATGACGCTCGTGTGTTAGAATGAAAATTTATCTTTTAAAAATTAAATATATTTTTTTTTTTACTGAAACGTTAAGGAACACTTAGTAAATTTGCAGATAATCAAGTGACCAATTTTAAAAAGAAGATGCATTATTCCTAGTGTAAAATAAAAAAAAGCTTGATTACAAAAATAGCAAGAAAAATTGAGGAATCTCTACAGTTTAGGAGATTTAGGAGATAATCTTTTTTTTTTTTTTTTTTTTTTTTTTTTTTTTACAATATAGGAATAATGCATTTTTTTAAATTGGCCACGGGGGCATTATCTGCAAATATAACGAAGATTCTAATTTAAAGTTTAATTAATTGAAGTTATTTGAAACAAATATTACTTTTTTTTAATTTATCTTTTTTAGTTAAATTTAAATATCGCAAAAAAGCTTTTTATTTAAACAAAATGTTTTCTGATGTTGAATGACTTTAGCTCTCTAAAAATAAATTTAATTTCTGAAAACGTCCTGAAAGTTGCAATAAAATCCGTTAATTATCTGATTTTTGCAATAATTTATCAAATTTTAGGTCCCCAAAATAAAGTCTTTTAACCAAAGTTTCCAAAGTTATAAAAAATCCTTTGATCTTTCATCTTAGTAATAACACATAGCTTTTTACGATAAAATTTCGTTTTTAAGTTTGGGGCATTTTTCATCCTGTATCCTCCTTTTGGCAGATTTCTGAAGGTACTTATTTTGCAATTTAGATTCATCTTGTTTTAGTAGTTATATACTCAATTATTTGTACTACCTTTTGCAATAATAAAGAGTTTCCTAAACATTAGAAAAAAAGCGGATAAATTTATAATAATAATAATTAAAAATAATCCGTCAAAATTGTTTCTAATTCAAAAATCGACCGGCGCCATTTCAACCGCGTGGTTAGTCAGACTCATCTAGTTTGTTTCTTATTTGTTAAGATTTAGAAAACGAAACAATCTCGGAATGTCAGTTGCATAATAAATATCATACTCACATTAAAAACTGCACTTCAATAAGTGTAAATATAATCCCACGGAGAAATATGATTCTTTTATTTTTTGTTTTCTTTTTTCGACCTTCGATTGTGTCGTAACTAGGAAAACTTTATTAGACTCGTGGTCATTTTAATCACTTCCTGTTGGAGAGCGACAATAGGTTTCCTCTTCCGGCCTCATTTAATTTTTTTTTTTTTATCTGCAAAGTCTTTTTTATATATAAGCGCTTTATAAACGCACTATTTTAACACAAATGAATTTATTCTATCACAAATTAAAATAAACCTCACTTATAATAATCCAACTCTGCCACTCTAAGTCCAAGTCTCGAATCTGCGTGAGCTCGTCAGCCATATTGAGAGGTTTGATGGACGTACTCTCGCAGTCTCTGGTTACAAAATGGTAAAAAAAATTTTTCTTTTCTTGTTTGTCACTTATTTGTCTATCTAAGACATTGACACTGGCCAGCAGAAGAATGTTTTTATCCTTCGAATCCTAGTGTTACAATGTTTACGCATATATATTTACTGTATTGGGTTTATTTGTGTTTTGTAAACAACCTGAGCTTTGGGGGTGGGGTAACAACATCATCATCATCATTATTATCATTATCATGTGATGGCGGCTATATAACGACTCCTTTTTTTTTTTTTTTTTTTTTTTCCTTCACGGGATCTCTGTCTAAATATTGACAGATTCTTCCCCTTTTTTATTTTGCGGTGTCTCCAGAAGTCTATAAAAATAGATTCTACAATCCTTTAGTTTTCTTCCACGCTTTCTTTCATTAGGTCATTGATTAGTTTTCTTTTTTTACTTTTCGTCCTTTCCTTACATCTCGATCCCATGTCTCTCTACTTTTCTGCTTCTTTTCATCTCCGTAATAATTGCAATTGGGTTTTTCATGTATGTATAAAAAATGACAAATTCTTGATATTTAATATCATTATTTCTACCAATATGTTAATCGGTCTTTAATACTTTTAAATAGCATTTCTGTTAAATGTAAATTAATTTTCACCTTAAACTTTTTAACCATGTCGTCCCCCACCTCTTTTTGTGTAAAACAGTTTTTGGGGACCATTCTCTTTAAAATTTTTTCTTTTTTTTTTTCCTAACTATTCCTATATCAGAATGTTTCTCGGTAAATAGTGATTCTAAATTCTATTCCCTTGAAAGAATTATTTTTTTACAATTTTCAATGCTATCTCAAAAGGAAAATTAACCTCGTCTCCTTTTTAATCTGATTAAAAAAAAATTTATATGCGATTAAGATTTATTTAGTTTTCTTTTAAATGGAAATTCGATTGAGAAATCGATTTATTTTTTACCCCGCCTCTATTAAAAATTCGTTTCATCTGGAAATTTTAAACTAAAAAATAATATTAAAAAAGAATTTTAAAAAGTAAGACTGCAGAAAAAGATCATAAAGATCATAAATAAATTCGTTTGTTTTAATAACGAATTTATTTGGATAATGCCTGACTTCACTATAACAAGAAAGCATGTAAAAATGCTTAACAAAATTAAAATGTCACCAAAACTTTGTATCATATTCATTCAAGTCAAGTGGGCTTTCGATTTCTACCAACATTCAGAAGTCAGAACCTACTGGTGCAATAATAGCAATAAATGTTATCAATTTATTAATTGTGTTAAAAATTATCAAAAAAATGTATTTTAAGTTGACAAAAGAAAAAAAGTTATTCCACGTTTTAACTTTTACATTTTGTACAAAGTAACCGAAGCTAGGCGTGTTAATTTTACTTTAATGTGTATTGATTGAGTGTGAATTCGTAGTGTCTCTATAAAAAAAATAAAAATAAATAAAAAAAGGGTGGGTGGGTTGCTTGCACGAGTTTCAAAAGTGAAAACCACCCGTGTGTGGGCGTGTATCAATAAAATGATTGCTAGGAAAATATAGAGTAATTAATTTATCAATAATGATTTTTTTTTTTAAATATAGCAATATAAAGTTTAAAGTTAAACTATAAGCAAACATCATGGCGAGGTGTAAAAAATCAAGTTAGCTTGTGTTGTAACTTAAAAAGTTTTTTTTTTTTTTTTTTACAATTAATAAATCTGATCATGTTGATTTATTTTTTATTAGTCATCATTTATTCATTTCGAATTAACTTTTTATTTTACAATTGAAAAAATACCCCAAAGTTCTCAATGTCAGCAAGGATAATAAAATCTCTACTAAAAAAAACAAATCTTGTTAGTTTTTTAGTCATTGAAGCAGAAGCTGCAAGCTTGAAGGAAGGGTGTTCACTGTTTTTTTAGTTTTCTTTTTCTTGTGTGTATCATTTGAAAAAATGTTTTTTTAAAAAAAAAAGACATTTCATTGTTTAAAAAATGTTAAACTTTTCATTTATAAATTGACTTCATCTTATCTCGATAAATTCGATTTTTATTTCCCAACTCGAATCTGATTAAAAAATAATTGAATTTGAATTATTGAATATGATCACTTTTTTTCTGTATTTCCACAACAAACACCGCCCCCATTTCTTCTTTTGTACCATAAACTATCTAGCAATTATAAAATCAGTTGATATATTGTTTTTATTCCTCCTCAACAATTAACTCCCTACTTCTCGACTTCATAATTTATTTCTGGGATTTTTTAAAGTTTGCTTTTTTATGACCACTTTTTCTTTACGTTTACATTTTACAAAGATACACACACACACACAATATTCGTGGATTTTTAGTGGGTTGGAAATGCTTCACCTCATTTATTAAACGGTAAACCTTAAAAATAAATTCCTAACACTAACAGCAATAATGATTTTTTTTTCTGTGTAAACTTTACAGCAAGTGAAAGTCTTTTACACTTAAAAAAAAGACTTTCACTTGCTTCAAATTCGTTCGTAATTTTTTTTAAAATTAAATAAGCGGTCTCAATTTATTGTTTCCGTTGAAATTGTGATAGTTTATTATTGGGTGCGGAGAAAATACATAACCCTCTCTTCTCGCTTTTCTCTTTTCGTCGACGACGACACAAGGATAGTCCATTGATCATCACATTTTTAAATTGTGATAAATGTTGCAATCGAAATTATTTTTTGAAGAGAAAAGAGAACAGGATGAAGGTGTTGTATTTTTTTTTTTTTTTTTTTTTTTTTTTTTTTTTTTTGCCAAGTTATTGAAACTATTGTTTTGTAATTTAAAGTTTAAAATAAATAAATCCATCTGATCTACCTACACTGCCAAAAAGAATGGTATGACTATGAATACATTTAATTTAAATTACTATGATTTTCATTTTTCATTCATGGATCGAGCTAACCACGGCTCACTCATGCTGCAAAAGATATCGCATTAGGGAATCATTGACTTATTCATTGGCCATGGAAATTGAACTCCAAGTGACACTCCCACCGAAGTCCGCATTAAAGCAGAGAGAAATATAGACTATAGAGATATATGATAAAGAGATAGATATGATAGAGAGATAAGAACCAATTTTTAAAAAGATTAAAATTTTAAAATCTACATTTTAATAACATTGATTCAGCCCAATTACTCAATTTTTTTTTTCATTTTGCATAAATATTTGTAACAAGAAAAAACACCTTTATTAGTTTCTAAAGTTTAAGAAGGCGTAATAATTTATTTATTTATTTACTTGGAATTAAATTAAAATTATAATAAATTTGATAATGTGACAAAAAAACTGATCAGGGAGCCTATCATGTCAACAGGCATTGAACTATTTAAATTTTCCCCTTTTTGAAAAAAAAAAGCAAAACTATGGCTTAATTTAATAAACTACCTTAGAAATTAATACTGATGTGAAGTCAATACTGAACTCGTGAACTGATTTAGAACAGTCTTTACTCTTTATTACACATATGCTGCATATGATATACATGATGCATGCACGGACACAAAAAAAAAAAAACGAACAAAAAATTTCCTTTGCTCATATGAGTGCTTATTATTTGAAAGTGTTCATAATTTTTCCTTCTCTCTTATAGTTTTAAGACTTTGATTATCCACACTCCCATCTTTGCAGGATAACCTGCTTTTAAAGTTTGGATCAAGAATGCAATCTTAAAGTAAACTCTTTAAAAAATGTAAACAAGAACAATCTCATTTGCTCTGTGCATAAGAAAACTTTCTTCAATGAAGTACATGTTTTTTGTTTTTTCACATAAAAAAAAAAACAATTTAAAAGCTGTAAAAATAAGTAATGGAGGGGGCTGCACACCTATCAGCTAATGACTAAAAAAAAAGGAATTTGAAACAGAATCGATTTTAAAGTAAAGTTTTCAGAATGTTTATGGATAAAATTCAAACTTTAAGGATATTCTCATTAATATTTATTTTTGTAACTTTAAAAAGTTTATTTGTAGCGGAAATGAATAAGTTTGACTATTGAATTACATTTACTTTTAAAAATTTCCATTCAAAATCCACTTGGCTCTCTACCAAATATAGATTGATAATTTTAAAATTAGAGACTTTTTTTCATTTATTAACATCCCTTTCTATTTTTTTTAATTCCTAATAATAGGTTCACAATCGACTTTTTTTTCTGAAAAATCTTGTCTAATGGCTGTTTTAATTTCTAAAATTTATTTAATTTGAACTAACAATTACATTTCTATTAGGTCATTCTTACTTTTGTAGCTTTTATTTTAATGATTATTTTATATTGTGAGTAAATGACAACCAGCAAGGTTACCTGACAATACCAAAAAAAATACTTTTGAATCCCTACAAATTAAACTTTAAAAATGTTAAGCCATTAAGCATGACAATAAACTACATTCACGTCCTGGGTAAGACTATAAAGTACGTCCAACAGCAAGACCTCTGATCAGGAGGTTTTGAGGAGCATGGAACCACCTCTTAATTGCTGGTATTCCCAAGTCCACCCTGACCCAAGGTGGTAGCACCTGCAGTGTGTTCTGCTTGATTATGCAAGGTTATTTTTTACCTAAAAATATCCAAGTTAAGCAATATATTCTGAAGAATAGGAGCTAAAGTGTTGTTGATACTATTTTATTATTTTGTCAATCATTTAAGTTGTAGAAATATATAAAAGGTGCTTCTTTTTAATGATTTATGAACTTAAGCTCTAATTTAGTGTTCACTTTCATTATGCAAATGGAAAATAAAACAAAAACATTTTATACTAAATTTTATTAATTGAATTGTGGCGCATATGACAATACATCATGTGTTCTAAGTCCTACATTACATGATACATATGTATAGCATGTTAAACAAAACAAGTCTGTTAATGCAGCTATGAGCAAACATGACATCCTCCATTCTTCAAAACTGTTATGAGGCATCTGTCCACTGCTGATGTCAATGTTTCAATTTCAGAAGGTTTGATTAATCGGCAAGCACTTACCACAGGACTTCTAAGCTGGTCAATTGCTTGTTTTCAGCATAAATCCTCCTCTTGACTATAGGCCACAAATTTTCTATTGGATTTAAATCAGGGCTGTTTGGAGGCCATACCATTAAATTTTGCCCTTTGAACCCATGGTCTGATAGCCATTTGGTAGTGCTTATTGATCTATGCGCTGGAGCATTATCCTGCTGAAATATCAATGATCTTCTTTTCTGAATTGGTTGTTCATCATCAAGCTAAGGCAGGAAGGCATCTTCCAAAAGCCTACAATATGCATTTGAATTTAGCTTAAGCCCTTTGTGTACTTTGTGTGGGCCTATTAGTTCATTTCTGCAGATCCCAGCCCAAAACATCATTCCTCCGCCACCCTGTTGTCGATGAATGCGTACTCCTGCTGGTCGACCATTTAACACCCATCCAGATGACTACCCATCAGGCCCATCAAGGGTAGCATGGCACTCGTTGGTGAAAATCACATTGCTGAAATTGGTCTTCATGTAACTGTGTTCCCATTCAACTCTTTTCATCTTGTTTGCTTTGCTTAATGGGGGCCTCTTGATGGGACTCTTCACTTTGGCAAGGGTCTTGAGGACCTCACAACAGATAGTTTTACCAACTTTAAGCACTCCAGCGATTTGAAATATTTTTTTTTTACTAGTTTCATACGTTTTCTTCGAGACTTCATATCTAATTTTACGAAGATCTCTGGCAGTTAACTTTCGCAAATGCGATCGTTTAGGTGTCTTTCCCGCATGATTTACCGCCTAAGACGAATGCTTTGATTGTACGGTGGTCTCTATGTAACTTTTTTGAAATTTCTATTGTTGACAGACCACTTCCAAGCATGCGAGTAATTTCAGCATGATCGTTTTCAGTAAGACCCTTTTTCTTACCCATATTAAGGATTTATATGGTGATTGCTTAATCAGACCGAACACTTGAAACTGTGCCTTTTTACATACTGTGAGAAAAAGAACTATGTTACTATACAACTTGTTTTTCATTGACCATATTCTCTTGTCTGAAAGTATAATTTAATCTGCAAGAACCACCAAGTCTGAAAAAAAACAGAATTTATTGACACATTAGATGAAAAAATTACTTTGCATAATCAAGCAGAACGCACTGTATTAGGGTCCCAGCTATGGGTAAATAGTTAAACCCAAAAAACTGGGGTCAAAACACTATGAAAGTGTAAAAAAAGGTTTTAATACCAGAAATACTTTGTAAAAAGTTATTACCAGGAATACATTTTTGAAAAAAAAAATATTACAAGTGATACATTTTTGGAGAAAAAATATTACCACATATAGATTTTTGAAGGAAAAAAAATATTACCAGCAATACAGTTTTGAAGGAAAATATTACCAACAATAAAAATTGTCTGCATTAAATAACCCATTGTGGTTGATATGCTGTAAAAGAAAACGAACCAAACCAAAAATGCTAAGATCTGATCTACTTCGAAGAATAGGAAGCAGGCATTGATTCTAATAAATATTTCTGCATGTTTTCTCATTTCTGCTAAAAATCTTGATTATAATTTGTTTTTGTGACTAATAAAGCTCAAATTAAAATGTTTGAAGTTTGATATGTTTCAAAGAAATTGGTTTAATTAAAGATGTTAATTGTTCCATTTGACACAATAACTTTCTGATTTAAAAAAAAAAAAAAAGAATTTCTATCTTCTAAAACCTAGTGAAGGACTTGTTTTTTTTTTTTTTGTTTTTTTTTCTGAAGAAAAAAAAAATCTGTTTAAAACCAATTCCATCAAAGCAAAAAGGTGCTGGTTTATGAAATGAACAATACATTTTGTTTATCATTATTTGCTTAATAAGTTAATTAATCGAAGTCTTGGTTTTATTTGTCTAACAATTAATTACACTTACCAAGTTTTTAAGTAACTTATTAATCTCTTCATTGTCTTTCACTTAAGCTTTTTAAAAACAACACAAAAATGATTTTTACTGTGTCCTTTTTTGTTTTTACATAATGTATTTTAATTGTTAGCTACTCTTAAATTTATTCTTCCAGGATGCTTAAAAAATTCTTTAAAAGTTTCTTTTGAAGAGGAGAATAATCCCCAACTTCAATCTAGAGTGGAGTCTGAAAGTTCTGCTTCATTTGAGCTGATTTTCTGTTCAGAGTGTACCACAATAACTTTTTTTTTTTTTTTTTTTTTTTTTTCTTTTCACAAAGCAACACTGAATAATGCTGAACATTTTTTTTTTTTTTTTTTTTTTTTTACACAAAAAAAGCTTGGTTGTTTTTTCATCTTCTACTTGACATCCATGTTTCAAGAGCATTTGCAATAGTTTAATCCTTCATTAAACATACTTTGTCTGTTGAAACTGATCGGAATTTCAAACAAGTCTGCATACTACAAAGGTTGGTTATAAAACTAACAGCACACTGGTGGCAGGTGAAGTGCTCACTTGGTAAAATGTTTTTTATTCACTTTAAAGTTTTCTTTTTGATTATTGGTTTTTATGGTTAATGTTTGTAGCAAAAAAAAAAATCTGTAAAATATCAACAGCTAAAAGATTTTTTCTTTTAATATCACCACAGCTTTATAAATGATTCATGTTGCTTTATCTTAGGAAATTAGTTTTAAAAATGTTCACAAAAACTTAAATGTTTCTCTTTATTAAAACATGTGGATTAACATCACTTTAACAATATAACTGTGTCTCCTGGTATTGAGCATGAAACATCTGTTCACATACTTCACTCTTTGTATAGGTTTTTCTTTGCCAATATAACACAAAAACAAACAATGGAAATTTGTGCTTCTGCATTAAACTAGCTCCATTGCATATTTTTCTAGATTTCCAAAAATGCAATTCTATCATCATTAAAATATATTCAGGAGATCATGGTTACATTCTAATCATCCTTTGTTTACGGAGATTGAACATGATTTGGTGTCCTATCAACCCCTTTATCATGTGGTCATGTAGTATCAAATAAAACAGATTTATCATTAAACAAATATCCAAGCTTGGATGGTTATGAGAGTAAAAGAAGTGATAGATAACTGCAATTATCAGCACAACTAAATCCCACTTGCAGCTGCTTGTGTTTTTATTTCTACTCTTAATAAATGACATGGGTCTTCACACCGAGCACAAATGTCATGGAATCCTGGAAAGCCATGATCACCAACAACTTGAAGGGACATGGCATATAGAAGAAGTATTTGATATGGTTGACAGAAAACAGAGCAAGTAAGCATTTGAGCAAATCATTCCTCCATATTTACCTTCCCTATCTAAAGAGGAGTACCAAAAAGTTGTTGCACTCATTATTGGCCTTGGCAAACCAGACAGTCATTTATATAATTAATCTTTCAAGGGAATATATCTTAACAGAAAGAAAACTTGGAAGTGGCATGGACATATCTGATTGCTTTATTTGCTGCCTCTTGCTGGTGTTTGAATATTCTATCACACCTCACTTTAAAACAACGACATGTACATATTTCTATAAGTAGCATTATAAATTACAATTTACTTAGCATAACTTTGAAAACCATATGGGAGCTTTGAGCTTTTTGAAATCTTTGAAATACAAAAGTACCTGCTTCATTAGATAGGAAAACTTTCAATCTTTTTGTTTTTATCTATCTTTGCAAGTTTGTGTTCCATCATAAAAACTTAATTTGTTTTCGTTTTGGTTTAAAGCCAAAGCCAAAAAAAGACTGCATAAAGTAACCTAAACCTCCTCTCTCACTAAAAATTGGAGATCTCTTGACCTTTAAAACCATTCCATTAATTCAATTTCCTTGCTATGATAATGGTTCCTTGCAATTCACTTTGATTATTTTAGACAGCTGAATAACATACCCATCATCAGGAATTATCAAGGTTATTCTTTAAAGCTCCCAGGTTAGTTTAGGATAGATGCTAAAATACCTTCCAATTTAAAAATGCTTTTCTATTTGAACCATGCTGATAATTTTCCTGCAAATATTTTATTTGGTCTTCTTTCCTCAGTGTTTTTATCCAGTTCATTCTCCAACATTCCTTAAATGTAGTTTTCATATAATAAACATCAAGGAGTTTTCAACAAAATGTTTTCTTACAGTGTTTCTTTCTTACTCTGAAACTTTTACACCTGGCAGACACTTGAATTAGAAGGAATTATAATTAAAACAAGTGTCAATGTTATTCCAAACAATCAAAGAAATCATAATGTTATTATTTTATCTCAGAATGTTAGACTACATTCAACTTAGAAATGAATTGCAATGATTGTTTTATTTAATGTTAAAAGAAAGTTATCAATAAACCAAACATAAGCGATAAATAAAACAAATTTCAATTCGTTTACTTTACCAAGAAAGAATTTTCTCTTTATTGGTTTGGGAATAAACAAGAATAGTCCCTTTGAATAAATATATATATATATATATATATATATATATATATATATATATATAGTAATTGTGAGGATTTTTTTTCTAGATGATGTCTTGTAAATATACATTGTTTCCTTTTTAAATTTAAAGCTATTTCTTAAGATTTCATCCAAAACAAAGCATTGAGAAAATTTCATTCTAAAACTGCTAAATCTAGAAAAGTAATGGTTGTCATAATGTAAACCTTGTAGAAATTCTTTTTCTTACTGTAAGACGAAAATCAAAGAACTTTGTGTTCGTCTTTAAGTAGTAGAAAAATATTCAAATGCTTTCACTTTTTGCATTTTTCTTTTCTTAATTTTGTTTGACATTTAATTTTCAAAAATTAAACATCATTGGAAAGAAGCAATATACATAGAACTTAATAAAAATAAACAAACTATTTCTTTCTATTTATATTGCACATAGTGCGGTGGGTGCATGAAAAGTTAGTTTTATTTTTCCCTTTTTTAATTTGAACATGATATAGCACACACTGTTCTGTGCCTTGACCTAATTTTGAATAGTAGCTGTTGTCAGCTTAAAAATGTCATTTTCACTGGACAAGTCAGCTATTTATTTCTCTACTGAATAGCAGATACTTATAGGATAAAATAGACTATTGGTTTTAAAGGAAAATAGATAATTACTGTTGATGTAATTTAATGTTTATATTTTTCCCTTTGCATTTGACAATCGAGAGATTACAGTCTTGTATATCATAAATGTGCTGGATTAACTAATATATATATATATATATATATATATATATATATATATACACACACACACAATCATATTTGCACAGTTTTTGTAAAGTAAAAACCTAAGAATGCTGTCTCTGTCTGTCCCTCCATCTCTAATTTCTTGTTCAAACTAACCTCTTCTATAATGAAAGGTAAATGTAAAAGTTTTATCATTTGCATATAGACTAGAAATAAACCCTTGTAGTCATGAAGGAGACAGCTTTTGTCAATAGTGATTGCGAATGAATTACAAATACTACTACACATTGTGACAAATAGCATATCCAATAGGATGTCTGTTAGCTCTAGAGTCCACTGATTTTGTGGATAGATGGTTGACATGCTTTGATGCAAGTGCTAGAACACCAAGATATAACAAAGCTAAAGAGGGAGAAAGCAAAGTAACAGGTTTTTATGGCAACTACGGCAGTTGAGGCTATCAGAAAAGTTTCAATAATGGACCATCCTCTAAAATTAGAAGATTTGGCTTTTCAGGAAATCAGTCAAATGTAAAGGAATATGTCACCAAAAACTATGTTGGTTTTGGCAGGATGGACAAACTTCATGTCCAGGAAACCACTAAGACTAAGACTAGCCAGTATTGAGGCTTTGAAAAGTTTGGTAATTAAGCTCGTAGAACAGTTGATACAAATGAGAATTAACAAAGGATTGCACAATGAAAAGTATTGATACAAAATACTTAAACAACTTCAATTAGAAAACAATCGTGTCTTTGAATGCTTCTGCTGAATTTATACAACAGCTGGAAATGATTGAGAAATTCAGCAAGTCTAAAAGTTGATAGGAAGTTTTAGAAATTGCTAATACATTCTTATTAAAGGCGGGGGAAGATGAATACCAATAATCCATTCTTGGTCTGATCTGACTCTTGGAAAAATAGAGCATGGTAGTAAGAGTTAGATATTTTCTGGAGCAATACTAGGGATGGCCCATTCTTCCAGTATCTTTTACGATGACAGGACTATATGCATTCCATCTGAGGTTGGGGGTGAGCTTTAGACCCAGTAGGCATTCAAGGCAAGGAGCCTCTTTGAGGATATGATCACTCATCAAGATTGGTCTTGGTTTGGAGTCTTCTCTGGTGACAAAATGTTACTAGTTTAGTTTTGTATTTATTGAATGATACCAGCTAGAATTGAATTGTGATAGGTTGGTCTTAAAGATATTTGGAGATGCACCCATACACTGTGGTAACATGTTTGTTGTCTGTTATATAATAAATATATATATATATATATATATATATATATATATATATATTTGAACTTTGAATACAGAAAATTACTTACTATACTTATCTGTAATTGCACATATCAATTGTCCCTCAACCCAGCAATTTTGTGGCACTATATCCACTTTTCAAGGGGGAGAATCGTCTATGAAATATTTCCAAGTGTGGCTTTTTTTTTTTTTTTTTTTTTTTTTTTTTTTTACTAAGGATCTGATAGTGCTTTTGAATAGATTGTTAATATAAAACAGAAAGAGGATAGAACTTTTTGGGTTGTATAGCATTGCTCCCATGTGCCTCAGTGGCCTGGTCATTAACAATAACCTTTATAGACCTACCTGATAGGAAAGACTTTAACTGAGAGGCTTCTTGAGATTCCATAGATGGTCAGTTTGTAACAATCCTTTGTGACACATCTTGTCAAAGTTTTTTGAGAAATCAATTCAGGCAATCATTCTCAAGTGTTTCACTGATTCTACGTGTAATAATAGTTAGGACATTATCATTGGACATAGAAGAGTGAAAACCATACTGTTTGTTGTTCAGAAGTTTTATTGAAGTGTTCAACAACCTTCTTGTTTATGACAGCTTCAAAACATTTACGTATGAATCTGATAGTAATATTGTGACAGGAGAAGAGCTTACCTGTATTCTTGTACACTCGGCATCTTCCATGGGATTAAACAGTTCTTCTTAAGCTGGGATTAAATATCTGGGTTATGGTTCTTGAGAGCAACAGGTATTTTATCTGGACCTGTAGCCTTAAAGCTTTGATAAGCCTGAAAATCTCCCAAATCGATATAGATACCACAAAGCTTGTTCTTCATGAAGTAGTGAAAGTCACATATGATGGTGTTTGTCATATAACCTAGCATTAGAGGCAAAGAGCTTAGCCTTATCTGATGAGGATAACCTCAGGGCTATTTTATAATGGAGTGTACTGACAGTTTGCTCCTATTGAGTATTGTTTGCAATTTTCCAGAATTGCAAGATCCAAGTTTTTTTCTTCTTTGGCTTGGACTATCTACATCTAGCTGCTTTTTGTAAGAAAATTAGTGGAACATATCTTTCTTGAACATGTTCCACTTGGTGGTTTTTTTTTTTTTTTTTTTTTGATAGGCTAGCAATTTCAATAGTGAATTCATCAGACCTAGCTGTTAAGCTAATACTGGACTTAATTTTATGAAGTCGAGATAACAATGAGGAGAGCCCATCAAAACAATTATCATTAAAATATTTACAGAAAAGGTAAGAAGCTACATTACAATGGTGGAGAAAATGACTGAAGCTGAGATTCCAGGTCAGGACTGATAACGTTGCAGATTTTTCTTTGGATTTTATCAAGAACCTCCAGATATCTAGCAGAAGCACCAAACCAGATGTGGCAACAATATTCACTGTACAGACTTATAAGTTTAAGATATATTTTGGCAAGAAAAATTGTCTAGCACAACATAGGAAACTGACTTTCTTAACAGTAGACTTAGTAGTTGAATCAGTATAATCATTCCATGTCAGTGGAAAACCTAAAAACAAGTTGGTGCAGTGAACTGCTCTCCTGAAGATTAGCATTGGCCATGTTGATGGAATGCTACGATTCTTTATGACTATTAATAGAAAGCAGTTTCATTTTGAGAAATTAACAAACCACTTCTTGCTCCAAAAAACAACACATTGAATATCGTTTTTGAAATCACCTGCCAGGTTGATTTTTTATCAAACCTATCAGACTTACTATTAAGACAGGAGTAATTAGTTGTCATCAGTATAGATACCAAGTTGGGAACTGATGACATTGGGAAGGTTGTTGATGAAAATAAGGAACAAAGTGGATTCAAGGATAGAGCCCTGGGACATGAAAGATCTAAAGGAGTCATTATTCTAGAGAATTTACATTACACAGTTTGATAAAGATTAAATATATAAATAAAAAACTGCCAGAAACACAATGAAAATAATCAGGATATACCTAGGGGAATGAAAATCTAGATCTCCAAAACGGTTATGAAAGTCTGACAATGATCAATTGAAAGAAAATAGTCATGAAAGACAGATCAAGGTCTACCAGAAATACAATAAGACCTCTGGAAGTAGAGGGAAGAGTAGAGCAAAGAAATTCTGAAAATGGAACAGTGTAGAAGCAAAAGATCAACCAAGGGCATAAAACCCCTCAGTTTCAGAGAGATGTAATATGTAGTTTAATCATTTGCACATGGACAAGAAACACACTATAAACTCTGGTAGTCATGAGGGAAGAACAGATTTTGTCAGTAGCAGTTGTGAGTGACTTGTGAATACTACTGCACATCACAGCACCTTTAATGATAAAATGTCTTTTCTAACAAATATATAAGCTTAATTTAGTCTAGTGCAAAGCCAAAATAAAGTAAATGGAATGGGTTTTGGCCCATTTTCCAATAAGGGGGGGTGGCAGTTTTCATGTTTTTAACCTAGACTTTGGTGCTTGTGCTTGCTTTTTTTTTTTTTTTTTTTTTTTTTTTTTTTTTTTTTACTTGAAGACAAATGTACTGTTGTGAAGTCAGATATGATAAACTCTTAGGTTTTAAGCTTTCTGGCTAAAATAAACCATGAATGTTAGCTAAGACCCTAAATTCTAAGTTGGTAATTCAGGTTTCAACCAATGTGCAATAAATAAGATAGTATTACTTCTATCAGGTTATCAGTATCTTCAGAGGTTCTTGGTGAATTGGTATATGTAACTGTATATAATTTAAGAAATAATCCCACAATTTGTATAAATTAGAATAATAAAAAAAAAATTGTTTTAAGATAAAAATTCTTAATTTATGCACATTTTTGTAACTGTTGAAAATGATTTTAGAGGGATTAGCATTTGTCTGCAGAGAATATGTTTATAGTTTTAGAACTTGAAAAATCTAACACCTGCAAAAAGTGTCAAATTAATAACAGTAACAGTGTTCCATCTTAAAAACTTGAAATCAACAAATAAAAACAAATTTTACATGGGGTAAAAGTAGCAGTTACTAAAAAATATGCTTAAAACAAAACAAGCGATGTAGTTCAGGAATCTAGCCACTTTGACTTTAGCAAGAATGTCTTACTAGTAGTTTTCGTAGTTTTTTGCTTTCAGCTACCCGCACCCGCAAATTCATTTTAATTCCAAATTGACTTTTGGTAACTTCCCATGACCTTTCCTATGATCATTCTTGTCTTAAGTTACCCCCAATGATGTAATTGTTTGGTTACAGTACAGATCATAAATACCATTGACTAATTCTACCTTTTGGTTATCTTGGAAATCAGATTTGACCATATCTTCCCTACAATCTTTGATGGGGAGGGGAACAAATTTTTTGATACTTCATTGTTTACTATATCTTTTTGTATTTCATTATAAATGCTATACTGTACTCTGCTAACTTGGTGACCTTGAATGACCTCCAAGGTCGTCATATAGCAAATTGCTGTCTTTGAGTTTTTATGCCAAAGAGTAGATCAATGGACCTTGAGTGATTGTAGCATGAACACACACACACAGAATACACTAGTGTTAGTATAGACTAGACCACCCATAAACACATTTAATCAGCTTTTAAAGTAACAGTTATAGATTTGATATAAAACAGAATTTTTTTTTTTTTTTTTTTTTTTTTTTTTAGACTTATTGCAGCTGATATGAAGCGAATCAATAATTAATAAAATTACTTTTGCTGGCGATGCTAGAGGTTGTAAGTAAGGTCTCCGTTTTAGCTGTATGAAACTTATTTGTGATTTTTTTTTTTTTTTTTTTTTTTTTTTTTTTTTTTTTTTATTATCCTTGCCAGTTTGTTGAAGTTAAAGAATATAAGAAATGAAAATAAAGAATAAAACAAGTAGAAAACTTATTGTTGAATGAAGGATTGAGGCAATGTTATTGCATTGACTCCATGATCCCAACTACAGTTGACTCCTTTTTAAAGTTCAGTGATTAAATATATTTTATCAACACAAACTGAAGTAAGTGGATGCTTTATATGTTGACACAGACTGTTTTACCAACATTTTATAAACTTTTTGTTTTTGTTTTATCTAGTTGCAATTTGATAGCTGATCATTTTGCAATAAGTTAATTATATATCAAATATGGTTAACCTATTTTAATGAATTAATTTCCATCATCTACATTAAGTTATGAAATTACATCAGTAAATATTTAAGTGAACCCTTAAAGTTTAATTCTACTCTTCCTACTACTATTACTCTGGATATGAAATAGGTTGTGGAGAAATCTCTAAAGATAACTCTTTAAACTTATTGTATGTCTTTGAATTGCATTTTAATCAAATAAATCAAAAGATTAGTCTTTAAGACTGAAAACCTACATTTCATAAGTAACCAATACTTGTTGGGAATTCAAACCTGCAGCTAAGGTTAAAACAGAACTATACAGCATAACACTACCCCACCAGTCTCGGTTAAAAAAAAATGTATCTTGAAATAAATTAATCTTGTGACAGTTCTAACCATATAAATGTTTCAAACACCATCCCCCACCTCAAGGACATTATTTTAGCAACAAAGTAATGACCAACTCCTTAAAAATCCTTTTTTTTTTTTTTTTTTTTTTTTTTTTTATATATATCTATTTCATTTTCTTATTGAAAAATAGGAATTCTAACACTAATCTAGAAGCTCTGTTCATTATGACACAGTTTATTACATGAGATAGATCAGAGATGGTATTTTTAATATACCTTGTGTGAGGTATAAGCCTCTCCTCCTCTAAATCTAATTCACCAATGTTTATATTTATAATCATGCAGAGACAGGTGTTGATTTATACCACATAAAAACTTCAGTCCTTTGATTGTTTTGTTTTTTTTTTTAAAAACAGCTGTTGGGTTTTTGGTTATTAAATTATATTATGAAATGTAAAACTAATTTACTGTTCACTTGTAATTGCCACAACTTATTCACAACTAATAGATTTGTTTTATCTACTCAGATATTAAAATTATTTTGAAATGCCTGTTCTTTGAAACTAAATACCTGACCTTTAACTGAAATACTGTGTAAATTTTTATTTAAATTTTTATAACCATATCTCTTATCTTTAATGTAAACAAATAACTTCAAAAGTTCTTATTTTCAACCTTGTAATAGATTTCTTTTGCTTCAATGACTAAACTTTTAATCAAGTGTACACAAATTAAGTATAGAGATCATTGGTGAGTGGTTAAATAGAAGTAACAATACTAGTGTTAAGCATGAGAAATTATGCAAGGTTTCTCTCTTGCTCCCTAAGGCAATCTTGATGATTTTGTTGATTAAAAACATTAAAATGATTGTTAGCCTAGCAAGTTTAAAAGCTTAAGTGACTGTTGAATTCTGTTTTGAAATTAGAATTGAATATGAACAAGTCAACAATTCTCTAATCTCTTCAACTCCCATTCCAGCTAATCTATTCACCATTTTGTTACATGACAATGGGCTCATAAGTTTTCTTAGTTTAATTGATATTAAAAAAATCATGACATTGGCTGAGTATATAAATTTTTTTCTCCAATTACAACTGCAATTTTGTATTTGTGTCTGAAAACAAACCTTCTTTCCTGCTGTGATGGAGTTTCTGACATGTCTTACTTTAAGATGCAATTACATTTCTCTATTTTAAATTTTGTTGTCTTGTGGAATACTTTACTTTCCTTGAAATAACCATTCAGAATTTATTCTTCTTTCTAAAATTGAATGACAAACAAGGACTTCACTTGTTGGGAAATGAAAGAAAGCAAGCCTATTTTGATTACTATCACGACTATACCAATAAAATGAATATATGCTTTGCAGACCTGGACATTTCACCTTCAGTAATGAACAGATCTTAATGAATGACTTCAGAAATATATATATATATATATATATATATATATATATAAATTAACTACTTTGCTGTAAACAATTGCTACAAGTAAATGAAACAGTATCTAACAATGAGAAAAATCATTTATTTGCTGTTTTAAGAATAAACCTGATTAGATCAGTTCTTCCTACTTTATAGTAAATAGAAGTAATCATAATTTTGAAAACTTAAGATCAGCAATATATACAATTTTTATTTTTATTTTTTATGAAGTTTAAAAAATGTATTCATAAAAATGTTTTAGTTTACAGCTCTTTCAGATGATTTTTACCCACTTCCTTACCTGAAAGCCATTGCAAAGAGAATACAGTCAATTGCTATTTGTGCAAGATGTGTAATTTTTCAAACTTGGCTTTTTCACATTATTTTTCTCTAAAATGTCAATCTGGCAAGGAATTGTTTTGGCCAACTTTTGAGAGGAGTTCTTTAAAACATTTAATTTATAAAACTAAATGTCTATAAATTTCAAGTGAGTCTCTCATTCTTATTTGCTATTTATATGAATATACACGCAGTTTTTGGATATCAAAAACTACAAATTGCACTTTAACAACTTTTCAGACATAACTATTATGTTGAGAAAAATTAGTTTCTATTCATACTGGATATAATTTTTCTGTACACATGAAATCTTGGAATTGAATTTCAAGCAGGAGAAAGGCAAGAAGTAAAAGCTGAAATATTATGCACAACTGATAAAAAGTTTATGAATGTTTGTACAAAATCTTGAGTTAAGTGCATTTAACTTCCCTAAGCTTAGTATTTATTAGTCATTACTGTAGTCATAATGATGAGGATGATTCAGTTTTTTCCAGGTGAAGATGCCTAACAAAAAATGTATTAAAGTTTTTTGTATTGTTTAGAATTACATTAGGATGGATTCCGTCCAAAACTTTGTAGCATACAGCCTGTGTTGCTGCAATGTAACCACTGAATTTGTGTAGTGACTACCATCACAGTTGACTCTGGCTTTGTCTGCATGAATATCATCTCCTAAAACCCCAGTCATGTGCCTGTTGCATTTATTTTAAACACTTCCACCTGGCAAACAGTCCAGGGAAAAAGTATTTCATGTGACTGTTTTAAGAGGTCAAGCTATTCAGCTGCAGGTTTTCTTTTATTGCCTTTTATGATTGGAAAAAAACAGATTTCTGTTTTTGAAAGCTTTTTCATTGTTATGCATATTTGTTTGATTTTATTTTTATTTTTTACAATTCTGTAATCAAAAATATAGAAATTGTTCAGTGCTCTTGATAAATTTTATCTGCTGGAGACACACACACACACACACACACACACACACACACACACACACTGCCTCCTCACTACCCCAGAAAGGCATGAATGTATGAGTGGCTTGCAATTATGAAGTCTCTTTCACCGTTTCTTCAGTTATTTATGAGGGTTTTATTTTTCTCTATTCTTTTGTTGCCATTTGGGTACTGTTCATATCCCTGTGTAAGTTACTTTAGAAATAAGATCATATTTTTATGCATCTAAGAATATTCATGATTTATTTTTACATATCCACATTATTCAAAGTAGATTGCTTGGTCTTTTGCAGCATGCACTAATCTTAGTGCAATAAGAAAGGACTATCTGAAAAATTAATATTCAGTCATCTACCTCAGGGCAAAACAATAAGCTAGTTTAAATGCCTAGTAATCTTGAATTAGTCTAGTACAGTCATACTAGTAAAGCAGTAAGGATCACTCTTCACCAGTGAGTGTGTAATTAGTTTCATAACCACAGCTATACTGAAATACCTAGCATAGAACTCAATTTTTAAAAGAATTGAGTGCTTATCAAGCATTTTCAATGATGCATAAGTTTTGTTTCTATAAAACTTAGAAAATATTCATTGTAATTCCCTAAATATAAGACTTTGTGTTTGACTTTAAGATTGAATTAGCCAAAATCAATATTTTCCACAAGACACTAAACCTGACGGTACTTCTCATTGGTTATTGGATTCGTGTAAATTCCAAGGTTGTATAAAGTTAATTCTCCCCATTTAAATTTTGGGCAAAATTAAAGAAGGATAATATCAAAAGGGATAGGGAAACAGGTGTAAGCTAGTTGAAGTCGGGTGCTATCGATTAATGGGGGTGGAGAACAAATTTAGTCCTCATATTTCAAGGGATGTAATAATATTGATAATTAGGAAATTGTTACAGTATGAGTCTATCCAAACTACTGCCAAATATATATTTCATAAAGAGTTAGTGGGGAAAGATAAAAAAAAATATATACATTGTGGGGGTATAAGAAGGGAAAATCAAAAGATGTTAGGAAGTCGGGTCATTATATACATTCCTGGTTAATTTCTTTGAGTTTCGTTTTTTTTTTTTTTTTTTTTTTTTTTTTTTTTTTTTTTTACTAAAATTATCTTAGGTAGATGTTCGAGGTTAGTAATGATATTAGAATGTTTTCATAACACCATTCGTGACAAATATTCTACTGGTTGCAATATGTGACTTTGTTCTTAATTTAAGAGGAATATCCAAAAAGTTAGGGCATAAATTAACTGGAAATAAAACATTGTGGAAGCTGTAAGTGCAAAACAACAGTATAGAGGTATTGATGGAGACCTGGAATATGATTCCGGGTGATGAAACCTGGGTGCATCACATTACTCCAGAGACAAAGGTAAGCTGATTCTATGGCCTGGAAACATCCATCATTACCAGCATTCCACACATAAAAAAAATAATTCAAAGTTCAGAATTTAGCAAGGAAATTGATGGTAACTCTGTGTTTTGGGATGCAAATGTTGATACTTGTGGGCATCATAATCATTGTTAAGGCAGTCAGAAAAACTGAAATGCTGGACACAATAAGGGGAATCTGGACATAAAGATAGATCACTGGTGAGACTAGTATGTTCTTGGTAGTGACTTTTTTCTGTTTGTAAAACTCAGGTGGGCAAGTCCTGTAACATTTGATAAGTTCTTTACTAAAAAGCTATTCTCTCATTCTGTCTGAATCATACCTGTTGGACAAATCTTTTCAGATGTTAGAAATAAAGTTCCTTAAAAATCGAGTTCCAGTTGATCAAAGAATATACAACAAAATCTCAATTGTTTTCATTTACATTGACAGCCAAAAATGTTCATCAATGCATGATTGGAAATGTTGATCTGAAGTTGTTCTTTTTGTGGAATAAAAACTTTTTATTATACACATTCTGGAGATGTCTCTGAAGTTGATAAGAGACTGCATCAATTTTACAATTGCTACGCTGTCTGTTCAAACAAACGGCATCTATTGTCATTAGTAGTAGAAGAGGTGGCAGTGGTGACAGCTTATTTTCCTTTATGGTTCAAGAGTGAAACTGAAGTCTTTCGTTCAACCCACATGACAAACATCAAATTTTTTTTGTCAAGTGTTTCTTGATAAGAGCAAGAACTTTTCAGCACACCCTAAAATAAGTGTTAGCTTTTTTTTTTTTTTTTTTTTTTTTTTTTTTTTTTTTATAGGCACCTAAACCAAAGAAAGCAAATTTCTTTTATTTCCATATTGATTAATCATTTAAAAATGCTTCTTTTTATTTTGCAGAGTTTTTTAGGATTTGGCCAGAGTGCTGAAATTGATATTGTCTTAGATGGCCAAGAAAGCAGAAAAACTGCTGAAATTAAGACTGAAGATGGTAAAAAAGAAAGACATTTCCTTTACTATGATGGTGAGACGGTATCCGGTAAGGTAAGTTAGTAACATAAAAGTTATTGAATTTACTTATTTTGATTTCTTTCTTTAGTTTAACCTTTTGGGATTTATTCAAGCCAATGTCTCATTTTAGTTCTGGTTATACTTTTGTCACTATAACATCTTTCTGGCTTTGTAGACTGTAATATTTCTCTTTAAAACTTGCTTAAAAATCATGACTTCAATATAAAGTTCTATCAACTAGTAAATTGAAGGAAAATTTGTTTTCAAATTGATTTAGCATAAAATGTTTGCATTAACACTTTCTCATAATATCATTTCCACTTGTATAAGAATTTGCATGTGAGCATTTTCTTACTTTTAAGTTCACATCTATTTTTGTAATTCCTCTGCCCCCCCCCATCATAAAGTACACAAATGAGACACAGATTAATTTGTTTTGTTAATGTTGTTCTAAAGTGAATAAACTGAAATCTTTAACTCAAAATAATCCTAATTTTCTTCCCAGAAAGGTTTCTTTTTTTTTTTTTTTCTCAGTTTGAATAATTAAAACAAAAAGAAAAACTTAAAAGAAAAAATTATGCTACTGAAAAATTTGACCTACACTTTTTCAAGTAATAGGCAGCTGCTGCTGGTTAACTCTCAGTGGCAATCGGGGAGAACTAATAGTTAAAAATACATTTTTTATGTTTATTTATGAAAATATTTTTTTAAAAATGTAACTAGATGTATATAAGAATAACTTGAATGCAAAATGACTATATGCTGGAATTTTTGAGATGAGGAATTATTACTATATGCCTTTCCATTCAAGCAACTTTCAAAAATTCAGAAGGTGTAAGGGTTGTAATGTGAATATAACAACCAAGATGAGCATGCTAATCTGACTGGAAAGCCAAAAGGAATCTTTTGCAGTTTTCAAATGAAGAATTATCATTGCAATAAGATGATTTTCCTGAATGTTACTAATTTGTACAGAACATCAGTTTAAAATATTTGTATATCATTATCCAACATTCACTGAACAGTCCCTGCCCACCAGTATGAAGAAAAGATTGAATTCATAAATGGTAAGCAAAGTATACACCAACAGGAACAGCTTTAGCAGAACCACTCTCCTTCAAGTATAAGTTCAACTTCTACTAACAGATATTAAAAATAAATCTGTCTCTCTACATCAGAAGTATGTTGGAAATTATTAATAGACTCTACAGTTCATACAATCTCAGAACAATACTCAAAACTATGTACTTTGTGTAAAAATGGGGATTGGTAATTAGTTACAATGGTCTACCATTACTATCCACTCTTGGCTGATACCAATATACATTATAAATGTATGATGCTTGGTTGGAAATAAAAATCAGTTATCAGTTGATTTCATTGTTACCAACTCAGCCCAGTCTCTTTATTATTTTTCTAAGTTAGTTGTGCATTTAAACCAGCAACAGATTTTGAGTTTTTAAAGTTAGAATTACAGCATTAATGGAGATGAAATTTTCTTTGATATTGGATTGTCTCCATTTTTTTTTTTTTTTTTTTTTTTTTATCAGCTTACCCAAAGCAATAAAAATAATGTCAATAAGATGCAAGCGGTTATTGGGAGTGAACAGACTTTAAAAGGAACTGGAAACCCAATTTTAAACAGGGAACTGGAGATAAAGCTCTACTCCCATTCAAAAGACTGGGGAGCAGTGTGAACAAGATAATAGGTGAACTTATAAATTAAATAATGAAAGTTTTGAGGTTAATGCTCTTATTTCATTTATGGGTGATGAAACAAAGCAAATTCATTGCACTTCCAACATCTATGAGGGACTTGACTCAACAGAAACCATTCAACAATGTTACATACATGTACATATGTACCTCCAAAGATGTTGCTAACAGATGAGCAGACATACCCAAAACTTAAAAACAAAGTTTAATTGTAAAAATGTTTTTTCATTAAGTGGAAAGGTGAAAAGATGTTTTATGTAAAAAAAAAAAAAAAAAAAAAAACTTTTAATCTTTTTTAGTACCTTCAAAATTTTGGTTTAAATTTTTTTCCTGGTGTTTTCAACCATAAATTAGTACAGGAAATTTGAATGTCTTTTTGTGGTTAAAAAAAAAAAAAAAAAAAAAAATGCATTGATTTGGAAATTCTTGCAAAAATCAGATAATTGTCAGATTTTAATTAAACCAGGTAGGTTTCTTCATAATTTATTTGTTACTTCGAGTTCAGCATGTACATTTACACAAAATTATGACAATTTAGGAAAATTTTAAGAGATATTTAGTGCGGGTGTTAAAAAGCAAATTTACCTTTTACTTTGTAATCTGTCATGTAATTTTATAACAATTTTCTCCTCCTTAAATTTCCCAATCATCAGGTTGTCGATAAATGTCAGAACCTTTATAAAAAAAAAAAACAAAAAACCCACCTCCATATTAAAAAATGCTTAAAACTTTAAAAGTAATTAATTGCACCATTTTTCTATCTCTCCAAATCAGGTGAATGTAACCCTAAAAAAGAGTGGAAACAAACTGGAACATCAGGGAATCAAAATAGAGTTCATAGGTCAAATAGGTAAGCAACCTTTCAGATTCCGTGTATTTCATACATTCATCAAGTGAGCTATTTATGAATTTTTAATTAACCTCACCTTTTCATAGGATTTGTGGATAAATACTGGAGAAATAATCTCAAGTACTCAGTCTCTAATTAAGGCCAACATCATTATTTTTATGCAGAAAAATTAAAACTTGCTATAATCTGAGGATTTACATTTTGTCTTTTCTCATTAGACTACAGCAAGAAGACATTTCTGTATCTTGGTCACAGAGTAATAGATTAATTGATGCAATTTATACTTTTGGTTCAATTACATGTCATTAATGAACCCAAAAGAACATTATTTTTTGTTGTATCCATGACTCCAATGTCCTTTTATCTCTTCTATCTATAATTTTATTTCCATATTAAATTATACATTCATTCATTTATGATTTTTGATATTGACATACAGTTATTGTATGTCAGTTACTGAGCACCGTAGAACTTTAGATGTCATTACATTGCCCATTATATAGCTTCTTAAACGTCAATAGGATTATTTTGTTAATTCTTCTTTTTCTTGTTTTCTAGAATTATATTATGACCGTGGTAATCACCATGAGTTCACATCTTTGGTCAAGGAACTGGCTCGACCTGGTATCCTCACACAGAGCACCAGCTATAATTTTGAGTTTCTGCAAGTGGAGAAACCTTATGAATCTTACACAGGAGTCAATGTTAGGTTAAGGTATGCCAACTCTTTTAATGACTCGTGTGTTTTTTTATTTTTTTTTTTTTTTTTTTTTTTTCCTATTTTCTCATCACTAGCATTGTCACATTTTCAGAAAGGTAATTCTTGTGAATATTTATTCTATATTCATTTTTGTTACACTTTATCATACTTTCCTTTTAGGAGATTGATTCTAGTACATAAAGTAATGAATGGAGTTTGCACATCTATTCTCATCTTTGCCAGGACCACTAGCAGAATGCTGAGAAATTTTACTTCATACTTTTCTCAAGGGTTTATTTTACAAAATGAGGATTTGTAGTAGGCATCAAAGTATAGTCTTTGACTGACTATACACAGTATATTTTTCTCAACCATTGGAAAAAAAAACAAAAAAAAACATTGACAGTATGTTTAATAGGTTGCTTACTATATTTTTATTGGTGGTGGGGAACAAACTTTCCTTTGCTATTTTTTATTTTATTTACTAAACGTAGCTTAGTTTAACACAAAGCCACAAGTATAGTGAATCTAGTGAAAATAGAAGTCGCTATTCAGTAATAATGGTCAACCAGACTAGCTTTGCAGATCATTACCCAACTTTATGATGTTGTTGCTGGAAATTCAAACATTGAATTAACTTTTGCTATCTACCAGTTTAATCCAATACAATCAAGTAATGTCCATCATTTCTCTCAAGCTATTTGAATTAATGTTTTTATATATATATATATATATATATATATAATGTGTGTGTGTGTTTTCTCTCAGAAAAGTGGCTAAAAACCAGGGGTGTGCTATAGGTCAGTGATTGACCACTGGTTTCTATAAATTCAAAAGCACAGGCCAATAAAGCTCAGATCCCCTTCTATGCATGTATTTTACTCTGGCAAAGCTAATTACCAGCATAAATTGAACTTGTATCAAATCAATGAATGTTTGTTGAAGATGCCAAATTTGTATTAACTGTATCTCCATTATGCTCAGCCAGCATAAGACTACTTAAGAAACAATGAACACCTTTCATGCTGCAAAGAATTGTGTAGAATAAGATGTGAGTTATAGGTAAAAAAAACAAAAAAAACACATTCATCTCAACACGATTGTTCTGGTAATAAATCTTTTGACGTTTAAATGAAAAATGTTGGTAATGTATCTTCTCACACAGCCCCACTCTTTTTGTAGCCTTGCTACTGGGCATTTAATGTGTCACTGGCAAACTCACAACACAATGGATAATGGCATCACTTTATTGTGCAAATAAATCAACTTAAGGAATTTGCAGAAGACTTCAGAATTATATGGTCTCCCACTTGTTTTCATGTTAGGATCTAGAAACAATAGCAGCATACAGTTTTAACAAGCATGTTATAAACAAAGACTAGTGGAAGGAAGGTCAACAAGCAAAAAGACATAGCTGCACAGGATGAGAACGTCCTGGGTATGACGGTAAACTACATCCGCGTCCTGGGTATGGCGATAAACTGCATCCAACAGCAAGGTCTCAGATAATGTTTTCAGAAAAATAATGTTGCCAGCTCTACGTTTTTGAAACGATAATGTTGCCAGCTCTGTTTTTGAAACGATAATGTTGCCAGCTCTACGTTTTTGAAACGATAATGTTGCCAGCTCTACGTTTTTGAAACGATAATGTTGCCAGCTCTACGTTTTTGAAACGATAATGTTGCCAGCTCTACGTTTTTGAAACGATAATGTTGCCAGCTCTACGTTTTTGAAACGATAATGTTGCCAGCTCTACGTTTTTGAAACGATAATGTTGCCAGCTCTACGTTTTTGAAACGATAATGTTGCCAGCTCTACGTTTTTGAAACGATAATGTTGCCAGCTCTACGTTTTTGAAACGATAATGTTGCCAGCTATACGTTTTTTATTCCATACAAAATAGGCATTTAAAATTCATATAAACTGGATTTGGCATTAAATAACCCACAGTGGTTGATATGCCATAAAACCCAAACAAACAAACAGGATGAGAGCAGAGACATTGGAAAAATGAGAGAAATCTAAATGATTGAGGAGCATTGTTTAAACCCTGTTATGGTGGTGGTGGCGGTTGTTCTTGTTTGCTCGATGCTTACAATCTAATCAAAACAAGAAAACCTAATTTATTGCATATTTAACTATTTTTAAATTTTAAACTTTCAATTTTGGATATATCTGAAATTTTATAAATAAAATTCCAAGATCAATTCCCACATTCAACTTTATTTTTATGTTTTGACTTTTTACCCACAGTAAAAAGCTCTTGGATTATTCTGCACATTTAAATTGTTGTTGTTAACTTTGTCAAATAAATTTTTTAAAATGTTGGATGATAGGTATTGGTAGTTACTTTTAATGTATTTAATTGTAACAATGGTTTTGCATTTTCAGATATTTTCTACGTGTTACTATAGTGAAAAGAATCACCGATGTAGTGAAAGAGCAAGACATCATTGTACATACCTTGTCACAATATCCAGATATGAACAACAGCATTAAGATGGAAGTTGGCATAGAAGATTGTTTGCATATAGAATTTGAATATAACAAATCCAAGTAAGTTTCTCTTGTCTGTTAAAGTGCTTAACATTTGTAAAAAGACATAGTCCTGGGTTTCATGATAGATAATTTTCACCAGTTGGGTCCCTTTTATCAGTAACCTGCTAGATATTTTCACACATTTTCTGTTTTCCGTTCATGGAGATTTTGGATTTTAAAATCCACATCATCCATGACTCATATAGATTTAATGCAACTTTGGTCATCTGGATGGTTATGTAGTCAATTTGAAATTGATTCTCATATTTTCAAGATTGACAACTAATTTTGATTTAAATTGATTCAAATTTGAATTTTATTCATGTCAATACAATGTTATTTACATTCAATTACACTCTACATTGATTGCTTACTCAAATGAATCTGGATTTTTTTTTTTATTATGAAGAGGTTTTGTATTGTTTATTAATTGTAATAAATGTAATTCAAATTCTTGGATCATTGCCTGGACATTTTTTCTTCTACATATTAACATTTAATATTCATCAAAGTTAAAATTATCTAAAAACACTTCATGATTGTACATAGGTTTTGGTGTTGGTTTTCATGTTAAGTAATCATAGAATTTGATTTCTATTTATCTTAAATTGAAATTACCAGCATCTCTATTCAATAAACACAAAATTCATTTCATTTTTAACTCTTAATTGCTATAGTTGAAACTGGTTTTCATAGTAATTTCTGGGATGAGGAATTCTCATTATTATATACTCTTGTGTGTTCTCTTCTTGGTGGTTTTAGTCACAATGATTTTTAACCTGTTGTACTACCCACTCTTCAGTTTCCTATCATGTTTGGTCTTAGAATTTTCTTTGAACCAGTTTATATGGATGTCACTACAGGACCCAGGGATTGAGCTCACAACGACCAGATAAATTACATACACTTAATGTGTAAATCCGCTTTTCTCTCATAGGACAATCAACTGGTTTAATTTTGGAACTTTATCTATTCTAACTTCACTTCATAGGGGTTGGTGACTCCAACATCATCAGCTCCCTTTCCATCACATCATCACAGAAATACACATAACTTTAGAGTCTCTTGATGAACTATATGTTCTTTTAAACTTACTTTTGGTGGCCAGTTAATTTTGCTTTTCTATCCCACTAAAGAATGATCCAATCTTGAAAACTCGGAGGACACTCTCACAAATCCTGAACAGGGATTGCGTCACTTACACTGAATATGAACAATTGGATCAGCAATACAGCAAACTACTTCCTATGTTTACAGTCATTCCCTCAAATTCACAAAGTTGGTATTCCACTAAGGTCTATATAGTCAGCTGTAGGGAACTCATCTTGGCATCCTTACAGATTTAATAAACTTACCGATAGGAGTGTGTGTGTGTGTGTGTGTGTGTGTGTGAAGAAAAAAAAAAAACTCTTTCCACTTTAGAGACACAAAGATGTTCTCATTTGTTCCAGCCAGATGGGGAGTCTGAATGCTGTTTACCAAGGATCAAGAGATGAGGTCTCTAGTTAAAGTTTAATTGGAATCTGGCCTTTCTTTGGAGGAACATATCAATATCTTGATAGACAACCTAATAAAGATATTGATATTTTGTATACCAACAACATACTTCCAATTGGGCTCTGACACATATCAGCAAGAAGATGAGATGACTATGAGATTGACATTATATCCAGTGATGGTAAATATTTACATGGAAATGGCTTTGAGAATGACACCTTTGAAGCCAACAATATGGTTGAGTGAATGACATCTTCATCTTGTGGATTATGTGAACTTAAGATTTTCAATACACAGTTCCTGATAAAAAAAGAAACATGTTAAACTGGTTCTCCTGGATGAACTAATAATAACTCACACACAGCAGGGATTAATGATATCCATATGTCATTAATAAATATTTACAAGATAATATCTGAATTTCACTTCCAACTATGCATACAATTTGAAGAAATGGATTATCCATTGATTGCAAAATCAAGCCAGATTCCTTTCTGTTTTCTTCTCAGGCAGCATGATCATTATTGGGAACATGCTTTGGAGTAACAATTACCCTACAATAAAAATGTTAAAAATGTGGGTTTCCATAAGCAAATGTACAAGAGTGAATGATAACAGTTGGAAAACTACCACAATCTGTTAACTTTACATCAGTAGTTTGTGTCAGAAAGGACTCTGAGGATCTACATTGGGACAGTATTGAAAAGCACTAATATTCATTGATGATAAAATTACACCATATATGGCACAAGGCTAAATTATGGGAAGATGGATGCTGGTCTTCATCTGTCCTCTATTTAATTTTGCCAGACTCTATCATTGACCCAATTCAAAAGCAATGTCACCCTTCAGCTGACCAGAGCCAGGCCTCTATTAGCTAAGAACATGTCCAAGGATTATGTATATGCATTTTAAAGACAAGACTAGATATCCTTTAAAAGTAAAACAAGGTGATTGAAAGAATCAACACAAATCCTAGTCTCTAATAATCTTGGTTGGCAAAGCATAGAATTGAACAGCATATGCAAACTTTTGTTCAGGAAAGAACAGATATTGGGTTCAAAACTGTAAAATTTCACAAACTATGTGATGTTAGTTAATTGTAGGCAATTTATCTGTTTGTGAGTTAAGCAAACAGATGCAGCATCACAAGGAAAAAAAAAATGGAAAAAATAAAAAAATTAACCGATATGAGCCATCCCCTCTAACATGAGCAGTGGCATAACAATCTCCACCCAATGATTGCATGAAGAGTTTGGTTCAAAATTCACAGAAAGTTATCTAACAGCTTCCTAAATGCAGCAAAGTTATAGCAAGCAAGATGAGACACCAGTTCAAAAGAAATTGGTATATGAAAATTATTTTTAATAGTGTTTTCACCACTTTTTTATGGTGAAGACTATAATTTTAACTACATTTTTTCTTTTGACCTTAAATACACTCTAGTGAAATCATATGTGTTAGTCATAATGAAGCTGTTTTGGCATTTGTACAATTCCGAGTATATATTGGCAATGGAAATACATACACGAATATATATTTCACGTCTTTTTATGACTTAAATAACAATTCTATCTTTTTTATATATAGGTTAGGACATGGGTTGTAGTCAATCATTTTAAAGTTTCTTTATAATTTTTTTTTTTTTTTTTTTTTTTTTTTTTTATAGTTGTTTTAACACTTAAGCATGTAAATGGTTTCATGTTTATTTTATCTTTTGAAAACTGATGATGTTTATAATTGAAGTGTAAGAAGTGAAAGAGCTTTTGTGGTGTAACTGATGAAATTTAAAGCAAAAAATAAGTCTCTTACTGTGTCAAGAAATGCGAGCAGATCAGGCATGCACCCACAAGAACAATTTTCTTAGCTTAGATTCAAATACCACCAATCTAACTCTGGCAATGTCCAAATAATTAAAAAAAAAAAACATTCTGCACATTTGAGGTTATGGTCTTTTGTTTTTCCCAACCTGTTATCTTACCCTACTTCTTCCGTGCACCCCTTAACCATGTACAGTCCCCAACAACTGAAACCATCTTTTGAGCATTTTCACCTGCTACTTTCTTCACTTCAGTTCCTTGCTACCTGCAACAGGTTGCCTTCCTTATCCTTGTACCATACAGGCCACTGCCACAAGATATTGGGCCAGCACCTTATCCTTCTTCTCCAAATCTCCCATGCCTATGGTTGCTGCAGCCCCACCAAAATATGATCAGGAGAACCATTTACAAACATGAGTTCATCTTTTCTAACCCCTTTTCTGCAAATCAATCTTATCCTGCTAACCTTCTAATCTCATTTGTGTAAATTTTCACTTTATGCTTTTCATCCTGCTACAAAACTGCCTCTTTATGGATCACATCTTTTAACTGATCTTCACATATTTAGTCCAGTATCTAATTTGTTGTACTTGCTCATTTCTAAGGAACATCCCAAGTGTCTCCTTCCAAATAACATGAAGTTGGCAACATTGGAAATTCTTGCAAGTTCACCACTAGCATCTTTTTTTTTTTCTTTTCATTTTTTTAACACCAATAAAACCATGTCACCCTCATTTTACTGCTTATTTTAATCTTCTTCAATATTGTCCCTCTTTCTTGTTCATCAAAATAGCTTTTGGTTTAAATGGTAAAATAAAAAAAAAATTTTTAAATTCTCTTACCTTTTTGAGAAACTACAGTAGATATAGCTGTTGCCCATAAACAGAACAGAATAAAAACAATTTGCTTAGCCTTGAATGAGGGAATTCTTGTACATAAAAATAGTATCAATTCAACATAGAAACAGCCAAAAAAAAAAAAATAAAAATCTTGTTTGAGACTAATTTCGTTTCCCACTCCCATCCCTCTCCAATTCACCCTGCCAATTCCACCCTCCATGCAAGTGCCACATCAGAGCTTTCAACTTTGAACAGCTAGTGTTACAACTTGTAAGAAAAAATTCTGTCCACCAAGTTGAGTTTTGCTTCTTTTTGTTTCAGGTATCATTTGAAAGATGTGATAGTCGGAAAAATCTACTTCCTACTGGTTCGAATAAAAATCAAGCATATGGAAATTCAAATCATCAAGAGAGAAACAACAGGAACAGGTGCAACAATATAAAAGCTTTTCTTCCCCTCCTCTCTTTCTCACATTGAAATATTTTAATGACTTTTAAAGAATAAAAATGAATATATCTTTTTGTTTAGAACACATACCTTTTGTGTTGACAAATATAAGAACATTTATTTGCTAAGTATCTAAGCTTTATACTGCATAAAGTGTTACTGAATCATTTACTTGAAGCTAATAACCTTATCCTCCTGGCTCTGTGCCATAGCATGTGCACAGACATATTGCCTCTTCCTCTCTACTGGGAGATGGAACTACCAGAAACTCTTTGCTATGATGAAGCAATTTCTAAATGACATGATCATACTTGAAGCACGGATCTTTTACTGCATCCATATCATTATTATTAAACTTTTTGTGTACAGATGAATTAAAATGCTTCATCACAGCTATTTAATGACCTGAATAACATCAACAAATATTTATCTAAAAGATGATGTAGCAGTAAATGAACTTGCTACTGAAAATGGTTTTGATGCAGAAATAAACACTGAAAAAATTGTCGCTAATAGAGCTGTCTGGGTCAACAAAAATTTGGTGGCTAGGTATTTGTGTGTGTGTGAAAAATTTGTTTTCTTATTCTAGAATAACAGATAATAAACAATTTGTGATATCTACAAATTAATGTTCCTAAAGTAAATGCTTTTAAATAATATACAACAATTCATTGCCAAAATCATTGCTTCACTGCCCACTGTGAATGGTCATCCAGCCTTTTTTACTTCATAGCAAATAAACAAATCAGATACAACGCAAAACAAATTTTAACAGCTGAGCTTTCCAGCATTGTAAAACATCTCAAATGCAATTTCAAATAATGGAATAATAAAGAAAGAAAAATCAGGCATCACTTAATATTGCAAAATTATGGAATTATCATCACCCAAAAAATTACAGTACTTTGTTACTCTTTATAGGCTTTTTTCACAGTTGAAATACTTTTTCACAAATGAAAAAAATATTTTACATCAAGCTGGTTCAAACTTTCACAGATAGCAGTTGACAAATCAGTTTTGCAGGATGGATAAATTTTTAAATTTCCACTCTAAATTTTCAGTGAATTTGAGAGTTGAAGTGTTTGCTGGTGATGTAATTGAGTTAATATGCCTATACCAAAGAAACGCACTTGTCTCTATCACAAAATGAATTATCCTATTTCCTACTGATGAAATGAGAAAAGCATCCAAAATATTAATGTACAGTTGTGTCTTGACTGTTTAGGTGATGTGTGCTGTTTTTTGTTTCTTTACATGACAAGTAATTTCATATAATGAATAAGTTTGTTTACTTCAGACAAGCATCTTTGTTTTATAAGAATCATAGAAGACAAAAAGTATGGCATTAAGGTAGATTCAGGATTCATCACTGAATATCACTTTCATCCAATCATTCACACTCCATAATTGCTTCTCAGTGGCCTTGTTTTCTTCTCTTGAGGTGTTAGTGCTGTGATTTTCATTTGGCTTTTGTCTATGCAAGTCTCATTTCATTCTGCCAATCTCACTAGGATCGCTGCTGCCCATTTTGATTTTCATTCATTATGGCTTTTCTATTTTCAATTCATGCTGCTTTGACTTTTGATGTCTTCAATGATCTGCTTGTATACTTTCTTTTCTTTTTTTCTTTTTTTGTTTATAACCCGCCTAAATTTTAGATAGCTGACTAAGAACAACCAACATCTTTTGGAACACTGTGTTGGATTTCTTTATGAAAAATGTTTTTGAATCCTTTCCTTTGTTTCAAGACAACTCTCCAAGTCCAACAGTTTATTAAAGTCTGCAAGCCCTCTTACTTGCTAATTACTTTGCATGTTTACGTATGGGCTGATATTTGTTTTTAGAATTTACAAGGTGATTACATATTTTTGTACTTAATCTGAAAGTAACATTAATTTAAATAATCTGTTTGAGGTTATGTTTAATGAATCCGGAATGTTCAGCTAGTAATCAAAAATTGTTTTGCCATATTTGTGATTTATTGATTTGCTGATCCATAATGAGGGGGAAAAAATGAAATCACCACACTTAGAAAATGTTCTAAGTGTGATGATTGATTTAATTATTTTTGCCAAGCATTTTGTGTGTGATGTATATAAAAAAAAAAAAAATCTTGGAATCAAGTGGTGTGTCCAAATATTAATCAAATTTTTGTGTATTTATTTGATTTTATTGTTGTTTGAAAAGACTTAAAATGCTGACAAATATTAAAACTTTATAAAAATCACTAGATGATTTAAAATGTTTCTTCCTTTAATGCAAATTATGATTTTTACTTTGAACAGATATTTCTGCTGGAATACAAAGCACAAGGAAATTATTTGTTTCCATTCTCAACTAGAAAATCAAGTTTGAGTAACATTATCCAAAATAAACTAGGATTAATTCTTTACATGCTACATATTTTGATTTAGATTTCTTCTATTTGTTAACCTATCCTAAAAATTGTATTGCCTTATGCTTTTAGTGATTAATTTCTCTTTCATAAGAAAACTAATCTGTTTTAATCAAATAAATCTTATTTTAATATATCATTCTTATAATGAATTAGTACAGAAAACTCTACACTCAAAAATTGATTCCAACCAATATTCTTTTTGCAAATGATAACTCTCTGTTTGCTCCCCTCAGCTCTGATGTCAGATTTCTATTTGTAAGAAGAGATGAAAAAAAAAGAAAATAGGATCAATAATTATTGCAGCAGAATTTACTTATCCCTACTTCAAGTAAATATTGGAAAAATGTTTCTCTTTCAGGTCCAAATACATATATTGAAAATGAAACAATAGCGAAATATGAGATCATGGATGGTGCTCCTGTCAGAGGTAGATATTTGATTTTGCCTTGTCTTTTTCACGCTGTCCTGTTAACATAGAAGACTCTTTCTTCAGCTAAAAGATATCAGTCATTGTTTGATTCTTCCAAATTTACTTTTGACAGTCTTATATCATCCTGAAAGTTTCTTATTTGCAAGCAATTATTTCAACAGGTTATTACACAAATTGAGTAATTAAAATAAAATTCCTTTCAAAGTTTAACAGTTTATTTTCAACTTATTGCTTTTATGGATTAACTGTCAATGTTTTGTTTGTCTTTTTTTTTTATCTAGGTGAATCTATACCTATTCGTCTCTTCTTAAGTGGTTACGACCTAACTCCGACTATGAGAGACATCAATAAGAAATTCTCTGTCCGTTATTATCTTAACTTAGTTCTCGTCGATGAGGAAGAACGCAGGTATTTCAAACAGCAGGTATGTATTCTGATCTCTTCCAGAAATCTCTGGGCTTCTTTTTTTTTTTTTTTTTTCTTTTTTCAAATCCCAATTCTCCAACAATTTACTTAGATTTCAATTGTATGCTGAGGATATGCTGTGTGTGATTTAATTAATTTGCCACACCTTTATTCAAACACTAAAAAGAAATCTAATCTTTTTTTCTTGTTTACAGCTTTGTGATATTTTGATTACATTTTTTAATTTTATGTTCATTGTTATTGGCCAGTTGGAATTAGACTTTGTTTTGAATGACTAACATGTTTGTTAGATGTAAATAGGAAAAAGTATTTATGTATAAGATTTATTTATTTTTTTTATTTTTTTCTCTCCAGGAAATTACCATATTTCGAAAAGCTGACAAAGTACGCAAGAGTATCCAGGCCACTCTTCAAGCCCAACATGCCACAATGCAGCGGATGACTGCACGCCGAGAGGCTGAGGCCAACAAGGACAATAGCAGTGATGACCAGTAAATAGGATTCCAGTTTCTTCACCACTATTGCTGCTTCCTCTTTCTTCAATGTTACAACTACTCTGGCTACTTCTCTTAACAATATATGATATTGAGGACAGGGGACAGAAAATTACTTTCAGCCAAACCCAATGATACCAAATCTTACAACATGCCTGCTGACATCAAGAACGTTGCAGATATATGCATGCATCAACACACACACATATTTTGTAAGAAAAAAAACTAAAGATTTTAAAAAAAAAAATTGAAGAGTAAAAAAAAATAATCAGAAAATAAAATTTCTGACTTACACACACTTAGACACATCAGTACATTTTTTTTTTTTTTTTTTTTTTTTTTTTTTTTTTTTTTTTTTTTGTGTGTGTGTAATTTTTCTCTGACTTTTTCCAAAAAGGAAATGGGAGGAATGTCAAATGAAAATGTCTTTTCTTTGGCTGCTTCAAATTTAGTTTTAAATTGGGACCCTACATGCTGCCCTCTTTTCATTAACAGCTGTATGGAATTTTTTATTTTTTATTTCCATTAATTGCTTATTTTACTCTTCTCTCTCTGTCTCTCAAATAGACTACCTTAAAGTTTTATTGCTTCCATCATTAAGATGAGCAATGACAGTATTTAGTTTGCAGCAACCAACTTTTAGATTACTCTGATCAATATTAGTTCAAAGTTGTTTTTTTTTTTTTTCTTTTCTCTTTATTTCTATTCATAGAATCAAAACAAATTCAGCTTTTGCATGTAATAAAGTCATTTTGTTCCTTTTTGTACATGTATAAAAATAGCAAATTCTATTTGCTATTAAAGAAGGGGGATACAGAAATAGGGGTATTAAAGGTTTATACAGAAATAGAGGTGGGGTATTAACAAAAATGAAGATGTTAATCCATTTTATGAATCTATGATCAAGTTATGAAATAGAAAATATTTCGATATAATTTGCTTTCAATGTTTGTGTTTTTTATTTAATTTCTGAAATGTCTTATTTTTGTAAGTATGTGCAAATGTAAATCTTCAATGGAAACCTGCAAAGTGAGGAGAAAAGAAAAACTGATTATCATATTTATTAGATCAAATTATTTATGTGAGAATTTTGATAACAATTTTATCTGCTGAATTAATAGATAATAAAGGTAAACTTGAAGGCAGTTTGATGTTGGAAAAAATATAGAATCCAATCCTGCTGTAGCCTGCAAGATTTCACTCAAGGCAGATTTAAAACAAACTCTTTCCAAAAACAATGTAATCATGCTTATATTTCAAGAACATTCTCTTAAGGGTTTTTTTTTTTTTTTTTTGTCTGACATTTTTCAATTTCATTTCAAGCAAACAGTGGAAAGGTAAATCCAGTTCACCCTCTGCTTCCTCTTTCAAATTGAAATAGTCAAGTGTTGTTGCTGTAGTTGTTGCTACCTGCTTTGTCAAAAATAAAATGAAAAAAGGGGAGAAATGGAAAGAAAAAAAAATGAAGCCAGCAAAGAGCAATGTCCATTTAGTTACTCTCCCTCTCATAATCCTACCCTGCAAAAAAATAATATGGCCTGTGTCTTGTTACTGTCTCCAGTTGGCTCAAGATGGATTCTAGAAAAAACATGAAAAATAAATTGTAGTGATAACTAAGATTATAAGAATCCTATGTTATTTACTCTCCCCTTATAGGGTAAGGAGTGAAGAGGCTATATATAATGTATACATAATACTCCCTCTCTCTGCCGACAAAAAAGTGAAATATTAATTCAGAAATAATAGGCTTGTTTCCTTGAACAGCTTTTTTCTTTATCTTTTTTACTTGTTCTATCTGAACTTTTCAGAGAAAATGAGCAAACAAGATAAAAATTAGATAGCTCCTTTGGATCGATTACAGATTGTAACCTTATATATACCTCCCCCCTCTTCCTCCAGTTTCTATCTCTAATGCCAATCCTTGGTTTGTGTCTCATTTACTCAAATGTGTTCCTTTCTTGCTAATTACTGTAGTTAAGGAGAGGGATAATTACCTGGGTTATAATTCTCTAGTTTGTTTTTGTAAGCTTTTAATCTTCATCAGGTGTGTCCAAAAAAAGGAGATAAATCTTTTGGTTATTAATTTTCTTTCTGTTTAACTCCTTGATACCCATGTTTGGGTAAAATTCTTTCAGAATTTATGCTTTTATCCATGCATGGATAAAAGCATATCTCATTCATTCATTCACACACACACACACACATATATATATATATATATATATATATATATATATATATATATATACACACACACATACAATCTTAGGTTGCATCTTAGTCGTATTGTTGAAATCAATCTCTCTCTTGAGAATTAACCTCTCTTTCTATTAAGACACTTGATTCTATATTTAAGCTTTACATGTTATGTTTTCTCTGAGATTTTTTGTTTTTAATCTTGACTTGCCATTCTGCCAAAAAATGCAGCTGCAAGTTAATTAAATTTCATAGCCAAACTGAATATTAACAAAAAAACTGTTAAAAGGCGAAAGATTTATCCGCAATAATGAAAGTTAATTATTCTATTTAAAATTTGTTTCCAATGTTAAAAATAAGTATTAGATGGAGGTTCATCAAATTCAGAGACTTGTTCAATACATATCTAAGGCAAGTTGGTTACTCTTAACTAATGTGATATTAGTAGCATTAAGTCGCATGGTTTTTTTTGCTTTTTTTTTTTTTTTTTTGTGGGGAGGTCATTTACATTTGTTAGAGGCTCTTACATGGAAGCATTTTTGTAAACTGATTAAATATTGCTGTTACAAGTGAAACGTTTTTGTAAATTAAAAAAAACAAAACAAATTTTATCTACATTCCCTGAACAAAGAACTGAACTCAACAACTTTTCTTTGAGGTGGGGTCGGTAATAGTTATCAATTAAATATTCTTTGTGGTGCTTCAAAAATTATGACTGGATACGCACCCAATTCTTTGTGGCAGGCCAGGGTTGCTGACCATTCCATTTTCCTTTCACAGAAAAATCCATGGTCTACTTTAAGAATAATTGACTTTACCAGCAAAAGCCAGTGTAATCAAGAGACATTAGTAATTATATAATATTAATCAAACTAGCAACACACTCTTGTTATTAATCATGTGTTATAATTGACGACTATTAAGCAATAGAAACTGACTTATTGATAGGACGATGGAGGTATGGAACACTAATTGAGTGTGAATGACTAGCTCCTATAACAAAAATATTGGCTTACATTATAGCCAAATGGTCAACTTTTCTTACCACTTGTAAACTTCATGTACTTTAAAATCAGCAGTATTCAACCTGTATAAAAAAAACAAAACAAATCAACAATTTTATTGACTAAGAATCCTACACCTTTTTAAATGTACCAGCTTTTTTTTTTTTTTTTTTTTTTTTTTTTTTATAAAACTTGAACCTTTCAAAAATAAATCTTTTTTTTTTTTTTTTTTTTTTTTTTTTTCTCAAAAGAATCTGAAATATTCAAAACTTGCAGATTTGTATTTATCCACTAAATGGATCATTTTTTTTATCTTATATAGTCTGTTAAAAGGTTAAACTAAGAAAAAAAAACTTGTGAAAAATATAGCAAAATCAATTCTAATATCTTCTATTATCAGAATGGCTATCAAACTAAGACTGACAAATTTGTTCAAATAATTCTCTCAACAAACACAAAGTACACAAGCCCCTTTCTGAAATATCTTGAGTAGCAGGAGGGTATCACATGACATCCAAAGAAAATTTTGTAATCAACAAGTTTAATTAAAACATATTCAGTACATAAAGCCCCCCCCCCTTTTTTTTTCTTTAATTATTATATGCTGTTAAATCTCATTACATTTATGGGAATCCTTTTCAGTTTAGCCTCGTATGTTTATAAAATCTTAATTATTGATTGATGCTGATACATTTTTTTTTTTTTTTTTTTTTTTAGGTGAATCCTTTTTACTTCCTTGCAAACAAATGGCATAAATTAATTGGCTGTGATGCATTCCTTCCATGTGCCCTGACTGAATTCATCTAGCAATAATATTGCTCACAACAATAACCCTAAATAACTTGCTCCTTCTTTTCATTCCTTTTTGCCTTTCTTCTATCAATATCTATAATGTTTCCTCACTCTAATTTTCCTCTGTTCCCTCTTAAATATTGTGCTTCAAATACAAAAATGAACTCCTTTCATGTTGCTGTAATCCTTAGCAGATATCCTTCAGGTCAATAAAAATAATTACAATCTATATTTAATGGTGGCACAAGTTTTGCCTTTATGATAAATGAACCAAGTATGAAAATGTTAGAAAATTCAGCCATGAAAAACTGGAGTTGGTCAATTCTTGCATGCAGCTTTCAGTATTTAATATAATAATTCACATTTTAATGAGAAATAGTTTCAAATAAACTTTCCCAATACCATAATCAACATAACCAATTTACATTATTTTAGGCTTTGTTCTCTACCTTTTATAAAAAGGCTGTTCCATAAATTTTATTCTTTTGAGATGGTGAATTTGCAGGCTGTTAATGATTGCACATGCAGAATAAGTAAGTTTTTTACACACAAATGCACAGTTTTTTTTTTCTTTTACTTAATTCCCTTCAAAAACAATACCAAGAATGAAATTGAATCCCATCAAATTTTGTAATTGTTTCCCTATCATGTCTCATCCACTTTTTGTAGGTAAACCAAGACTTTACAATCAAAACCCTTATTGATTTTCTGAACAGTATCAAAGATGAACTGTTTCAAGGAATTTCTTAATGGAAGAAAATATTATCTTTTACCAAAAAAAGGGGTGGGGATAAAATTAGAGAACCTAAGTCTCTCTATTGAACTCTGATAACAGATTCATTTATTTGGAAAAGAATTCTTTATTGAGGAAGAAAGCAATTTTTTTTTCCTCAATGAACTACATTTAAAAAACAAAACAAAAAAATAATAAAATTTTTTACCATTCTGTATGCATTCATTCCTGAGATTTCTTTTACGGTGATTTACAAATTTTGTTATGTTATGGATACAGATATTGCCATTATTTAAACCAAGAATGTTAGTCTCTACTTACCAAATATCACAGCTTAACAAAAGTTTATTGGTGATTGAATTTCATTCAAGTGGATCAGCTATTCTCAATTCTCTAATCCATCATAATCAACATTTGACCAGTTTGCTTTGTAATAATTGTGGCCAAATATTTCTAGTATTGGTTCTTTGCAGACTTTATTTTGTTGCTGTGACTTTCATAGCTGCTTCCAGTGCTGGAAATTGGTGATGTCTCTTTGCCATAAGACAGAAAATGTCTTCACTTTTATTTTTTCCCATCCCAATTCACCTACTTCTCATATTCTGTTCTGGTTTTTTTAGATCATGAGACTGAAACTAAATCTTTGAGCTTCTCTTTTAAAGATCACTTTTTTTCCAGGCGGATAATGATCTGGCATATTAAATAACTTATTTTTTAAGCCCGTTTTTATCTCCAAACTGGAAGAAAATTGTATTTCAGTAAATTGTTTTGATGAATGTATATTTCCAGTAACCATCAGTAAGTGTTTAGCTTTTGCTGATCTTTTTTTTTTTTTTTTTTTTTTTTTTTTTTTTTTCTCTGGGAGTTTAGATCCTTTGACTACCCTTGACTCTCACCACTGAGCCATTTATTGCATCTTCTCAAATGTTTCTGAACTTCATTTCAGGATCTTTATTTTTATTAGCTTTGATCTAAATAATTCTGCATAATTAAACAATTTATCAATCTGGAAAATCCTGCCAGTCATTAAAAAATGTCTCCACTCTTAAACTTTCCATCTTTTTTGATCGTATAACCCCTGATCATGTCTCTCTCTATATTATTATCTATATATATATATATATATATATATATATATATATATATATATTTTTTTTTTTTTTTTTTTTTTTTTTTTTAGCTATTAAAAAAAAAAAAAAAAAAAATAACAATTGTCTGAAATTACTACCAAAATCTATAGCATGTAAATGATTTTATTTCTGTACATAAATATACATATATTTACTAACATTTACCTATAATTAACTCCTGTGAACCTGAGATGGGTATATAACAGGTGCAATTATACAAACTCTTCTTTTGCCTTTAAAGCTAATGTTTGCCTTCATTTTCATTGTTAAAATGAAATCAATTACACATTATTCTTTATATATTTGCAGTGTTCATTATTCCATCTTTTAGACAAAAATATGATTAGAATATTTTCCTGTTTTTCTGTAGGTTTAGATTCTAATTATGTTTAGTCCTCCAATATATATATTTTTTTTTTTTTTTTTTTTTTTAGAACTCAAGGTAATGTGCATTATATTCCACCACAGACCAAAATTTGGCAAAAATATTCAGGAGTTGAAACTAAAGAGCTATTTAATGTTACCAAAAAATAACAAATCTTTTATTAAACAAAACTCTGCCTTTTGTATTTAATGATTTAGAAACTAGTTTTCTCACAGTACTAAAAATCATCTACTTTTATAAAGATACACTTGTTTCTTAGTTTCAGAATGCTTTAAAAATGTTTGAATGCTGACTACAGTAAATTGTGAAGTGACAACTTATTTTGAATGTTTTTCAGAAAATATTTTAAAATGATGATATATTAAATTTATGTCATAACACTTTACATTGAATAGCCTCTCTAATATTTTAAGGTTTACTCAGGTCATGCACAAATGTATATTTTAAATTTTTCTTGTAGGAGTGCCAGACCTTGAAGACATTGCTTGCAAAGAAAGAAATAAAATGAATTGGAACTTTTAATCTTTCAGTTCACTTAAAATAATCCCAAAAGTGGAAAAGATGCTTTCAACTCCTCTCTGTTATCTAATATAAATTAAAATCTTTCAAAAATTAATTTTCTCTTAATTGAGCAAAAGATGCTATTTGTCAGAACTTAAATGATGTAATTTTTCTTTGTGCTGTCAAGTAACCACTTTAACACCACACATCTTAGCAAACAATACTTTTGTGTATTTGTTAAATTTACAGACATTGCTAAGAAATTTAATGCCATATTTTATCAGTCAGTCAAGTCATATTAGGAACAAGAGTATCTTTTGGTTTACAAACTAAACAATTCTCTCTTTTTTTCTCTCTCTATCTCTCTCTCTCTCTCTCTCTCTCTCAATATGAAGGGTTTTGCTGATTTTAAAATAACATCAGTTTTGGAGTTTGATCACCTTAAATTTAACTTAGCCTTTTTATTTGCTTTCCTATTGAATTTTTGGTTGCTTCTAATTAGTCAGGGTTTTTCTCTGTCTCCTAAAAACAAATAAATTGTTAGAGTAAAAGAATTACCAGCAAGCAGACCAGATATATACAAATCCTAATTTTTTAAAGAATTAACAGATTTGCTGCTGTTGTTTTGTTTCCAAAATTTAAAGAATGTTTATTGGGTTAGGATGAGGGTTGTAAAAATAAAAATGAATACAATTCTCTTTGTACTTAAAAGCATTAAATAACTTGTGTGTATGTTTGTGCGTACTGATGACTGATAAATATTTACCAACAGACAGAGTTGTGACCTATTTGCCTCTTCAGGCAACCAGTATTTTGTGATAAATGTTGAAAACTAGACCCCACTGTACCTAGTGTCTGTTCCACCTGCTGTCCTTTGTCAAAGTTCAAAGGTCTTCACTGATGATCACAATAAAGTGACAATTCAAATCATTAAGTCAAAACAGTTTTTTCTTGGTTTTTTTTGTGTCTATTATTATTATTAATTTTATTTCATAGTTTGATTGGCTCTGGAGGAAAGTTCTATCCACAGCTACTCTCCCCTTTTTGCACCCACCCTCCAACCATTGCTCTTATAGCATGTGCGTATATATATATATATATATATATATATATATATATATATATATATATATATATATAATATATATACACACACACACACACACTCTAAAATCATTTGCTAGTCTTTTGCATATTTTATAATTTTACTTTCATTTTAAGTTGAACTCATAAAGGATAAACATAAAAAAAACTGCTATCAAAAGCAATGCAAAGACTAAAGACTTAAATTAAATTGGATTAAAGACTTAACAGCATTTATGTTACTTTCACTTACTCTTAACTTTAAATACAAATCAAATATTGCTCCCACCTAAAGATACACTATTTTCATTATTCCACACATTTTAGTAGGTCTATCCTTTTTATTTTATTTATTTATTTTTTTTATTTTTTTATTTTTTTTTTTTTTAACATTTAAATCTTACTATGTTAGGGATCAGTGTAATTACATTTCTTTTCAATTCTTATTCTTTGTCTTCATATCTGGTGGAGGTCTTTGCCCTCTAACTCTTTTAACACCTTCTTAAACATTGTTCTTGTAAAGAAAGTAAACAAAGTATTAACACCTTAAGATAATTCAATGCATACCTGTTATAGCCAAAAATATATGGAAAACTATCATAGCATTAAAAGGTTTTTTGTCATTTTAGTTGGTGACCATTCTTAAAAGATGCTGACTTTTTTTTTTTTTTCCAAATACTTCTATTTCAGTTATTCAGATGTTTCATTTTCTTCTGTTAAAATATTTTTAGTTTTTGTCACTTTTGGTTGCAAAAAAAAATACAGAATTTTAGGCGTAATTGATTGTTGGTCTTTGATATTTCAGTTTTGTTAATTTATTATTACAACTTTTTAACATTTAAATTAATCTTCCAGAATTTACAACAAAGTATGAGATTTGAATTTGCATACACCTACTATTTTTTTTTTTTTTTTTTTTTTTTTTTAAACAGACTACTTATCTTTAATTTTATTACTGTTGCCATTGGATTTCACTGGAATTCGAGCCAAGTTCTAATTCCAGTAAAATCCATTATGTTCACTTACATGCTAATACCCTTGGGAAAGGTATGAATCCTCTTCTTCCTCCAGCTATGAGTAAATAGCAGGACAAACTCGATTCTGTAGCTTTGGATGGCACTGATCTATCGCAGAAAGAAATGGCAAACTAATGCTGGAAAAAATCTGCCTCGTCAGTCATGTATTGAAAGATACATGATCGCCTAAGCATGTATCATGCATGGCACACAACTCACTGACTATTGCTATCATTTCAGATTTTCTTTATTCAGTATCTATTTAAGTTGCATGCTCTGATTGCATTTGAGGCTGACCAAAAAGTGTCAAATTATGGAAACACTTCCAACCATCAAATAATGGGGGGGGGGCAATTAACTCAGAATTCAATCACAGAGAAAGGAAGTTTTGTCTAAAAGAAAAACAAGACAATACCCAAATATTTACAAATGTAAGCACTTCAGTCTTATCTCCTCTTATATGCTTGCAACTCTGTTTCTTCTCATGACATCAGGTTTGAACAAATTTCAACATAAATATGTAGATTTAGAAATAAAACAAAAATGTATGTATATCAAATAATAAAAGGTATTCATTTTTTTTTTTTTTTTTTTTTTTTTTTCCCCCTCCTCTCTCCCCACTCATGTTCCTATATACAATGCAGTTAGTTCAGGTGGTAGATTGTGTTGTCAGTTATGCAAGTAGCAGCCTTTATAACAGCTTTGAAAATCCTTGGTTTAAACATTGGCCACCGTTTTCTGCTGTAGATATACACAACTACCTCCACCACCAAATAAGCTTCATTTTACTAAAATTTAGTCTGGCTCAGGGCTACAATTTTAGGGAAGTGGTTCTTTGGAATATTTTGTCTCTCACATAAAAATCACTGACTGAGGAATGTAAGGTTTTCATTATAATTATAAAGTAATATATACCAACAGATGGTTTTTAAATAGATGTTATTTTTTTTTTATATCAGGATTTTTTTTTTTTTTTTTTTTTTTTTTTTTTTTACACGACTAACATTTTATATGTGGGAGACATTCACTTTAATAAAAAGATATTTTTTGCTTATGGTTTTTTTATAACAAAGTAGTAAATTGTGACTTTACATCTACTAAAATGTTAAAATTCTGTTACTAATGTTCATGTAGAGCCAATTTTTCCTCAAGGACTTTTTTTTAGTGGTTGTTATTGTGAGTTTTTTTTTTTTTTTTTTTTTTTTTTTTTTTTTGACTAATATCATATCAAACATCACATGCTTGGCAAAATTGTTAAAGTTGTTTTCTAAATAAGTCATTATAATAATGAAGCTTGTTGACACCTAACAACACATGTCAATCAGTAAATAACATATTTAAAGGAAAGCAGATTTTTGTAAATAAAGTGCTCAGTATTAAAAAAACTAGAGAAACAATTTATTGAACAATTATACTGTTATATATTGAAGTGAATAATTATACAGAAGAAAGCACATGTTAAACACATTTTTAACTACAGGTGATGACATTTTGTCTGTATTTAATATGTATTGTCTTCATCCTCACGCAACGTCAAGTTTTGTAACCACTAACAAACACTTTTGAAAAAGAACCAAAAACTGTCCTATATGTGACATCCCTTGTATCAGAAACATAGTTCCTAAAATGCCAGAATGAAGCAAATAAAACATTTCTCTATGACACTGATAACATTCCTAATAATGACCGAGTATTTCCAACAATCTACAATCAAAAACATTAACTTTGGATGTGTGACAAATATACAAATTAGAAAAAATGTAATAAAATATAAACAGACCAACTTTTTCAATCAATGTTTAATAAAACTTGTTTGAAATATTTCACTCAGTAAAAATAAATTAAACCCAAGCAAGAGATGAATATTTGCACAATTGTCAGTTTCATGCTGGGGGATCCTCAATAAGCTTCATGGTATATTTAATTGAAATATGAGTTATTGACAGGGAAATTTAAAAGATGTAACAGGTTAACATCTACACATGATACAAATTCAAACACTATCACTTCACCTTCTGAATAGAGATAGTTGCCCTTTAGAGACAAATGTTTAGTTTACTAGATAACTGAAAATGAGTTGAACCCAACATGTCCTACAATTAGTAGTACAAAAATTCTGAGAGGGTAGTATGGCAATAGTACAAGATTTTCAATTAATTTGTGTGAATTGAAAGATAAAAGCTGAAGAAATACTTGGGGTTGAAATAGAGGATTTTAAGGAAAGTTTTTGCATGCAAAGCAGGATATAAAAACTGGACTAACCATGGAAGAAGTTATGAATTTTAAAATTTCACCCTAACAGTATGGGCTATTGAAGAAAAAGTTGGAATTACTTTCTAAATCTAGGCATGAGAATAACTACCTGTTATGTCACCTACCAACTGAGATTGTGTTTACGGATGCTTCTGTACAGGGATGTTATCAAGAAGCAACTCCAGATATACTACATACTTTACGATTACCCATCATGTTATTCTTTTGTGTATTTGCTTTTACTGATAGCTCTGTTTTTTCAACATTGAACACTGTTTTTCATGGATATATGATAAATTCCTTGTTATCAAGTTTAATATTTTCTTCTTATTAGTATTATTTATATATATATATATATATATATATATATATATATATATATATATAGAAAAGCAGTACATACATTTTACTGCTGTTGACAGCTAAAAGTTTTTACCACCTGAGGATTGTGCAACAGTAACATTAATCACTTTTACATCTACATGAAACTTAGTTGTGGACAGCAGTAAAATTTATGGACTGTTTTTTCCATATATATTTTGTTTGCTCTATTTTTGTATATATCTACCTTGCATTGAGTACTGTTTGCAGTGTCTACAAATTTTGCCTTAATATATATATGACCAAAATTGTGATGTTTTGTTTTTTTTATAGGATAAAACCTCAACAAAGATGTTAAAAATATTTATAGAAAAAAAACTGCTTATGTTAAAGCTGACATTGCTGCATAATTTTTTATCTTTATTTTCACTTTAATTTTGGTCCTTGCTTGACATTTGATTGCTTTAAATTCATAAAGACTTTTTTTTTCTCTCATATATACATACACACACACACACTTCTCTCTTGAACAATAAAAAAAAAAAATTAAAAATTAAAATTTCAGACACTGGGTTGTGTATATATATATATATATATATATATATATATATATTTTTTTTTTTTTTTTTTTTTTTTTTTTTTGTTTAATTAGGTTCCTCTACTAGTTTCAGCCAGCATGGCCATCATCAGATTAAATTCCTGCTCATTAGTAGCAATGAATGACTGTCTGAAGGAGAACGTAAGACTAGTTTTCATTTGTTTTGTTTTTTTTATCATTATCTTTTGGTCAGTCCTAATATTGGTCATAGGCTTTTTTTTTTTTTTTTTTTTTTTTTTTTTTTTATTATTATTTTTTAAGGAGAGATTAGGAGACTCCTGAATCTCAGATCTATTAGGTTGGTGCAAAAATAATGACGGTTTTGACGTATTTTTTAACGTCAAAAACCGTCATTATTTTTGTACCAACCTAATACCTCCTTAGTTATTTTGACAGCTTTATTGTTTTCTGAGAAGGGGCTTTGTTTTTATATTTTTATATATATATATATATATATAGTATTAGTCAAACCCTGGCCCTCAGAGTTTTTGTTGATTTTTTTTTTCTGATCTCCCCCACCCTGCATTATGGCATCATTCACTGCCTTTCATTCCTTTTTGTCTGCTAACATTTTACAAATACTGATTCCATTTTGAAATATTCTTTACTCTTAGGTTTAGGCTTTGTAATTTTACAAATATTCATGCTGCTTTGATATTGTTTAATGAAACATTGGTATTTTTTTTTTTTTTTTTTTTTTTTACTTTACCCAAACATATATTTCATAGTTTTTATGGAGAAAGAAAACTATCTTATTAAATAAGTATATTTTTTCCTTCAAGTAATGAACAGTGCAGGGGCAAATCTGAAAAGCCAAAACGAGTGTGTGTGCGCGCGCATATATTGTAAAGATTGCTAATGTCAAGTAGCTATCACTTTATGCAGAGAAAATCTAAATTTTCTTTTATGCTAGTGTTCACCCAATACAAGGGCCAAGAGCCACTCAAGGTAGAAGGTTACTGAATTAAGTTGTTAAGGGCTTACATGGAGAAAGTAAGAATTTCGTATGAGCGTATGTATGATTGATAAGTTTACCCTAGACTTGAAGAGGTTAAGATTGTAGTGATTGGGAAAGCATCTTCTCAGGCGTCTTTCCCACAAAGCAGTGGCTCTTGGGAAGAAGCTGTTTGACTCAAACTTCCTCCTTACTAATGGAATATGAAGACAATGAGGATGATTTACTCCTTTGGACATGGCATGGTGACTTAACTATTTAGCTCATATGAACATTTGCCAAGTTACTAACAAGATTTTCTAGGTATTGAATTTTACAAGACACAAAGGAAAGCCCAGAATGAAAAGAACTATAACATGCTGTGTGAAAAAATGCAAAAATGATTAAAGAAAAAATTCAAATAATTTTCAGGGTTTAAATGTGCAACATCAATGACCAAAAATTTTTATAAACATTTTTTTTTTTTTTTTTTTTTTTTTTTAAACATTGGTTTCTGGTTCTCATAGAAAATACACAAATATGGTGATGCTTTTTTTGTAGTTTTAAATGACTAGATGCAAAACCTAAAGGAATGCATCATGAGAAAGAGACTAAAATGAAAACTTTCTTTTGGATCCAGCTATCCCCTCTACGGCTACAAATTAGTATAATTTTCTGATTGAGCTAATAATGTAAAATTTTATTTCAGAAAAACAAGCACTTGACATAATGTTTTATTTTTTCTTTATAATGGCAACACAGATAAAACTAATATAATACATTATAGATATAGCCCCCAAAATGTAGAGGTATTTATTAAGCTGAGTATCTGGCATAAAGCTACAAGAAAGAAGCACTTGGTGAAGACTGAACTTGGAACAATGATCTGCTAGAATAAATCACTAAGGATTACCCTACTTAAAAGTTATTTTCATATATGGGCCATATCATGTTGAAACATGGGTTCTTGTATGATCCCTGAAGTTAAGCAATGTTGAGAATGAGCAGTACATAGATATCTGCTTGGATCAGATGCTGTAAGCTTAAATGTACAAGTGGTGTAATGAATAATGACTCAGAGCTGGAAATCAAAGTTGAGTTGCAATTACTGACAATTCATCATTTACTTACACACAAATACCTTGAGAAAGGTGTGAATCTATCTTTTCTCCCCCCCACCAGCTATGTGTTACTTAGTTGCATTTGTATCAGTAAATCACTATCTCCAAAAGATTTTGAGTCTAAAAATATTTTCTGGCTTTAAATAACCTGCAAAAGGGTAAGGTATTTTTTTTTTTTTTTTAAATGTATTTTTAACAAATATAAAGAAAACTAAATTATTGTAGAAACATTTATATTTCAATCATTTCACCACAAACAGTGTGATGAAAGCCATGAAGATACAAGTGAAAAGAAAAAAGGACAATAATAGAATAGGATTCAAGAAGACAGAAGATGACAGTTGATGTTGCATTTAAATTTTTGATGATTGTAGTTGACAGGAAAGCAAGAAGCCAGAATAAAGTTTCACAAATGAGAAGTGGAAGAGAAGACACTTAAAACTTATGGTTACGTCTAGCAATATGAGACCTACTTGCCAAAGTTTGCCATGAAAATATTTATAAAAAAGAAACAGGAAAGTGACTGAAGCTGAAATGTCAGGTCAATAATATTGCAGATTCTTCTTTTGGATTTTGTCCAGAATCATTAGCAGAAGCACCAGACCAGATGTAGAAATATTTATTGTGAAGCATAAAATCACATTATTGTTCATATTTCATTATAAACTAATGATTCAGAGATAAGAAATTATATTACATGCATATATATATATATATATATATATATATACACACACACACACACTGGACTCTCCTGTTGTTTTCAACATATGAGGGTCAAGAAGTTCACTTCTTAGATCCAATAGCCAGACTACCTGCATATTTAATTATAGTGGTGAAGGTTTATGCAGAACCAACCACACTTTTTGGAAGAGCCAAATATAGAGAACTGGTAGCTCCTTAAACAATTCTCCACAGGTTTTGAATTCAGAGTTTTCTAGACCAGTCACCACCCATGGCTCTAGGACCCAGTCTGTCCTGCTATTTACCCATAGCTGGGGAGAGAACAGACAGATTCCTACCCTTTCACAAGGGTAGTAGTGCATAAGTGAATCTAATGAACTCAACTCAAATTTGAACTCTATGTATTGATATCACTGTGATTTTATATATATATATATAGGTCTGATGATCACAAAAGCATGAAACATCAATCCAACTAAATATGTTAGCTCTATCACTGATATTGAGCACTTTCCGATAAGTACCGCCCATATATAATATATAAATAATATATATATTGAATTTCATATATAATCACATTTTATAAAGAAACAAGTCTACAAATTTGGCCCTGACAAGATTGGATTCAAAGAAAATATATTAGGTTGCATCATAAATAATTCCTGTTTTTGATTATCAACTTATTCTTAAAAAAAAAATTACATATTCACCATTATTTGTAATGACTTGTTAGGCAGCTCTTCAAAACCTTTTAAAATAAAATGTTGCAGGTTTTGATGTGAAAAACTCATGAATCTGGTTATCATTAAAGAAAGTTTTCCCCTTCAAAACGTTTTGCAATGATCAAAAGATGTAATAATCATTTGGTAGAAGGTCAAGTGAATATAGTAGATAGAATAGACCAAGTAACTTCCACAATTGTTTTTTTTCTGTATGCACCTTGGCATTTTCATAGAGAAAAACAATTTTTTTCCTATTATTGAGTGCAAGGCACCTTTCAACTAAGTATTTATGTACATGTTGCATATGAACTGACAGTGTTTCATTACATTTTAGGAACTTTAAATAAATAATACTCTGAGAATTGTACCAAACACACACACATGCAAAATTACCTTTCTTCCATAGAACTCTGTCTTTGGGATCATTTGTGGAGATTTATAGATAAATTTACTTTTTAACATCCATACTAAGTATCTCTTAAAATTTTCCCAAATCATCATAATTCCATGTAAATGTACATGCTGAACTTGAATTAACAATTAAATTATGTTTATGGATTAAGTTAGGTGTTAGGGTTAGGTGGGGTTTGGTTGGGTTTCTTTCTGTGTAGAAAAGAGGACAAATTAAAAGAAATTAAATAATAAAATAAACCGGATTAACTTTAGAGTTAGGTGTTAAGGTTAGGGGTGGGGTTTTCTTTCTGTGTAGAAAAGGGGACAAATTAAAAAAAAAATTAAATAATACAATCAACCCTTCTACTTTACCAAGTTTATGCATTAATTTTTGTTTTATTTTCAATTTTAAAATATAAAAAATGCTTTATTTTTATTATTTAATTTGTTCTTTTAATTTGTCATTGCTATTCTACACAGAAAAAAAAGGTTTTATTGTATTATTTAATTTTTTTGTTATAAATAAAACTACATTTACCAAAAAAAAAATTACATTTCTTTACAGTAGTGCGTAGTGATTTTCTGCAAGGAAAGACTGTAAAAGAAGTAAATACACCAAATTTTCTTATTACGCCAGCAGAAGTACTATGCAGTGAATCAGTAATCATGATAGCAGTAATGGGGGATGAATGACCAACAAGAAATCCAATTTTTTTCTTGTCAATAACTCCAAAATGGTAGGTTTCTTCATAATTTAATTGTTAATTCAAGTTCAGCATGTACATTCACACAGAATTATGACGATTTGGGAAAATTTTAAGTGATACTTAGTGTGGGTGTTAAAAAGCAAATTTACCGATTTGTTTCTCATTCTACTGCCATTGACCATTATTGTATGTACTCCAAATGTATTCTTGACTGCCATGTATGATTAGTAGTTTATTAGAATAATACATTCATTATTACAATTGGTTCCAAAAGACAAAAATTGAAATGTTATTAGTTTTTCCTAGTGTTGTTAGTTTGAGTTTGTGAATTGATTTAGGAACAAGTACCAACCCTAATCAGGAAAGGTGTGCATTATAATTAATTCGATATTTAATAAGAAGAGTCTTCCTTTGTTATCCATCTTTCTTGTTTGATGGTTATAAATTGCTGATCACTGAAGATATAAAATGTTGGGATCTCTGACCCACAATAGACGGTGAGGGCGCTTAGCATAGCGCGACGATGAGCATGATTATCTCGTATTCCAATTTACTCGTACCGTTAGTTCAAACCTTATCTTCTCTTACAGTGAATTTGAAAGAAAGAAAGAAAGCAAGCAAGCAATACTACGGGGAATAACTCTCTTTGATCGTGAAATTACTTATTATCTCCCTTGTCCTTACATTATATAAAGTTAAAGCACAAATACCAATGCTGTCTTATGAAATGAGTAGAAGTCTCTAAAATTATTGGCTTAACATTTGATCACTGGAATTCATCCAGATATTCCGACTATAAAGCACAAGCTTTCAATTATTAACCTTCTATTCATAGTACCTGCATAATGGATACTGTTGTATTTAAATTATATCTCCCTGATATGATAAAATAGCTATTTGAAAAACTGGCAAACAATTTATTGTAGGTACTTCCAAAGAAGTTTCATATTCTCCCATTTTATATATATATATAATATATTTTTAACTTTTTAACATACAACGTGTGTTAGCACGTGCGATACCCTGTTTTCATCAGCTGCCGACCAGATACACATATATATATACCTCCAAAGAAAAGTAATACATAAGGTTTAAAATTCATTTTTTAAAAATTCAAAATTTTTCTTGAAGCTTTTAGTTTAGTCTTAATTTAAGCGAATAGATGAAATTTAATATTTCCAATAGGCAAAATACTTTGGTTTATTTCAAATTGAATGGAATTATTACTTTTTTTTTTTTAATCGCTAAAAATAGCTGAATTTTATCTGTTTTTAATCTGATTTACAAATCTGTCAACACACTGTAATTCCCTTTATTAAAAAAATCATTAAAAAAATATGTATTCTGAAACTTTATTGAGGAAGATTAGCTTAAGTTTAATTAATCTGATTTTAAACTAATATTACTTTATTTCAAAATATTACAGAAAAGCATTTTTAACATGGATTTTGGTGTTTTTTATAAGGTGTTGACAACTATCTCAATAGACTTATGTTTGGGAATTTTTTTCTACATGCAACATATCTAAATAAATTACTTGGTGAATATAATATAAGCACAGATTTCATATAATTTTTTTTAACAACCCAGTAATCTTAACAATTTATGAAAATATTTTAAGTATCTGTCTATATTTCTGAGATGAGGTATATGTACATCATTTACATTATTCGGACTATTGTCCTCATCTTTGTCGCCATATTTATTACAACATTTTGGCCGTTGTACGCTCTGGCCTTCTTCAGGTGGTTAGAATGTTGAACTGAACCCTTTATTTCACTCACTGGGGTAGACTGTTCTAGTTCCACATTATCTCCTGTTAATTTTCCCTCTCCTCTTAATTTTCTCCACTGCCTCAACCAGGTATTGAACTCACACTCTTTGGGTCCTGTCATTGGATCTAACCAATGCCTTTATCCAGTGACAGGACCCAATGAGTGTGAGTTCAATACCGGTTAAGGCAGTGGAGAATTTTCAGGGGGAAATTAACAGGAGATAACTGACATCCATTAAACATGGCATGTGGAACTAGAACAGTCTACCCCAGTGAGTGAAATAAAGGGTTCAGTTCAACATTCCAACCACCTGAAGAAGACCGGAGCATACAACAGTCGAAATGTTGTAATAAATATAGCAACAAAGATGAGGACAATAGTCCGAATAATGTATATTTTAAGTAATCTAATATTTTACTGACTCTTGGGTAATTTGGCTTTAAATTTACTATAGTTACCACACTTATTTTCTGATAATGTTGTGTATGAACATCCATATTTACATGTTTATTGACACATTTATACATACAGAAAAAAATTTTAAATTCTTTTTAAAATACTGGGTTTTGCTGAGTTGTAGTAATCCTTACCATTTATGATTAGTAAATAAAGTTTTGATGTTTTTTACTTAATAACAATATCAACTAACCTCTACAAATCAATACAGAATTTTTTAAATTTATAAATTATTCTAATTAAAATTTTAAAAAGAAAGCAATTCAGGTAAAAATTCATTATTCACAGAAAAAAATGCTTTTCTTAAGATAATAATATCCATAATATATCTTATTTGTAAAGCAATTAAAAAAATTTCTAATTGAATAATGTTCAGAGCAGATTTTCTGTAACAGGGGATTCTGTTTAAAAAAAAAATTGATGATTTACATCCTCCAAGGATTTGTACTAATTAACTATTGAACACAAGTTAATTTTTCAAAATTTCATAAAACTAAATAAGTGTGGGTGTGGTGTTACAGTTAAAATATTTTTACCAAGATTTCCTAAAAAAGAAACATTTCAAAAATAATTTCATTCATTTGTGAATAAATCATGAAATTTTCACTAAAATCCAACAATTATCTGAGTTTTTCAAGAATTTCCAAAACAATGTCTTTTTCACTGCAATAAATTTCCTATATTAATTTATGTCACCCTATAGGAAATATTTCAAACACAATTACATATCCACATACATATCATATTAAGATGCACAAACTTTATTTTCTCCCCACTAACAGACAATATTACAAGCATGCCAGAAAGATTCCATAATACTATACACATCATTTCAATCAAAGTGCCTATCGGTTAGAAATTAACAATATCATGTCAAATATTTGACCAATCAGAGAAAACTAAAAGCCTATTTTTCTCAAGCCTGTTTCAGAAAAATTTCTTATAAAAATCCACAGATTTTGACTTTCTGAGAATAGAAATGCGGTTGTCTCTAAGTCGTTTAAACACAAGAGAAGACATAGCTACATATCTTTCTCCTTCCCACACAGTGAGTGTGGAAATAAATATGTATTGATGACTTCAAACGAATTGTCTTCAACAACAACAACAACGGGAGCAGTAGGCGAATTTTCACTGAGGGTCAAAATCTTTTCTCAACCACAATTTTTTATGGTAGACCAACTACCAAAAGTCTTTTGTAAACTATCTTTTTCTGTGTACTAACAACCCAAAGACTTGAACTCAACTAAAGGCTATTTTTACTCCTTTTTGACTCTTTTGAATTGTTATATCCAATGTATGGTTGCAAAGGAAAGAACAAACAAGAATTCAAATTTCAACAAGTGTGTAATCACCTATTTTCAGAATATATGCATAATATTCAATGCCATCATAAGTAGTTGTATGAAAAGGACTTATTTGATGTGGATTCACCATCATTGGTTCATGAGGTATATACAGTTGATACACAAGTGGGTGTCATTGGCAGTGTTGATTTGTCTGTATTCAAGGTTAAAAATAACACTGATGATGGGGTGTGGATGGGCTGGCAATCATGAAATTAAAGTCGATGCGAAGCCATTGAGGTGTTAAGCCAAACTGCCTTGTTGGTGAGACATGCCATTTTTATCGCTCTCGTTTAACAGGTGTTGGCTATTTTGAATGTAGGTAGAGTTGTTAAATTTGACCAAGATCCAGGCGATGATGATGAGGGAAGCCTGGATTGAGATACTGAAGTTTGATTGAGTGGCGATATCTCTGTTGGATACTGGTTGAATGGAAGATCAAACAAAAATAGCAATAACCAGCCTGTGAGGTGATGTGAAAAGATAACAAAATTGTTGATATGTGGTTCTTTAGTTGCCACTGTTAAGAGAAGCAATTTTGTGTAAGGGTGTGTTGGTAAGTCCTGGGCTTGGCAGAATTGTTGGTCAGTTGACCAAGGTCCCAATGGTGACACCGAGAGGGGCCTGGAGTGGATTAGTGAAGTTGCAAATCTGACTGCCAATAGAGAGCGAAGGTGTGAGCAGAATGTCCCTGCAGGCATGATGTGGGTGTTTGGAGGAGGGTTGATCTTGAGCGACTATGTGTATTAGGTTGGTTGACTGAAATCACAGTGGTCAACAGTGTCAACATTGTGTCAGTTGTCTATGTGAGGATTTTTTGTGTAAATCTGTTGGCACTCAGATTTATCTTTTTTCTTTGGTGGCAACATTCCTGATTGACTTCTTTTATATTATATTTCAGAATTTCACTGGGATTTGTTTTGCAAAACGAATGTGATGTTCGGAACCCCTGCGCTGAAAATGAGTTTTTTATTTTTGGTTTTGCTTTCATATCACTCACATCTGGCTGACATGCAGAGTCAATCAGAAAGAGATCTAATTTGCAGCAGAGTATAACAGAATTTATGTTCATTATTTTTGTAATTAGAAATGATTCATTAAGCAGGTATATCCATGTTTTTTTACTTTGTTATTGTTTTGAATTTGGACAGAAAACAGGATGACTGAATCTCCTACAACACATTGACTCAAGCAAAAAAAAAAAAAATAACCAAAATTTTGAAGATCCTAAAAAGGATTAAAAAATATAATTTAATGATAGTAAAATTCTTTTGTCTTTCCTGTTAATAATAAAGCAAAGATTTTAAGTTTTAACAATAAAAAGATAGAAACTGTTTTTATTAAATTTTGGGCATATTTTCATCATGCATGTTCATTCTGTAGTGAATTCAGTACCTAAATTTAATTAAACCTCATGTATCACTTTTCTTTGGAGGTATCTAGTTTAAAATAAACATAATAAAAAATAATTATGTGAGTTTTTTCCTGTTTGTCGGTTGTAATATTTCTGCTATTGATTTTTACAGTCATCATATTATTTTTGAACTACAGAATAATTTTCTGTATGCAGATAAAGTTAGTTAAATGATGTGGGTAATAATGTTCTTAGACAATGGCTCATGAGAAGTTGTGCAGGAAATTTTACAACTTTATCTATTGATGTATTTTCTAGCGATAGTTTCCCAGCATTTACCTCCAATCTTTTCAATAGTCGTAAGTCTACATATTCATCTTTTCACAGGATTGGTGAAACTTTCAGATTAATAACTTGAAATGTCAGGCATTTTACCTTGTTCATAACAGAGCAATTCAATTTTACTTGACCTTCAGGCTGGATGATGTGTTGACTGTAACTCTTTAACCAAACTTTTATTGTCTGTAGCGAACAGGTTTCTTTAAAATATATGCAGTACATTTCTTGGGTATTATGTTGGCTTGTGCTGCAGTGTCCAGCTTCAAATGATTCGTACTGCCATTCACTACTATATTTTGTATCTAGTTGAACCACACTGCATTTGTTTCTAACATGATGCCATAGGTGATAACATGATGTCATCACTTTCCTTAACAATCATAGTTTCCCTGTATTTACTCATCATTTTCTGTTACTCCAGCTGCAAAGGAATAAAATCATATTGTTGTCCCCAAACTTTATAATTTTTGTCCAGGTTTCCTTTGAAGTTGAGGTTTCAAACTCATTTTCTTTTCTTTCCATTTTTTTTTTTTTTTTTTTTTTTTTTTTAACTCTTCAGAAGTCATTTCAGGACATTCATGTCTGTGTTCATATTGGTGCAAATTTCAATCTAGGAAAAGTTTCATATTTTATTTCAAAGTTCAGCAGTATCCCATGTTTTTTGTTCTTTGTTGTGTGGCATGTGGGTGGGTTATGTTCTTCTAACACCATATTGTATATCATGTTTATGTTCTGCCCTGCAGGACAACTGTGAAGAAGAGTAAATGATGAAACAATAAGAGTACTAGGTGCTTATCTGTAGCAACTGATAGTATGACTAAGTCTAACTGCTTGTAGCCATAGTCACTACATTTTATTGAAATCTGATTGGTCTTCTCTCAAGAGTTACAAGAGAATTAACTTTTTATTTATTAATGCATCACAATGTGTTACATGATTTTATTTTTTTCTATTCTTCTCAAACTCTCTAGAAAAGTCAGCATACTCTTGTTTGGGGCTAAATATGTTTTTTGTGTATGTTTGGATGTTTTTCTAAGTTCATTTTTCCAATAACTAAATAAACCTTACAATTCCAAATGAAAACTTTTTGGTTTTGTGACAGATTCAAAGCAATAAATGGAGAAATTCTATCATACATTTACAGTTTAGAAAAATAACACAAGGGCATTCGTACATTTTAATTAAAAAAATCAAATTATTTACAATGTGAAGTTGATGACTTTATAGTTACTTGATTGAAAATTAATTTTAATTTAAAAAATAAAGATATTTTAATGAAAATATTTCCTCTTCTTGCTGTTTTCTGCATAATTCTGTTATATTTTACATATCATATTTCAATGAGAAAAAATTTTGTTTGAAAAATATTTGTTAAGCTCTTCTAATGTTTGCTCTGTTTTTATTTGCTTTGCTATTTGTTGAAAGAAGTGAAGTCACTTTTCTAATTCAAATGTAAATTCCAGACTTTGATTATTTATCAACTATGAAAATAACTATCAAGCTTAACAATAAGTGGAATAAGACTTTGACTTTCAATCAGACCCACACCTGTTACTTATCTAATGGAAGGACACAGTCTTTAATCATATAATCACGTCAAGTCATATAATCAGTTAAAAAAATCAATCATATGACAGAACATTTTCTCTTATAATGACACACTTTTCTTTAAATATGACCTTCTAATCAACTGGTATTGCATATAATAAAGTCCACACTTGTTTATGCACTTGCAATGAACAAATATCTTTAAGCACTTATTTTTCCAACATATTTGATGCTAAAATTTAAGGTGTATCCTATATGCTGAGATATATATATATATATATTAATGTTTATTGGCGTTCCCAATTTTTATGATGACCTTGAATATTCTATATACTATACTAACCTTTTACTCCATCTGTCATCCTTTATTCTTGCTATTTGTCCCATCTAATTCCATTTTCATCATTTAATCTCTTTCATAGAATCTTTTATCTTGTCTGTGCCATGTTCCATATTGGATCATTTCTATTTGTTAGAATTTTCCCCAGTATTGCTCTTTCATTTGGTCTTTGTGTATTTCTAAATTTGTTTGCAAGTAATTTTATTAGTCTCTATGTTTTGCATCTAAACATCATCCTTGATGTTCTACTGAAGTGTTTGTGAAGAAAAACTTTAAAAATCTCTATAAATTAAGATTTTGCAAAACAAATTTGACAGATTCAAATTTTAATGGACACATGATAAAAACCTATTAATCATTTTCAGCCAAAATATAAAATATTTTCTTACTAGAAATTATTATTAAGATACAATATTCCTACTGAGTTCATACCAACTTAGAATAATATTTAATTAATTTACAATTTATGAAGAAAGATAAAAAAAAGTACATATCATTTAAAACAAATATCATATTATTAATCTAAAAATTTCAGCTTTTAAGTAATTATAGTTATTAAGTTATTAGAAATGTTATGTTCAATATTTGTATGCATTTTGTGTCTACTACTACATCTACATGCTGGGTATAAATAAAAAGAGAATATATCAATTACTCTGAGTTCACATAATAGTCTGAGTAGCTGTCAGATGTAACTGTCTGTGTTAAAGTATTAGGTTGGTGCAAAAATAATATCGTTTTTGACGTTAAAAAATACGTCAAAAAACCAACCTAATAATAAGAAGAATCAGTAAGAAATCCTTTGGTCTCTAGTTTATTTCCTGTGGCATGAAAACTGTCTTCATAAGAAGAAATTGAAATAATTTTTCTAAATAACCTTAACAATTTTTGGAATATAAAAATAATTTTGGATTTAAACTTAATCTTCTTCTTTTCCTTTCCTTTTTCTTTGTGGACAAATAATTTTAAAATTTTCACTTGTCAACCTTTGATACTACATTCATTACCTGGTTTATATTTTAAGCAATTAGAAGATGGTTTTTATTAAGTATTTATTAAATGCTTTACAGACAATTACATGTCATTTCATTCCCTTTACATGATCTTTAATGCCTGACTGTCTTTGTTCTCAGTCAATCTAGAATGAGGAGAGAAAAAAATTGCGTTTAACAGATTTTGCAATGTAAATGCTCTTTCTTTTTAACAATTCAGTTTTACTATTGTTTTATTCCCAAGAAAAATAAAATGCATGCAGGCGTAGATTATAATTCATTTCTAAAGGATTTGAAATCTTTTTTTTTACTGCACATAAAAATATGGAATCTGTTTACTTTTTGATCTTTTCTACCAATTCACAAAGTTAAAATATTTTCTGAACATTTTTGGAAATAAAAATTTAAGAAATAATTAAGACATAAATTTCTTTACTTGCTTTCACAATTTTATTTTCATTATGAGATATCATTTTATTTGTTTTCATTTATAGCAATATAAAAAGTAAATGATCCTAAAAATATATTTTTAATTTGAAGTCAAAACTGGGGCTTTTAAGTGAACTAAAGTGAATTTCAAGCCACAGAAATTATCTCCCTTCATCTGAACTTCTATCCGATTCTGATCTTACTGCAAATACATTGACATGAAATGATTAAGCGATTAAATCTATTCTAGTTGTTGATCTTCCATCACTATAATCGGGTAACGGGTTCTATCGCAGCAGTCAAACCAGTGAGACTAATTATTACAATTCAATTTCAAATACAAAAAAAATTCTCATTTTTCATAAACGGCTTTTAAGTTTATTTGTGTTATGACTTTGAGTTGCAGTTATAAAGAACACTAAATGGAAGAAAAAACACACTCAAAGTTCCATTACAATTGTCAGGTTAATAAATCATATTATTAATAATAATAATGATGATAATAATAATCATAATCTCATTTCAAACCAAACTAGACTGTGGATTTTAGCCAAAATTAAAATCTCCATGTCAAGCTTATTTCTGTGTTCAAAAATAGATATTACATTAAACTACCACGGAACCAGTGAGAATCACTTGCATGAGTTTATAAAAAAGAGCAGTAAGCCTCTTTTTTCCTATTTTTACTCTCTCCAAGCATTGGTCACAAGGTTTTGCCTTTTTTTCATCAGTTTATCATTGTAAAAAGACCTTGTGTTAATATCTCCCAAAATGCAACCTTCACAACCAGGATATATTTTATAGTTCAAAAAAAACATTCCTACAATTGTACATTTCAGGTGTAGACATTTTATACCACAATTACACATCACATATACATTTCTTATTATTTGTTAGTTATAAATTGTTTTCTGTGTAACTCAAACTGAATGGTTCTGTCATATTTACTGGTTGTATCCCCCTAGCATGATTTGCCTTTCTCTCACTTTCTCTCCAAATTTGCTTTCTGCAGCAACTATGATTAATGGGAGTGGTAGACAGTAACATCGCTTGTTACTTTCAGGCAGCATGACCATGTACCTTTTGTTTGACTCAAGTTTAGGGTGTTACCTTTAAAAAAACTTTAGCTAAGAAAAGGATAATACCCACAACAACTGTTTCAACAATGTCCATTGCATTGATGGTTTTTAAGCAGCTGTTTTTTGTTTTTTGTTTTTTTTTGTTTTGTTTTTTTGTCTATTTCATGGTTGTGTGAGTTGGTAAGGCAGGAAAGCTTTTTTCATTCCTTGCATAACTAATTATCCTGATTTATTAAAAACATTTCTTTCTTTTAAATGATTCTTCTTTTTTTTTTTAGATCACTAACATCTACAAATATTCTCTTTCTAATTTGGTTTAAAACAGTTTAACATTATTTAACATAAACTTTCACAGTAGAAAAAAATCTTGAAACGTTTTAATGTGATTTTGGAATTTCAGTTTTTGAAGAAGGATCTACATTATCCATAAAATCAGTTCCAGTGAAATGTTAGATTTACAAAACATAGACTCACAAAGTTTAAAGGGAAAAGTTATGAACCTTACCCAATCATCAGTTTCATCAGTGTCAGCTGTTTAACTATATTAGCAGTTACAGCTTACATTACAAATATATGAGAAGGTACTGAAAAGGTCTTGGCTTGATTCACTTCCCAAAATAACATAAACAATTTTTTTTGAAAGGCTTCTTGACTGGATTAAGAACTTTTCAGCACCCATGATATATATAAAGTTGGTTCTCTGTCTGCATGCATGTGAGTATGTATTAAATAAAACTGCATTGTAAAATAGTATTTAACACCAATAAATGTGCACACACCCATTCAAAATGAAATATAGCACAAGGCTGGATTTAAAGACCGTCCCATTCATGCTGACTACAGAAAAAATTGCTCCACCTGTCTAGGAGACATCTCAGGTGTCAGTGATTAACCTTAATCTTCTCCCATAGGAGAAGTACTACCTGTAAGGACAGCTTCTTGGAACTAAAGACATTATACTTCATTTTAATGCTAACAGGATCTTAGTTAATTTTAGAAAGTTTACATCAGTAAAAGTTGTTATTCTTGATATTCTTATTATTCATATTGACAAGCACATGTCTTATATTTTGCCCTACTTAACCATTCTAATTTGCATATTCAACTTTTAATATCAGTTTGGCACAAAAAATATCTTTTCTTATTCATTTGCAATCTGTGTTTTTTTTATTTCTAGTTTTACAAATATACAATTGTTTTGTTATACCTTTTATGATTAAATTGCTTAGTCATTTAAATAAAGTCACTTTCTCCCTTGAAAGTGGCAACAACCATGGCATTTTAAATCATCACTTGGGAGTAAAGTTAGCTAAGCAATGTTGAGATTTTTTGATTAAAAATATTTTATGAAATATAACAAATCTAAAATTTAATTTCTAAAATATTTATGTTTTAAAGTTTTGTCAATAAAAATAATAATCTATATTATTTCATTTTTCTTTTTTGGGTTGCAAGAGTTCATCTAAGGACTTTTCAACACCCCACCCCACCCCCTTATACAGACCCAAGTGCTAACACTTAGCTAACCCCTTGAAAATAAAGGATTAAATATCCTTAAAATATCAAATAATGCTATCATTACAAACTCTGCAAAAGTTTATTTCTAATCTTCAGTAGGATTACAGCCTAAAAACTTTTTGGCTGTCATTAGATTCTATCATCATCAGAAACAATTCAAAGAACTTCCATTGAACTTTTTTGTTTGGAGAATTTCTATAAAATTTTACTATTTTTACTCAGCCCAAGAATATTTATGTTAAATCTAGGAGACAAAACCAGGTTCATGTGCTTTTACAATCATTGTACCACCATTAACAATATTACTCTAGCCTTATGTCACTAGTTATGTTTGCCAGGTAGTAAATCAATACATTGAAGAAAAAAGAATTTGGTAAATAATGTTTGCTTATATTTGGGTGCACATAATGCAAGTGAGTGAGGAGAAAGTAAATTAAGCAAGGGAGAACACTGGCCAAATATGTGCTATATTCAAAAGCCATTAATAGTGCATTTGATCATCACTGTTTTTTTAAATAGGAAGATTTATAAATTATTTTGCAACATGTATCTGCCAATTCTTAAAAGGTCTGAAGTTGGGTGGGGGTGGAAGCATAAACTTAGCAAACACTTGAGATTGTAACAAAAATGCACCATTTGTACTGAAATATGCCTGCTAAGAACAAACTTTTCAAAAGTCCTGTGTGTTCTGCAACACAGCTGAAATAAAAGACAAACCAAGAAAAGTACTTTTGATGAGAGGCTTTTGAAAGGATTTCAAAATGCCATTAATAACATTCTCCATTTAATTCTAAAAAAAATGATGATTCTTTTTTGCATTTGCAGATAAGAGAGACCAAAATGGAAGGAGAAAGAGATTGAAGACTGCAACAAAATAAATGTAAAGGCACCTTTATCTGTGAATTAAAAGTCTTGTCAATATTCTCTATGTATTTATTGTTTCTGTAAGAAGAAGACAAGATGAAATATGTGAAGTGATAAACGAGGTCCCCACCTCCTGCTTAATTCCAGATATTTATGATGGCAACAAAATACTCCAATTGAAAAATTGATTTGCGTAAAATTAGATTCCTATTTAGTATAATAAGGAAAAATTATCTTCTTTCTTTGTAGTAAGAAAACAGTACAAAAATTGATCAATAAATTCATAGCTTGACACAATTATTAACTGAATTCTTATTTGAAATTTTCATTATCTAATGTTTGAACTATGGATTAATATTCACTATGGTAACTGGTAGTTTTGTCCTTGTGGACAAGTGCCAAGGTTTTAGGTTACCATTTTTGATCACTTTCTGTGAGCTCTTAGTTATCTCCAGAATTAACATAATAAAGCTAGGGATCAAGCATGCAGTTCGTATTTTTCTTATCCTCCTAAATCTTATCCCAATGATACCATTGCTGGTATGTAATCTTTAAAACCTTTTCTCTCTATGTTGGTCTCCTTTAATATCAAAGAAGTCAAACAAGAATGCCTCTAAGCTAAGGGAATCTCACAACGTCCTTACACCACTCCAGTCTGCTAAAGAAAATGGAAATATTTCCAGAATCATTGTCCTGGGTACAGCTCAACCCTCAAGTACAAAAACTTTCTTTAGAAAGAGAATCGGTTGTTCCTGGTTTCTAGCAAGATCATGCTTCTTTCCCTCTTTTCTCAGTACTCATAGACTTTGATGAACAACAAGCTAGGATCAGGAATGATCCCAGCTTCAACTACATACATCCTACAGGAAAGGTTTCTTAGCAGTAGAACAAAGGGATACTCTCGGTACAAGCCCAAAGTATCTCCCAACACCTATGCCAACTTGAAGCAGAATGATAATCAGTGTCTCTTACACAAGAGACCTCACACCCTACAAAAATGTTGCACAATTACCAAGGAACCCTTAGAAGAGTGTCAGACATCCTTAAGAGAGAGAGAGAGAAACTTCTGCTTAGATGTTGTGCATCTTCCTCATATAATGCAAAAAAAAAAACTATTTGGACAGAGTTGGGTGAATAGAGTGTGATAGTGAGAAGCACAGCACTGCTCTCCATTCTGGAGCAGCCCCTTGGCTAAAGGAAGTAGATCATGTTTCCAAACATGGTTGGGGATGCAGATATGGTACCAGTCACAGATGCAACATTCAGATGACACCATCATATTGATGCTTACAACACCTATAAGACATCAAACCCTACAGAAATGTTCCATTTGTGAGGCCTTGGAAGACCACCAAGAATCATTGAGATGAAAGAGAAATCTGCTTTAGATGTCATGGATCTTCCTCATATGGTTGAAAACTCGAAGGATAAAGTTTGCAGAGAGTGATAATAAGGAGCACAACATGGCTCCATATCCTGGACCAGCACCTCAGACAAAGGGAGCAGATCCTGTTTCCAAGCAGGGCAGGGCAGGGAGGAAAACACAATACCAGCTGCAGATGCAATATCCAGATGGCACCCTCACACTGATGCTTGCTGTACTTCTTATGCAGAAAGCCAGTGTGCCTTCTCCACAAAACTGAGAATTTAGAGTTGAACCTAATTTCATATATTGATAGAGATACATCCAGCACCTGGCACAAACTTTCTGGGATGGATGAAGGAAACAATAACTCACTTCTCTTCAGACACGTGAGAAGGTGACTTTGAAAATTCCAATCTTTGGCCAAGGAACATTGCACTTCTCATGACAATACAGCCAAAAGAAGTTTATCAATGTAAACTTTATATTCATGTAAGCAAAGTATTTGCTAACTCTTTCACATATCTAAGCCCACGGTCTTACTGCTATGTTCAAGCCTCTGGCTACCTTTGTCATATTCCTTTTTACCCTTTTATTTATTTGTTATTCAGACTAAACCAGTCTCATGTTTGCTTTTATTTCTTTTTCTAGTTTTACCCTTTTGGACTTTAATAAACCTACTGATGAACAGGTCTTTGCCTTTGAAGTTTTAATTGCCTTAAGGCATTTATCTGGCTGTCTTGATATACATATTTGAGAGGCAAAACAATCATACTTCCCCATGATTATGTGTATGTCAACATAATCAGACTGAAAGATTCATGCTATAAACAGAAATTTACGCAAATTTGAAATGGAATATCCTAATAGTTTTAGATACATTTTTTTCAATTTCTTTTAGCTGTAGACCATAATTATCAAAATTAAAATGAAAAAGTGCTTGGCACATTTTGGTTTACTTGCAATGAGTCTATACAATTTTCATTTTCTAAAACAATGAATAATGAACAATGAATTTTTTAGTTGCACCTTTACATATAGATTCAATAATATTCTATTGCATAAAGTTAGTTTTCCCTACAAAGGAGGATGCAGGTTTGAACCCCCTCCAGAGAGCACATTTTCTTTATTAAATCTTTCAACTGCACGGACTGGTAAACATAATTCACACTGTTTAAAAAAACAAGGCATCTACTCAATCATAGGTATCCACAAAATAATGTTTAGAGTGGTAGGAAATAATACTGGATAAAGTTTCCTTCAATATATATATATATATATATATATATATATATATATATATATATATATATATATATATATTATATTTTTATTATATGAGACTATAATAAAAACATTTTGATATCACTACACAAAAGCTTTGATGTTTCAATACAATGATTGTATTTACCATCGCCTAAAGAAGTACAATCATAATATTGAAACATGAAAGCTTTTGTGTAGTGATTTCAAAATATATATTTATATATATATACATACATATAACTACACCTGCTAAAAGTTTTACTCTTGTCCAGTCTGAAATATATTCAGCCTACCTCAATAAAGAGTCCTTAAAGTACATTCAAGAAAGGTATCAAGTATGCTTCAATAATGGTTCAAGAAGAGATTCCTGCAAGTATTGTTTTTCAAGACTTATTGCACACAAAGTAATCATTCCATAACTAAAGCCTAACTTGGATATCTGACATTGTTGGAACTAAATTTTGTTTTTATGTTCAGATAGTTTTAATTTAATGAGAAATTCATATGAAAAAAATCTTTGACCAGACTAAGGTAAGATTAAATATTGAAGATAAAAACCATTTTTAATATAAGCATTGTTGCTTTGCTAAACAATAATCTGCCTGCAGTTTTAGAATTTGTTTATTTTTTATGTGCAAAGGTTAAAGTATCTCTTCTTGTTTTTATCATTTTCTTTCATCATTCAGCTGAAACGTGCCCTTAAGAAAATCATTCTTATAAAGATGTGGATCAGAAATTTCTTTTCTATGATGTGGCTGTCAATTTTTGATTTAGCTTCACAAATGGAAGAAGGATTGAAAAAGATGACATCAGTTAATCATTTGTGACCAGCAGAGAATTTGTCGTTCATTTTAACATATCTGAAGGAAAGACAAAATATCAATCTGAACAAATGAGCACCAGATTTAAAACTATTATTTTGTTATGTCAATTTTAAAATAAACCTCTTCACATTAATTTACCAATTTCAAAGACAAAAGTTCACTGAACAAATTTAATTCCTCAGTTTTTGCTCATAACATGAAATCACTATTTGGTTTATTTATGATTTATTTCATGTAAACATCTATAATGTTCAGGGAAGATATTTCAAATCGATGAAAATGTTAAGGAATCCAAATGGTAAACGTTTCACTTTGTTGTTGATACATATAAGTATGAGCCAAACAAGAAAGCTATCATTTTGTTATGCATATCAATACCATGGAAAATTATGTAACAGTCAGGACAGTATTTTGATCAATTTCTTTTTTTAAATATACGGCATATACATTTAGATGAAATCATGAACAAATAACAAAACTGGAAGGGATAAGGGAAAGAATGAGAAGATACAGAAAAAAGATGAGCAGAGGCATGAGATAATGGATAATCTTATTTGTTAGTATCCAAGGAATTTCCACACCTATTATTTACAATGTTTCCTCTAATCATAAAATAAAGATCATACTACTCATGAATAATTGATTGTTAAACCATTAGAATTACTTTTTGAATGATACAAATTTTTCTTAAGGATTGGATTATTTAAAAATTATACATAAATCTAGAAAATCTGAAAATCTTCTCTGCCAAGTGTTACACATAAGCCAATTGATTTCTTCAAAGTTGCATTTTGATATTTGAAAATAATCCAATCTCAACCTAAATAAATCAGTGTGTCTTTAAGAGTATTTGAGTGTCTCCCTACAATGAAATGGCAATAATAGTTTGCTGTACCTTGAAGCACTCTTCACTCATTCCCAATGAATAAAAGCTTTGCTATCTGAAGATTTTTGTTATCTTTAGCCTCTTAACTTTGTAAATATTCAACAAATGTCCTTGACTTAATTCCAAGTTTTGAGGGTCAGAATTCAAGGGGAATTTGTATGCTCTTGTCTCTGGAAAATGATGATAACACTTAGAATGGACACGATTATGTAGAAATCATCAATGATAAAAATATTTAGTGTATAATATATTTAATATTTTATATTGAAGTCAGAAATAATAAAAGTACTCTAAATGGAAATGCTAAATCGTCACTGGAGGAAGAATTTTGTCTTCCAAATCTTTCTCTATTGTGTTTTAACTTTTTTGGTTGAAGAAAAATTAAATTGAAATTTGTCTGTTTCCAGACAAATTTATCTGTTTCTAGACAAATTTGTCTGTTTCCAGACAAGAAATATAAGTTCTTTTCCTGAAAACAAAAAAATGTGCATACACTATTTAAATTCTTGAAACAAAAACTATTTTTTTATTGTGCTTATTTTGTTTTTAATTTTTTTTATCACTTTTTTATTTTTTGCAAGGCATTGTAAAAGAAAAATTACAAAAATATTTTCCAACAAATAATTGAATGTTATTTATTTATAGCCAAATTAAAAACAAAAACAATCATTACAGAAAAACAAATCTTGTTCCTATATGAATTTGATTTTGTGGATATGACGAAGGAAAAACTTTGAAATTATTTTGTCAAATACTTGGATATAAAAGGATAAAATAAACAGAATTAAGTTTTTGACATATTTGAGTTTTATTAATACACTTTCTATGACTGTGGAAATTTGGAAAATGTTGCTAATGTTTCACATATTTTCAATGTTAGAATCAATAAAAAATATATTCAGAGATCTGACAGAGATCTCAAAATACAAACAAATAAACTCTTGTTATAAAAGGTTAGTTAAAACTAAATATTCCTAATGCCAGAAATAAAAGCAGAACAAATATCTTAGGATACACAATATATATATATATATATATATATATATATATATTGTGTATCCAAAGATATTTGTTCTATATATATATATATATATATATATTTTCTATTTGTTCTATATATATATATATATATATATATATATATATATATATATATATATATATATATATTTTCTTTTTAAGCATGTTTTGTTAAATATGACAGGCGAGGAAAATTTGATAAATTTTTTATTTAGTTTTTCTAATATTCTTACATTTTTCCATTTGGTGTGATTAAGGAAGTTTAAAAATTGTCCCAAGTGCTTTTGGCCACTTCTTTAGATATTTTCAAGGGGGTTTGTTTTTAAGTTAATTTCTTTCATGGTTGTCTGTTTAAGATGTAGTTTTTGCGCTGTTTAAATAGTAGCACTATTTATTCCAAGGCTCATGAATTGAATGTGGCTGTAATTTGAGTTAGTGTCTTTCTATTTTAAAAAGACTTTCAACACACTATTTCTGCTGCGGGGAATAAAGTAATATATGTATATATGCACAGCCCACTGTCTGACTACTGTAAATAGTATGCACAATTTGCAGAATGCTGTGGTGCTACAAGATCTTCCAAGTGACTTGGTGTTTCTCAATACAGACAAACTGAACAAAAGAGAAAAGGCTGCACTGTAAATTTACCACATCTTCTCCAGACAGAAGTCATTCTCATGTATTTATGTCACTCAGTCTAAACATACCTGACACACACATATAGTTATATATATATATTTCTCTCTAGGAACCGTATATTGAACTGTGTTTGATATAAAACATGCACACACACCTACACATAGAAATTTCAGTTTGACTGTTTAAATGACATCATGTTGAGTGACATGAAATTGGTTCCATCAAATATGAGAACCCTGGAATTAAAAACCGGTTGCATAAATAAACGCAGAACACAATCCTTGAAAACGAATGGAGCAACATTCGAAAATACTTGGGGTGGGGATAATCTAAAATAAAAGTTAATAGGAATTCTACCAAATTTACTGATGACACAAAACAATTTATTCTAAAATTTAAGTGATTTAATAAAAAAATTGATCGATAGAAGCTTGTCCGTATTATTTAACAAAACATGTCTGAGAGAATTTTTGGTACCGAAATACACGTTATATATATATATTAGGTTGGTGCAAAAATAATTTTCTCACATAGTAACATATGTGATAAAACGACATTATTTTTGCACCAACCTTATATATATATATATATATATATATATATATATGGATCCTGGCTTGAGGCAATCAGATGTCTAGCCACACTGATGATCTGTGAACAGTGAAACAGTCTGTCTGTGGATGACAATATATATACATGCTCCTGAAAAAATTATTTTGGTTGAGCTATTCAGGGAGAAAAGAGAATTTCTAAAGAATGACTATTACTGCTGCTGATGCAACACTCTTTGTTCTGGGGCGGAAGTGTGGGTTTGTAAACAGTGACTATTACGGCTAATAATGCAGGACTCTATGGTAAATCAAATTGAGTTCTCTCAGTCACTGTGTGTTTGTCTAAAAATAAATACACTTAAATTCACCTTCATCCCTGCCATGTGCCAATGGCTTAGTGGTAGAATCTCGACTGACGCCAATTCAGTCAGGTTTCGATCCTAGCTGGAGGCAACCGGACATCTAGCCACACTGATGAGCTGTGATACAGCGAAACAGTCTGTCTCTGGATGACATATATATATATATATATATATTCAAGAGTCTTGTTGCTCAGATAATTTAAAGCCATTACAGTTAATCTTGCTCTCTGATGATTTTTAACAATTTTAGGAGATAGGGTAGGTCTGTAATCCAAGACAATAAAAGACCGACTTATTGTTTTGTTTTAAAAAAAACCATTGAATGTGATTCTTGTGAATCACATTTCCGAACTAATGAAGCCTGGAGAGTATGCAGCTGAAATGTTATGAAAAATAAAACAACAAAAATGAGGAAATAAAGAAATAAATGATTTATCTCTTTAAAATTTGTTCTTTTATTTTCAACATTCATTTTTAAGGACAAAATAAAAAACTGATCTCAAATGAATCCTAAAATTTGTCAGATTTGGTTATTTTGCTTATAAAGGTAACATCGCAATATTAAGTATGGTAAAAAAAAAATGAGGTCAAAGAAATAATTTTTTTATAAAAATAGGTTCTACTTAACTTACAGAAAGAAAATTCCCAGGCAGAAACTTAACTGAAACACACACACACTCACACACACACACAAAAAAATTGTTTCAATACTTACATATATATGTATGCTACATGTGTGTGTGTATGTGTATAAAAAAATTGTTATATTTATGTTGTAGCAAATGGCTTCTTTTTCACGGCAGGCTGAGACAAAGAAAGAATGCTTTCAAGAAAAATTATAAAAATGAAAAGAAATCAGCCAAAGTTTCTTATAGAAATAGTTTGTGGAATGTATGTGTGCGTGTGTATGAATATGTGTGTGTGTGTACAAGAAGCAAATTTGAACTTTACAGAGAAAAACGAGAATAAAGAGCATATAATGAAAGTGTGCCAAAGGAAAAAAGTAACATCCAAGCTATGAGGCAGTGTTGAAAAGTTCTTTGCCCGACTCACCTCCAAAAATATGGCCAAATGGACAAACATCAGAATTTATAGGGAAATGAATCCTGGTCAGACCCAGAACTTTTTAGCATCTTCTTGTGTACTTGTAACTCTCTCTCTCTCTTCTATTTGGCCTTACTCTCCTTTCATTATTAATCTTTCTATTTCTTATACACCTCTTCTTTTTCCTGTTTACTGTTTATCTTTCAATCTCATTTTTATTTCTTCTCTTTCTATCACTTTTCTACTCCCTTCTCTTTCACTTCATCTTCCTTTTATTTTTGGCCTTTCTATTTCTTATACTCTCCCACCTACTGACCTCATCCTCTTTTTTCTGTTTAAATCAGTGGCTACACCCCCATTACTAAGAGAGAAGATGAGCATCAATAAATAACATTACCATGAAAGAGATTCATTATGGCACTCAATGAGTCTCATAAAGTGTGAGACTAACCAATAGCAGACGTTTTGACAATTGATAACAGGAATGTATTCAGTGAGCAAAAACTCTTATTATCATAACATTTATAACATTAAAAAGAATAAGAAATTAAGTCAAATATATTTTTCCTGGTGAGTAGGAATTGCGGTCACTCTGTCACCAAATGGCTGTCACCATTTGCCAATAAGTCTTGTAACTTTTGTAAACTTTCAGATAACAAGATTATGTTGTATATTTTATATCTGTGAAAATCTTCATTTGTTAAATAAAATGGACTACCATATTTCCTTGAGTTTAGTGCAAGTTTTTATGATTACTTTTTTTAAGCAAAAAAATAGGTGTTTGCACTATACACAGGGAATTCTTTTGAAGACGTTAAAAATCATGCATCTTAAGTGACTAGTTGCACTATACACAGGGAAATTTTATTTTGGGGGTTAAAATTCAGTAATCCTGACAAAAAGGCTTTCATTGGACAGGCAATACCTCAGGGTTGTAAACACTTGCAGAACAAAGATGAATGTAAATTTCAGATAGGAAAAAATATATCAATTCTTCATTTACATAAAGTATTTGTTGATTTTTAAGTGAATGCACATCTTGTATCAGGTTGTACAGTGTTAGCACCTGTTGAATATAAAACTTGGCATGACAGGGTGGGCCAATATCTGCATTGGGAAATATGCAACTTTTATAGAAAGGAAATCACAAGAAACTGGTATAAACACCACCCAGATCCAGTTACAGACATAAGACCTGTAATAATTTTATGGTACTTTATCATACAGATCAATCAAAGCTAATCACCCAGGCATCATGATCAAAAACCACAAAAACAGAAAATGCTTTTTTAGTGATATGGCAGTTCCTGCAGATTGCCTTTGTATCTTTGGAGATCTTCCAAAAACTATCAAAATACAAGAATCTAGAAGTGAAAATCTCAAAAATGTGGCACATGAGGACATCCATAATTACAGTTGTAGTTGCAGCCCTCAGTTTGATTAGAAAAAGGATCCGATGGGCTCATTGAGGGAATCCCTCATGGCCCATGCTTTAAAGGAATACAAAAGATTGTACTCACAAGTACAGCTAACACCATATCTCTATAAAATGTGTGTGGTCTTAGATTGCCATTATTTTTTATTTTGTTTTACAAAAATATTCATGTCATGATGCCATTTCTGACCTTAGGTCTCTGGCTGGGACCCAGAAGGAAATGAGTGTACAACAGAAATCAAAGGAAGAAATAATGATAATAATATCAAACAGATTAGGCAAACCATTTCTCTACTGTTAGATCTTGTTTTATTTTGCCATTCCTATATTTTAGAAGTTGTAATTCTCTTCAGTCCAATGGATAAAATAAAAACTGACACACACATGTACAAGAGAATATATATGTGGTATGTGACTCACACCTGGAAATAACAGAGGTCTGAATTGAAGTTAATCTCTGACAGGAACTTTTGATCTTTGGCCACAATATGTACTGAATATCCTTTAAGAGATATCAAAATTACTAGGTGTCACCTCATAATGACAAAAGACCACGTAGCCCCAAGGGTTAACCTAAAAAGTTACCTAGAAACCACCAAATGCATAATCTCGCCCCAAAGGATGTAAGTAGGTACCCCAACATAAGCAATGAAGTAAACACAACTGAATTTGGAATATACACACATGAGACAACCGAATAACAAGAAGTTATATAAATGTGTAAACAATGAAAGTAGAGACAGAATCTCTTATATCTTCACAAAAAGAACATCGAAGTTTCAAAGAAAATCCTGAAACCACATGCCTTCAATTTGGCAATCTTAATCTGACAGAGCCCAGAATTGAATAAACAATTATTTTATGTATGAAAAATTTTGTCTTGTATTCTCATCAGACATTACTATCTTAACTCTAGACATACACATCTGCATGAACACACATGCACATAAACATATATGCACACATAAACACATATTCAGAAGCACATACAAACATACATATAACAAAAAAAGAATTATCAACATACAAAAATATACATACACACGAACCCATATAGACATACATACAAAAATACACACACTTGCATCCTCATGTATATATAAAGATATCAAAGATATTCAATTCGCAATTAAATATATTTTATGATACCTCCAAAACTGAAATGATTAAAAGAAAAAATGTTTTTATTATTTGAAAGTGCAACATTTAGAGAAGTGGTGGCAGTATAAATCTAGGTGGTTATTGCTCATGATTTTAATCCTCAATATTGTAGCCTTGTACCAAACTAAATTGAATTTAATATTTTAGTCTGCTCTATGGCATCAATATTTTGAATGCTGATTTTTAAAGCAAACATGCACTCTCCAGTTAGAAGATTGAAAGAACGCAATCTTTCTCTTTCACATTTTATGCTGTATATATAATAATGGGATTAGAAAGGTACCTTCTACTATAAGCTACTTCTGGGGAAGTAAATTATTGATTCAAAGAAAATACTGCTTTTAATCACACACACACACACACATATATATATACTGTTTAAAATTTGCTGTATTTATGAAAAAGATTTATCATTATTGGGGATAGAGCGTTTTAGATATAAACAGTGTAGACATACAAATCAACACTGCATGGAGAATGACAGTTTCACACATTATGCATTCATCAGACTGTTGCTACTCCTCTTTTTGTGGGTTCTATATATAGGTCACTGGGGACTATGGGAACTGGGAGAAGTGGAGAAACAGATTTTCTTAGTTTTTTTTATTGATAGCTAATGTTTTTTGAATACAATTCTGATCTTAAGTTTATTTATTTTATAATATTATATTTTTTATTCATGATTTTATTTTATTTCTTTGAAGGTTGGTAAATTAGAATGGAATAAAAAAAAACCTGACAGCATTTGTTCAAATAATTCATCAAATATTGACCACTCTTCATGTTATAATTTACGATTGTACTATTTTGTTGTTTTCTAATTAAGAATTAAAATAATGACTTTGTGATTAATATTATTTCAGCTTTGAACGATTTGACAAAACTTGTACTTTTGTGTCTGGTTTGATTTTAACAATCACCTTGTTCTCATCCAATGGAAATACTACAATTAATGAAAGCCTCCCAATAAAATAAGCAATAAAGAAGACCCACTTTATCGACTATGACTGTCATTTTAGGCGGTGCACAAGACACATGATGACATATTATTTACTCAATGGTCTTCAATTCCTGTATAAAGTTTACAAGTAACACAGAGGAAAACTGCTGACTTGATATGACCCTAGCAATTTGTTTTGACTTGTCATTGCACTTTTTATATGGATCTTTGTCTGTACTTGCTTATTATACTTGAAACTGATATGTAGGATAATTGACTATAAGTGAAATTCACATTGACTTCTTTCTGTCACATCAAACAGATCCGTTTATTTGCTTCACATTTCTGACTGCATTTGACAAACTTGAAAAATATAAGGAAACAATTGCTACATTATACTACATCTCTTGTCTATCCAAATATATTCGTTAGCACAACGTTTCTTGATATATTTTTTCCTCTTCTCAGATTAAATCTTTTCACAATCCACATATTATTTAGATTATTGTCTTTGTTGTTGATGTTATGAATATATCTGGACTGGAGTTGTTTTTCTTGATAGTTCAAAAGCGTCTACATGGCCTTGTGGGTGATCAATTATTTTCTACCCTACAATCCTTTTCCCATAGATGAAACATTGCGAGCCTCTTGCTGCTCTATTGTAACTTCCAAGTGATCTGATGAGCTAGATTCCTTAGTCTCACCCTTGACATTTATAAGTGATACTTGCTATGCCACATACACAAGGTTGAATCATCCCCATTCACTTCGTATTCCATTAGTAAGGAGAAAGTTCAATTCGGACAGCTTCTTCTGAAGTATAGCTGCTTTGTGAAACAGACTCCCAGCAAAGTTGGAAAATATAAAAAGGAATTTGACCACCCTTATTCTAACCATGGTGTAATATAGTCGAGGTGGGGTGGGGGAACGCTCACATGTTGTCGGACTCTTGCTTCCAAAACTAGCTCCCAAACCAATTTTGGAGGGAAAAGTTCCCGATATTTCAGAGCCTTTTAATCTCGATAAATACCGAGAATATACGCCTCTTTGGCAGTGTGTATTTGACATCGTCTGTGATAACATCAGGTCGTCGACAGTAACACCAATCATCTTCGGAACCTGTTTCAAGGAAGAAATCTACATGCTTAGTTCAAAAGACAGAACGTCGGCCCTCTTCTAAAACTACTCAAGATCTACTTCCTAGGACCTTGAAATTCCTTTCGCCGGCCTACGAACTCACTCAACTACAAACTACGAATTATCCAAGTGTTTCTCCTTCAATAAGAACTCTGAAGATATCTTATGTGAGTGTTAACCCCTTAAGAAGAATTTACTTGCTTAAAGAACTTTTAGGCACTCACAGAAATATTTTGAGCAAGCCTTTATATGAACACTTTTTCGTTTAAGTTAAAGGAATTTTCTTCTCCCTTTCTTTCTCTCATATTTTGTATATATACTTTTTAACCCTTTTTTGTACATGTAAATAAACATTTTCTTCTTCTATTGTTACAACACGAACAGGAGTTTGAGTCTTTATTTTTCCGCCTAAAAGAGAATTGTCCGCTCTAAACTTTCAAGCTGTTGTTGCTTTTATCGATTCTGTCACCTTGTAGAATCAGACTTCTATATTTGTTTAAAAACCCATTAAAAGTGACTCAGAGCGAAATTTTTCTCAAATCAATCCAAGTAGCCCAACAACCTATTAAAATCGGCTCCAAACGAGTGGGTGTTCACCATAGCCCAGGTTAAGACCCTCATTCTATTCAATTTGTCGGTAAATATCTTCCTATTCATTAGAAGACAACTAATTTAGCCAAGGGAATTAGCGCCACTCTACCAGCAGCGAATGGATTGCAAGATTTATTTTAAAAATATCCGGAGATAACAACGCCGTTCAAATATACTGAAACTGTGCGCCATAACACCGAGCATCGTATCAACACTACAGGCCCGCCTACTCATTCATCCCCATGACGGTTGAGGCCTGCCAAATACAAACTGTCAAAGGCGGAATTTCAGTATATGTTAGAGCTTGGAATTATTAGACCATCCTCGAGTCCATATTCATCACCACTACATATGGTTCCCAAACTGGACTCGGGCGATTGGAGGCCTTGTGATTTCCGAAAGTTGAACGCGGAGACAGTTTCCGACAATCTGCACGATTTCACAGTGGGTCTGCTAGGCGCAACGGTTTTTACTAAATTGGACTTAGTCAAAGTGTTTCATCAAACTCCTGTTGCTAAAGAAGATATTCACAAGACCGCAATAACCACTCCTATCGGGTTATATGAATTTCTGCGAATGCCTTTCGGTCTTAGGAATGCCGCTCAGACATTCCAGAAATTAATAGACGAGGTATTGCGAGGTTTACCCTTCACCCTCGCTTACATTGACGACGTTCTTATTGCCAGCAAAAACAAAGCTGAACATCATAGTCATGTCGAAGACCTATTTCAGCGGCTACAATATTTCGGTCTAAAAATAAATGCCGAAAAGTGCATTTTTTTTTCTGTGTCTAAGCTGAAATTTTAGGGCACGTCATAGATGTTATACCCATCCTTGAAAAAGTAACATCAATAAAAGACTTCCTGCAACCAAAATCACTTCGGTAATTACATCGATTTTGGGGTTTAATAAATTATTACCAAAGATTCATTTCTGGTTGTTCCAAAATATTAACACCTCTCACCAATTTATTACAACGACAACGTAAAAAACTCAAAAGTTACCTTGCAGGATGAAACACTAATTGCCTTTAACAAAGCAAAGGACGTCCTTGCCGATTTTAACAAGTTGTCTAATATATCTGATGACGGTTTGCCGCTCACGCTGACAACCGATGTCTCAGATGATTCGGTTGGTGCTGTTCTTCATCAGGAACAGAATAATTCCCAAAAGCCTATTTCCTTTTTCTCTGTCAAGCTCAAAACGGCGCAAAGAAAGTATAGTACTTTTCCAAGAGAGCTGTTAGCAATATATTTATCAATTCGACACTTTCGTCACCTGCTGGAAGGACGGACTTTTCCCGTCTACACAGACCATAAGCCTTTGATTTGTCTGACAAGTATACCCCTAGGGATATCCGACAAAGGGACTATACAGCCCAATTTACGTCGGATATTCGCTATATTAAAGGTCCTTAAAACATAGTCGCTGATATCCTATCACTATCAACAATACAATCGATCGACTTACAACCATTGAATTTTGACTGCTTAGCAGAGGAACGATGACACTTTAGATGCAGTTAAAAAATAACACATCCTTACAGGTGAAGCAGCATCCTGTGCCATTTGGTACTACTACTACTATATAATGTGACGTCAGCACGGGATATTCCAGGCCGTATGTTACTCCCTCCATGCGTAGAAAGATATTTGATTACTTTCATGCCTTTTCGCACCCTGGACGGAAAGCATCAATCAAGTTAATCAGTGATCGATTTGTTTGGCCGAAAATGCCCAATGATGCAAACTTGTCTGAAGTGTCAACAGAGCAAGGTACAACGGCATACTAAATCCCCTCCTGGTCAATTTTTCAAACCTAACGGACGGTTTACCTACCTTCATATTGATTTAGTGGGTCCGTTGCCTGAGGTCGACGGATATCAATATTTATTAATTATCACTGACCGTTTCTCTCGTTGACCTGTGATTATACCTTTGAAAAACACCTCAGCGGAGACAATTTCTAAATGTATTTTGAGAGAGTGGATCTCTATTTTTGGTTGTCCTTCAGTAATCACCGCAGATAGGGGTTCACAATTTAGTAAACTTTTTTCACTGAGTTTATCAATTTACTAGGCGTCAGGCATATTTCCACGACCGCTTATCACCCATGTGCAAATGGTCTAGTGGAGCGTTTTCACATGCAGTTGAAAGCGCCTCTAACAGCTAGTGACAAACTCACGGACGTGGGTGGATAACTTACCGCTGGTGTTACTTTCTATTCGGAATGTAGTCAAAGAGGATTTCGGATACACTACTTCGGAACTAGTTTTTGGGACGCTTCCAGGTCAATTTGTTGAAAACATAGGCCTATTAAACCGACTAGTTATTTTGTTCAAGACTGAGCAAATAATGGATAATCTAATGTTTACACCAACGCATATCAATTAAGAGATGTGTTTATTTACACCGAAAAATTTGGATAATTATAAATATGGTTTCATGCGCAATAACGCGGTAAAAAAGCCCTTGAGTCCTAAATTCCGATGTGCATAAAGTCATGGATAGAAAGTTCAGATACTTTACTGCGCTTATTTATGGCAAGCCTAACACTGTTTCAGTGGACCAGTTAAAACCGACTTATGTTGATTTGTCTCGTCAGCCACCTACAGAAACAACTGAGTCAGTCATGTTCATTGGGATATCAAATATAAGACATATATCACATATTGAGACATTTTTTTTTCAAAACTTTCCCAATCTGCGGGGGAAGGCAAATATGTAGAATCAGACTTTTACATCTGTTTAAAAACCTATTAAGAATGGCTCAGAGCAAAACAATCCAAGTAGCTCAACAACCCATTTGTTATATAGCAATAATGTGTAGTTGTCGACACTGGAGTTTAAACACAGATCACCAGTGAGCAAACACAGATGATTTCATTTCTAATAAGTAGACCACGTGATGGTAAAGGAAATGTATATATAGGACTTAGCGTGGCGTCTAATTGATCATCATTTCTATTCTATCCTCTATTACTATACGGATAACTATTTCTACTCTATCCTCTAGTACTATTCGGATCATTATTCTCTAAATATTTCTCTACACTATTTCTCTATACCGATCACTATACGGATCACTACACGAATTACTGGTTGGTGGTTACTATTCGAGTGAGTATTATCGAGCAAGTACAATTAGTGCGAGTGCTATTCGAAGGTGTCCGACACCGGTATTGTTCAACAGCATTACTATAGTTGTATCTGCGATTACAAAGTCTCTGCTACAACGAGTATTTCGAAAGTGACAACGAGTATTCGTTGACATTACAAACGTGGCAACGAGTGTTCGTTGACATCACAAAACCATTAAAATCGGCTCTAGATGAGAAGTAACTAAAAACGCTTTCTGATTGTCTAATAAACAAAAAAAAATCATAATTTAATACGTTCTTAACTACGTACGCATCATATTGGTTTAGTGTGTATCCTAAGCACATACAAAATTTGCGCCAAATTTATTGTAGCCTCCCACGTGACTTAAAACATCAATAAATACGAAATATCATTCGACTTCGACAGTGAGTCTTACGAATTTCCTCAGCTCGACACACGAATCCATGTTTTTCAATAATCACAGGCCAACGAGTGAAACGGTCAATGATAGATAATAAATATTGATATCCGTCGGCCTCAGGCAAGGGACCCACTAAATCATGGCTTAAAGTTAAATTTACTTTCCACAGCTTGCGAAGTACATTTACTCAACTACATAAACTCAACAGAAAACATCAAGTGACACATTCAATCAAAGGGAGACAACTTCATACACAGAACAGTAAGTCGAGTACAATATTACAGAATTCAATATCAAAAACAGTTTAATTTTCCTACAAACACAAAAATACCTTATCAAACATACCCATTTTTAACCACACAATTTCTCAACTCTTAATGTTTCATATGATATCTTTATAAACACTTCAATCTATACAAGAAAAAACTTTGAAGCAATTTAAACAACTCTCAACATACAATTTTGTAATTTTCTATTGGTTATATAAAAATATTTATTGTTTAACCAAAATATTGTTTCATATCGTTATTTATCTTATTGTTTGCTTGCTTTTTGTTACATTTGTGAATTTTAAAAAACTAGCGGGTTAATCACATTTCCATCAACCCTTTACAGATTGGTAGACTCGTCTTCTTGATGACATTAACCCAACTACAAATTGGTGATGCATCCGTTTGAACCAGCAACTTTCATGTCGGGGATGCAATTGTCATCAAGAATACTTCAATTTCTGTTCTCCCCTTACCAACCAGTACCAATGACAAATACAAAGTGGGAAGTATCTATGGTCATCGCCAACATTACGTGGAACATCACTTTCTTTATTAAATCCCCCAGCCGATACTGAAACCGACTTAACCAACCGCACTGAACAAACTCTAGGCGCGCACCAAAGCACTCTAATTGGGAGTCATATCTCCTACAAAAACTAAAAGACTTCAATGCAGAACTTGATTAAAGCAACTAAGAGCCATTAGCTAAAAAACATTTGGGTCCATCAGCAGATACTTGTGAGAAACACAATGAAAATTGAAAGTACATGAATGTAGGCCTACACTTAAAACAATATTGAAATCTCAGTATCAACTGTAGCAGCCGCTACTACCTGTTTGGATAGGTTAGATTTACTTAAATTAAAACTTACACGTTGTTAGTAAGTTACCTTAATAAAATTTCGGAAAATGTACTTATTTGTTGAAGCAAGTATTAAATTTGCTAAAAAAGTTTTTAAATTTCCTCATTTTAGGCTCACGAAGTCGTAGCTCTTTGGGCTTCAAATGTGTGATTAACTAGATTTACTCTTAAAAATTATTTTAGTATTAAAATTACATTGTTATCTTATATTTTTCCCAGATGGGATTGGTTTAATTGGATTTAATTCACCCAGATCTTACTCCATGCTAGCTATCTTGTGGGTGGAAAAATGGGATTTAATTTCTGCAACAAAATGAAGTTTATTGCATATTTGTTTGAGGGCAAAGTGTTGGAATTTAATTTCAGAACAATAATTTCACAAGTTCACATTCTCACTCCAACCTCTTTTTAATTTCAAAACCGGCTCCCAAGGCCTTGATTCTTATCAGAGATAAGAATATATTTTCTGACTAACGAGAGAGCTGGAAAATAAAAATGAATTCCACCACCATTATTCTTTCCATCGTGTCATAAAGTCTGGGAGAAACCTCACATCTTCTTCACTTCAACCTGTTTTCAGTATCTTCGAAACCGGCTCCCAGAGCCCTGATTCTTATCAGAAATAATAATGTGTTTTCTGACCAATAGAGTGGCCAGGAAATTTGTACAACGCCTTTGGAGAGAAAAGTCCCCGATCCATCAGAGCCTACCAAAACTCCATAAATTTCGAGAATCTTGCCTATTTCGATAGTGAGATTTCTGCCCACCGTCTGTGAGGTCGACATTAGGAAGCTCCGGCACCTCTTTCACAAAGAAGAACTACTAAAAAAGGCTGTCAAAAACGAACGTCGGTCCACTATTCAAGACCACTCCAAAGCTGCATCCCTTCACCACTCTTTCTGATGAGCGTACTGGACTTCTGTCGTCGACCTAAAAACTCGTTCAGCTGCAGGATTCCTTCATCTGCGAACAAATTTCCAACTCTACAAGAACTGTGAGTATATCTATCTGAACCTTAACAATAATATCTAATCGCTTAAAGAACTCTTTAGGCGCTCAGAGAAATATTTTGAGCAATCCTTTTTAAGTTAAGAACATTTTCTCTTTTCCCTTTTTTTCTCTCCTAATTGTCCATTCATCCCTTTACCTTTTTTTCTGTATATGTTGTAAATAAACACTTTCTTCTTTTGTTGTTACTCACCGAGCAGGAGTTTTTTCTTTATTCGTACGCGCCTAAAAGAGAGAGTTTGTCCGCTCTAATCTTGCTGCTTGACTCGCGTTTTTCTCGCAAATTTTTAAACCTCAACCCTTTGATGCGGGAAGGCCGGGACAAATTTCATAGCAAATGCGCATATATTAATACCCCCCTATTAGCTGCAGCTATTCTTTTCGGCATTATGTGCATGTATAAGTAAGAAACTGTGAGCATGCATAGAGCGAGTTTATATAGACTAACCTTTTGGAACGCATCACGAACAAGGTGGGACGTGAATCTCTTGACGCCCAGAACACAATGCATTGTCTAAACTCTGCACTCGTTCACCCTTTCAAGAATTATTCTGAATACTTTCGATAAAAGTTCCCAGTAGAATAAAAAAATATGTCTCATCTTGTTCATTCTTTTATTAGTCTATTTCTTCTCTAACCAACTCAGCAGAAGCAAATTTTGTTCTTCATCACACAACAGCCTCTCAACTTCAAAGCTTACTAAAAACAAAAACCTTACAGCCTTGTAGAATTGTAATTAAAGAAAGTCAGTTGACATCGTATTATTAAGGGAAACTTGGTTCGGTTCCGTGGGTTGCCGATAAACAAGTTCAAAATGATCTGTTTTAAGTTTTAGTGTATTGTGGGTCACGAGGTATCTCAGAATCGAGAGTTCTTTTTTTTGTTTTTCTCAACTCACTGCTGAAAAACTAATTGCTCTGACGACCTTATCTCTTCTGTCGCCGGAGATTTTGTGAGGAATATAGCGGATTAAACCGGCTGATAGTTCTAGTAGATGAGTTCTCAATCGCCTCACTAAATTACTTTCAAAATTGTCTCACGTTTCAGATTCCTTCCTTTTGATTTGCTGAAAATGACCATGAAAATGACGTCTCTTCTCAAGCCTTTTAACCAGTACCTTCCTTTTTTCATTACTCTGAATCAGATATCGTGTCGCTTCAATCAGGCTCAGACGCAAGTCTTATCAAAAAAGTCCCGCCCGAAAGCCTCATTGATTTGAAATGCCTTCGCTCTAGATAATAGGAGAAGAGGGCCGGGGTTTGTTTTTTCATCAAAATTTTTGTAACATCATAAATTCTATTTCGCATATTATAAAATCTGGGGGACTAAGGTAAAGTTTCTCGAAGAGAACATGTTGTGTATGCTACAACCGTATTATCACGTGTTTTGTTGATGTTAGGCAATAAACGTACAGTACATGATCTCAGACGTAACCTAAAGAGAAATACATGTTCACTGGTCACTACTTGTAACATCTTGTCTTAAAGAATTCAACGATCTGCAGGGAAGAAATCTCGTTTTCCCGCTGTTTGGTAAGAAACAATGAGATTTTTTTTTAAGTACAAACATTTCTATAAACTTAAACATTATTTTCGGATTAGTAGTTTCGTTGTTAGAGGTATGGATCGGTGTTGAAATCTCAAAGTTTTTAAGCGCAAAAAAAACAAACAAAACAAAAACAAACAATAAAAAAATAAAAATAACAACTAAATTACTGTCCTTCAGACTTCTCCAGCGATGCCATAAAACTTTTTTGGCGATGGGGAGAGGAGGGATTTAAAGGCAAACGCCAACGTCTGCCCGAATTTCTCCGATAGTAGTGATGTGCAAAGTAGGTGGAACATTTTTTAGAGAGCCGTCTTCGTCTGGCCAGCTGTAGAGATGTGAACACGTTCGATGCTGTCGGAGATAATGACCGGCAGCTTCCGACCTTCGACATCTAAACAATTGAGAATAGAGTTGAATGCTTTCCTGTTGATCATGAAGTCAAATCTTCATCCCTACGCCACATATGGTCCTGAGACTTACGGCCACAATTTCCCTAAATTGGTGAAAGTATGAGTTCTCAACACGTAGCCAGAGTTTTCTGTTTCGATACTGGCCCTGATATTTTACATAAAAGTACTTTCCTTCGTCTGTAGGTCTTCTTTGGTTAGGATCAATCAATCTTCAGCTGTGTTCCATATGTGAAAGATTGTGCCATTACAATCTTATTCGATGATTATCTGTCAATCACAAAAACAAACACATTTATTCATACGGATAAACCAGCAACCCATCATCCTTAGCAAGATGGCCTGCTTCTGTACAAATTCCGATCCACCGTTTAAACAAGAGATTGCGTATTCGAAACATTTTTAGGAGAACCTCCCCTTGTTTTGGTTCTTTTTCCTGTTTCTTGGTCTGATTTCTCATTTCTTTTATGATCATTTTTACTTGTTTCAATTTCTGTTTTCCTTTTTTCTTGTTCAAAACCTACTTTCTGAGTGACTATTGTTGACTTTATCACCTTACCAACATTCATGTCGGCCATGTATTTTCTTTCTTAATAAAAGATCGTATATTTGTGGTAGTGTCAGCAGAAAAATTATTAGTTATGTCAATATATGTATAATCTTTATTGGTATGGTTTTATTAAAAAGAATGTATTTTTTTCCTGTGAAAAATTAACTTTCAAAACGTAAAAAATATCAGTCCAGCACAAACACAATCAACACCAACTGGCTCTTTTTCTCTAATTATGGAAGAGAATTGACTAGAGATAATAATAATAATAATAATAATAATAATAATAATAATAATAATAATACAAAAGCAACCGACCACATACAGAAACGATGGCAAGATAAAGCTGATGTAGACAAACCCCGTACCCATCAGTCGTTACGTAGTGCAGGATTAAAAGCTGAAATCGAAGGTTTTTTCTTTGCTGCACAGGACTAATGCTGTGATAAATATCCAGAAACAACTGATCATCTTGTATCAGGTTGCACGGTATTGGCAACCACGGAATATAAAACACGGCATGACAGAGTGGGCCTATATTTGCACTGGAAAATCTGCAACTTCTAGGGAAAGGAAACTGAAAGAAATTGGTATGAACACCGCCCTGACCCGGTTACAGTGATAGGACCTGTTACAATTTTATGGGATTACACAATGCACACAGAACAATCAAAGCTAACTGCCCAGACATTGTTATTAGAGATCGTAAACAAAAAAAAAAAAAAAAAAAAAAAGAAAAAAAAAAGAAAGAAAAAGTCTTCTTATTGACATGGCAGTCCCTGCAGACTGCAATGTATCTTTTGAAGATCTTCAAAAAACTATCAAAATACAAGGACCTTGAAATCGAAATCTTAACAATGTGGCACATGAGAACATCAACAATACCTGTTGTAGGTGAAGCCCTCGGATTGATTGGTAAAGATTTCAATAGACTCAATGAAGAGAATCCTGGTAGGTAGCCCATCACTTAAAGAAAGTCCATTTTAATTTGTGAAGTTCCTAGTTGACAAGAGAGCAAGAGGCCGGAAGAGAGTTCCACAGACGAGAAGTAAAGAAACTATCAGCGTAGAACATACGGTGGCATCTAACAAATTCAACAGTAAAAATGATGAAACCTAGCTGCCAATCTAGTACTGTGCTTAAATTTGTGAAATCGAAGTATCAAATATGAAAACTCATCAGAAAAATTGTCAAAATATTTATAGAAAAAGCACAAGGGAGTTACGTTATGGCGCCGGGGAAGTGGTGGAAGCCGCGATGCTAGGTCAGGATCAACAACATTGCAGATTAACCTTTTGATTTTGTCAAGAATCTCTAGTTACATAGCAGTAGCAGCAAATTTTGTTAGTGTTAATAATAATAATAATAATAATAATAATAATAATCATGCACGAACCACTTACATGCCAGCTTTTCTAAAAGAATACGCTTGTACTTTTCTCCTAAAAACTTTGAATAACAACATTTACAAAAATGTATGAGCTTTCTCTATATCAGACGCCTGTAAATTTCTATGAACATTTCAAGTAATAAAACTTTATTGTGAAAAGATCCATCCGCAGAAAATTAACATTTGCGTACGACATTGTTGTAAAAATGTAAATAAATTGCAGTTTAAAAATGTTATCACAATTATTGGATGTTTATTTACCATAATTGTGATTATAAGTAATTACAAAGGTCGCTATAAAATGGGGACCCCGAAGAAATAACTTTAAATGCGATCTTTCTGATAAAAGATTTTTTCTTCAACAGATTTTTTCTCTGATTTTTATTGTAGATTTTTCTTTAACCGTGTGAAGATATTAAAACCTTTGACCGACATTTTAAGAAATGTCAAAAACTGCAACATAGTTTTACTTTTGTATGAATTTGTTCAAACAGCTTTTCATAAAATGAAATCTTCATTGTCACATACTGGGTGAGCAGTATTTTCTTTACTTTTTTTTTCATTGTGTCGGTGCTGTTTCGGATCCGGTGGTAGCCAATTTCATTTTTTCTTCTTCTAAGGAATTGACACTTAAATTTGCCGTATACCATTCGGACGAGAGTTCTTGGCAGCTTATTCGACAGTATGATATTTTCGCCAGCTTAGAGAGACGCGCCTTTACACAATGTTTAATCAAAGTCTTTTGCTGTGCGCGTTCCGATTAACTTTGGAGAATTACACCACGCGAGAGATAAGACATTTTGAGTATCTGACTCAGTTTACCTCAAATATCCGGTTTATTCAAGGGGTGAAGTACATTCTTGTGGATACTGTGTTTCGGTGCATCAATACCCTTGTTCAAAGTCTTGCACGGAATACAAATAAATTGTTTAGGAACAAGCGAATGAACAGCAACTCTAATGGTCTATCTTGAATAACTCTTTGTCCTTGAAACTTACGAAAATTCGTGTTCATAATGGCAGCCTGGAAATTGTATATAACACCAGTACCAGTTGACTACGCCCTTTCATTCCTGAGTCTTTGCAGCGTATCTTGTTCTTCATACTTCATAACTTGTTTCATCCTGGTGCTAACCACTCCGTAGGAATTTTCCCGGTTGTGTGTGTGCTCGGTAGGGTATAGAGCGGAATAAAAAAAAAACAACAAAAAAAAAACAAAAAAACAAAACAAAGCTCGAAGTGACTGTTTACCAGCATTTATCTGTGGTTGAAAGAGAGTGTAAAATAGTGGCATTTTGTTGGAAAAATGTTGGGTTTCCAGTTAACAGAGTTCTTTACTTTAGATGTTTGGTAGATATATTTCTCTGCTTTAGGACTGGTACGTGCCTTCTGAAACAAGGGTTGTGAGTAGTTTCTTTTTTGGGTAGGTATCTTGAAGAGAGATTTCTCCACTTGTTTCCACGAGGAACAAGAAATCTTAGGTCAAGCTGTCAGGGCATGCCATGTGTCTTCTGCAGCAAGGGTTATGAGTCGTCCTTCGAGCCGGGCGTTTAAGTTAGCGGCCGCTGAAAAAGAAAAGTGGGAAATGAGGCCGAATAGGGCTGGGTCACCGTAAGTAAGGAAGCCCTACATGCCACAATAGCCAGCAAGTGATATAGTTATTATATCTCTGCAAAAGCTAGTCATAAACAGACATTTCGTCGCGTTTAAAGCCAGGTATTCAGCTTTGGCCAAATATCTGCGTTCAATGTCAAAAAGCTAAAGTTAGAGGACGCTCACACATTTCTAGTTGTTTTCCATCGCCTTATGTGTTGTAAACCCATGTACACATCAGCATTATGACCCCCACCTCCCTGTGAAAATGCACCTATTTGCTTCCATGTAGTGAACGTTTTTTTTTTTCCATGTTGGTGCGTAGTATTTCTCATGGCGGACATTTATTTCAGAATTGATATCCCGTCTTCGTGTCCCAGCTGTCATTACCACAGACAGAAGTCAGCAATTCAAATTTGATTTTTTTTCTTTCAGTTAATGAAATATTTCGATAGTAAGAGAATCGACCCTCTGACTATCGTCTTGAAGCAAATGGCATGGTAGAAAGGTTTCACTGTAGTTAGAAGTCAAATCTAATTGACTAGAGCGCCTTCTCTTAGTCCTTCTGGGACTCTGAACGGTAGTAAAGGAAAACACTTAATGTTCGTCTACCGAGAACGTATATAACACCACGCTCAGACGATATTTCTTCCTGATTCTACAGAAAATAAAGAACCCTACTTTCGTCGATCGTTTGACAACCAGAAGAGAAAACTTGGCATAAAATTACCCTGCGCAGAATCCCAGATTCATGTACGCACCGAAAAATCTAAGCTATCATAAACGTTTTTGTGAGCTATTTTGATAAGTCACACACCCTGCAGCCACTTTATAGAGGACCCTTCAAGATCCTCAAAAAGAGTTCCAAGTACTTTACTGTGTGCATATTCAAAATATGTACCAGAATATCTCTGTAGACAAGTTAAAGTTTACTTTTTGGCTACTACATGGTTTGACATGAAATCTCCAATTGTTTTTCCCTTATTAACGCTGTCTCGTCGTCATGTTGGACGGCTTAAACTGTGGGAAATTTGTCCCGGCTTTCCCACATGTGAAGGGTTAAGGTTAAAGATAACAGAATCGATTAATGCAAAAACAGCTTGAAAGTTTAGAACGGACAATTCTCTCTTTTATGCGGAAGAATAAAGACTCAAACTCCTGCTCGGGGTGTAACAAAGAAAATCTTTATTTACATACACAAAAAAGGTAAAGGGATATACACAAATATGAGAGTACTCACTGCCAAAGAGGCGTATATTCTCGGTATTTATCGAGATTAGAAGGCTCTGAAATATCGGGATCTTTCCTCTCCAAAATTGGTTATACACTTTCTCGGCACTCTCATTCGTCAGAAAATATATTCTTATCTCTGATAAGAATCAAAGGTTTTGGGAGCTGGTTTTTGGAAACAAAAGCCTGACAAGTTGTGAGCGGTCCAACACCCCACCCCAACCCGACTATATGACACCATGGTTAGAATAAGGTTCCTTTTTATATTTTCCAGCTGTCTGGTTTGTCAGAAAATGTATTCTAATCTCTGATAAGTATCAAGGCTTTGGGAGCCGGATTTGAAAGCAGGGGTGAAAGTTGGGGCAAAGATCAGAAAACAGTCTAAAACGTGAACTTGTAAAACATTGTAGTAGTGGTTCTCAAATTAAATTCTGATACTATTGTGCTAATGTTTGTTTTTTCATTTCAGTTACATATACCAGGACTAGAGATACTGGAAAGACCCTTTTTATAAAATTGTTCAACCGATTTATAATGTAACTGTCCTAACTCACTAGCAATCTTTAATCTTTTTCTATCATGAGTAAGTCTGCTTTTTGTACAACATTTAACAAAGTGATCACTGGGATACATATTTTCATTGGTTTCTTTTCCAAAAAGTTGACAGAAACTAAGAAATATTTTACTTTTCACAGAGAATGTTGGAACATTCGAAAATAAAGTTAAGCACAAAAATAACAAAAAATCTGTTGATCATTGTTCGAGATAATTATAATATAATTCGAGATAATGATACTAGTGTTCAATGACAAACCAGTGATAATATATGCAATTCTAAATTAGATGTTACTTTGAATATTACTAGTTCCGTTAGTATCGATATAACTGATTTCAAATTATCCAAATCAATAATATCTATGAAGGCGAATAACTTGGAAAAATATTAATTTATTTTTCTCACTATTAGAAATTATACACAAGTCGCTCCACAATTTGAGGAGGAATTATTGTGTTAATATGCCAAATTTAAATAGTGTGTAAAGATTACAGAAACATTCTACAAAAATGATCAACATCAAAACAACAGACTACAAGAAAAGGCTAGCAAAATGAATATCTAAAAGATGGCACTAGAAATTTGCATACGTGAAGAAAACTGCAGACGTACAACAAAGCAGAGCAGACGATATAAAGAGAAATTTTAACTAATTGCTGGTGATGTGAGCAAATTCAGAAAACCTTTCTGTTAGTTTCCCCTGAAAGCGCACAGATACGAGATTTTACATCAGGTCGTAGTCAGTCAACTGAAAAATGCGAGCTCATCGACATATTCATTTATTTGGACAGTATAAAGGCGCAGCAGCAAAAAATAAAGAGTAAATGAATTTTCAAATAAAATACGATTCATTTTTTACTTTACACTTTCTACTGAGGCGCGAGAATTACGAAGAACAATTCAGAATGCGTGGTTAAGTCTGTCACAGGGCCTTAGTAGTAGGACACGCAATATAAGAATCGAATTCATTTTTTTCTAATCAATGTAATCATCCATATTTCTCAAGTGTTCTTGTAGATAAGCTGCTAGACTCAGTAGGGTATTCATTCAGTGAGGATCGTACTAACCCAACAAATCAAACAACAAAACTAGTGTGTTTTTTAGGCTAAAAAGTCAATTAACCAACTTCTTGTAAAAACGTACTCTTCCGGGAATATCAAAAAAAAAAAAAAATTTAAATTTCTACGATCTCTAAAAAAAAATACTCCTGCGAAAGGCATGGTCGGAGTTATTTAAAATAACTTGTATTAATTTTCTAGTAACATTTAAAAGTTAATGCAGAAAGTGAAATCTTTAGAGAGCTGACCCACTTTACAAAAAACTCTCATTAAATGACCATTAAAGCATCAAAGCAAAAAAATGATTTTTTAGTTATGCCAATAATTTTCAGCACCTTTTGTTCAAAATGAAAGTAATGCAAAAACAAAGATAAAACAAAACATTTTGATTTTTTTAAACGAAATTAAGTGCATTTATTTAACCTATTTTGCTTTCAGCTTTCTTGCCTTTTTTATTTTTAGTTATTTAAATTTTCCTCTTTTCACACGGCTGGTGGAATGCGCGTTAATAATGAGAAGTGAAGTTTCTTTTATTTTTTAAATCTTTTTCGGTAAGGTGTTTTTGCTTACAAGTCCGTGAGAATCGTAGAAAAATAAAAATATTTCGAACTCATAAGAACCTCCACAAAAATAATTACCATTTCTTTGTCGATTTTTTAAGTTCAAAAACAAAGGTGAAAAAAAAAAAAAAAACGCCTTAGAAATGTTTGGCTTGATTTCAAACACGCTTCATTCTTCTAGCCTCTGACTGATTCAATAAAGAAAGCAGAGAAATGTTTTATGAAATTGAAAAAAAAACTTTCAAGGAATTAGTGATGTACAAAACACCCTTTTTAAGTTTTAATTTAAAAAGTTTTTTTACGCGAGTATTATTTTTTCAGTAACCTGATTTAAGATTTCTTAAAATAAAAAAAAATGTTTCGACTTCAGATAAACTTCTTTATTTTTAGAACACTTCAATTTCAATATATATTTTTTTGTTTATTTGTTTCTTCCTGCAGTTCTCCGCTACACGCCCACTCAAAAGTTTCGTAATAAACAAGCAAAAAGAGAATTTCGGTGTCTAGTATTTTTACACGACTTATTTAACTACACTGTCAGTCTAACAAATAATTCATCAACATAAGTGGTTATGTTTAGTTCTTAAATAAAAGCATATTTGAAATATGCTTTTTAAATCTTTTGACATCATCGTTTCCGAGATTAGGCGAAAAAAAAAAAAAATAATGAAAGCTTTTCAGTTTTTATTGAAGTTTAAAAAGAAAACCCAAGATAAATTGAAGGGAAAAGAAAAATGGCAATTTCACAATAACTTTTTTTTTCCTCAACCTTCTTCTTAGTCATATGACTATTTTTTTCCATACCAAAGACACGCAGAAAGATTTTTTAAAAGTTAAATTTTAAATACGCAAGAAGAGAAAAGTATTCACTATTCAAAGTTTTTTCTTTTTTTCAAATTTGTTATTTGAGATTTGATATACTCGATCACGTGACTGCCTTATCGTAAACCGTACTCGATACAAGCAAGCTCCACCGGATTTTTAAAAATTTTAACTTTAAGCATTTCCATTTTTTTCTAATCTATTTTTTTAAAATGAGGTAACCACCAAAAAAAAATCCTTGAAACACGTAAAATGTGAAAAAATAATTTTAGTTTAAAAAGTTTTATTCAACAAATAAATCTTTTAATTTCTTATACAGAAAATATTTTTTATGGCAGTTTAAAAAACCCGACACTTGAATAATTTTAAAAAAAGAATGTTTTTGTTTTACCTGTACATATGCAAGTACGATGTCTTGAAAAAGTAAAATTACATCCAATAAATAATCATTTATTTATCATGGGATGAAACAGAAAAAGAATTACAAACTGAACGAATGATAAAAACTTAAAACTTTTAAGTTTAAAAGCAACAAAAAAGACCATTTAATTTTTTGGAGGAGTAGGAATGCCCAATAATTCAGAAATTTGAAATATAAACTACAGTTACCTCCCTTTATGTTTTCTTTCAGGCCAGTTCCACAATATGAGAATGACTTTTTTTTTAGTTTCTGATTTCCTCAAAAACTTGGTCGAATTTGCTTCTCACATTAATTCTGTTGACATTCAACTAGATATATGTATATAATGTTTTGTTAGGTCGCTTGTGGTTAGGTACATCTTTTATTGTATAGGATCAGAGAAGTAAAAAATAAATTTAAAAAAAAAATGAGATTTTTATTTTTCATTTAACTCCTGTTGACATCGAAATGATCGTTGCTTTGAGATCGAAACGAGAAAAGTAAGTTTTGAAATAAAAGTATTGTTGAAAGAAAAATAATACTTTTTATTTTTTATTTTGTAGTTTACGAGCAAATAAGAACAGATCAAGTGAAAAATTGTTTAGGTTGAAAAAAATAAAGTTGAAGGAAGACATTGAATTTACAAACGATACACAATTATTAAAAAATAAATAAATCACACTTCTAAAAAAAATGAAACGTTATTTCATCTCAAACTCAAAATTCATTGAAATATTTTGATGCATTTTTCAATTAAAGATTTTTTTTAAATCAATATTTTAACAACTACAATGTGAAACTCAATATGTTTATGAACAAGTGTTAACGTAAAAAAGGGCCAACAAAGAATAAGTAGTGGATAAGATAGTATGAGAATGTGAGAGAAACAGTAAGAGTGGTGATAAAGAGTAAGTTGGACGGTAGAAAAAGAGGTTTGAAAATTCCTACTTTTATGAGTGTTGGCTTACTCTTTTCTTTTCTTTTTTATAAATCATTTTCTCTCTTGACTCATAATTGTATGCTTATATACAATAAATATCAGACTCAGGTTGTAAATTGTAGCTATATAAATATTGCCCTTTAGTTGTTGATTTGATAAATTACAAAATACATGACTGTTGACGTCAGCATTTACGTCACAACGTCATCACCGCCTTTCTCAAGCACGTGCATGCGCGTGCACATGGTCATAAAATGGATGATCAGTTTTCTTTTCATAGAAATTATTATTATTTACTGACCATTACAGCTAACTTACACATTATTACGCTATCAATATAGGCAAGAAGCATACGTTGATTGACCGACGTGTTGCATGGGAACGAGCACTTTTAAAATCCTCCTTCCTTAAGTTTGTTTTTGAACGTTTAAATAATTAATTTAATCATCCCCAACAACACTATCACCAACGCAGAAGACATTTTTACGAGAGTCAACCTTTGGACATTGAACTTGTATCTTCCTTTTTGTCCAAGCCAGCACTTATACTATCATCATTTAGTCAGCACGGATTTTACAATCAACTAACTCAGAGAATAGTCCTTGTCTGTTGCTGGTCTGGTTGATTATTTTTTACCAGTCACCAGCTGATTCTGGTTGTTGGGGCTCGAACTTAGATGTTTTTTCTTTGACAGTGACACCAATGTCCACTTTTTCTTTCAATATTCTTCCATCCAATTCATTCGTATACTTTAAACCTCTCACTGAGAATTTTTTTGTAAAGTTAATTAATGATAAAAACAAACAACTTTGTTTAAAAATAAAATATTTATCAGCCGTTAACGATTAATTATTGTTTACCAAAAGTGGGTTACAAACAGATGAAATAAGGATCATTAAGCTAAAAAACTAAAAAGCAAGCTGATAATGACAATGTCAAATATTATTTTAGCTAAAAGTAAAAATAATACGCGACAGCGGTTAGTCTTCCTATGCATTGTAAAGAAAGGGTCAGCACTGTCGCATCTACAGAAGAATTTAGTATTGGTAAAAAAAACCCTCCCTTTTAGAAACAACAAACAACTTTTTATTTTTAAACATTTTCTCATTATCTATTTTCTTGACACCCCCAAAAATTAATGTTTTTAACATCTCTCCTAAAAATTAGCCTGTAATGAGTTGCCACAAGTAAGTAAGTGTATTATCGTGGTTAGTGTAAAAATCAATCAATTGTGATAAACAGAGCGGGAAGTAGTTTATTTATTTACACCAGTTCAATCTTTTGATGAGCTTTTTCTTCCCTTTAAACGTCATTATTTTCATATCACATTTCTAGTCATAAAAGTAGTTATGCAGCAATTGTCCTCTGTACGCTACAGCTGACATGAATATGATCAATTTCATCACTTCCGCTCCGGTCACATAAAATTCGAAACCGGGTAAGAAGTTACAACTGCAACAGTTCTCTAATCAATGAAAAAAACAAGTGTCGACATGCAAATACCATTATGAGCCCTGCAATGGCATGTCATCTATTGCTTTTTTTGCAGTAGGGGTAAAAGAAGAAAAAAAAATTGATATTTTTTCCTGTCATATCACTTTTTCAGTAAAATGTTTTCTTAGCATTCAGGGCGTTTTTAACTTTTTTTTTTATTTTTATGAAATTACTGAGTTTTTTGCATCTATCATTACAGCTGTGTTAAAAACAAATTAGTGTCTTATTTAAATTATAACTAAGTTACTAAGGTATTCTAATATTTTTTATTGGTTCTTAATCTTAACATAACTGTTAAGCAAAAGAATTTAAAGAGAATCAAAATTAAACTCTGTTATTTTTTTTTTACGTTTTCATTTGGAATAGGAATTTAACTGGGATCGACAATAATCTTCTTAAATGCATTTTTTAGCATTTGGATTTTTTCTTAAATTTGATAAATCGATTTTTAAATTTTAAAGGAGACGCCAGTTTGGAATAGTTGAGCTTGAGTCTTAAAAAAAAGTCACTGACGCAAGAAATATTTTTTTATAAATTTTAATTTTGAGATTAAAATATACATTATTTATTTATCGATTTCAAATTTTTGCTTAAAAGTTGGATTTGTTTCTGTTTTTTTTTTTTTTTTTGGTAGTCACGTGTTTTACATGTTTGTCCTAAACAACATTTCACATACCTTCTTGGTCTTGGGATATTGTTTTTTAGTCAGTGTGTGTGAGAGTGTTTTTTGTGTATGTGAGAGATTAAAAATGAGGTTTTACCAATAATAGTAATATTAGTTTTACTTTTGTTATTGTTTACACAATACATTTTATTTTACAAGCACAAGTATATAAGAAAAAATAAAAATAAATTCGAAATAGTAAGTAAATTAATTAACTTTATTAAGCATGTTTTTTTAAATTATAGTGTGTAAATTGTAACTTATGCATTAGCAAAGGTAAAAAAATAATAAACTTTGTAATGTACTATGTAGTGATACAAAAATAGTATAATTATTGAGGCACTTTGTTTGCCAAACTCAGCACAGACAAACACATAGAGATTCAATAACAAACACACTAAAAATCAGTTCTAGAGTCTCTAGAGTAGCACGACATTGACTGAAAGAAAACATTTAATTTTTGTCATTCTTCCACTGAATGAAAAAAGCAAGTCTTTAAAAAATAGGACATAAAGTGCCAGTTTAGAAAAAAAATATATTTAGGACCAGAATTGGGCTTAGTAGAGACAGGAAATCAATGAGCAGTACAAATCGAGTGTATTAGTAGTGGTCGAGCCACCAATATTAGCAGTAGTAGTGATTATAAGTGGTATTACTACTCTACTGAAACATCAGCAACAGTGGTACTGCAGCTGCCGTTGTTCCGCTGCTAGTACTGCTGCAAGTCCCACTGCCGATCCTACTGCAAGCAGGCAGCAGCAGCAGCAGTGACCTCATCAATTATTCATGAGGTCGAGAAGGAGGCTTCTGTAGAGGAAGGGCAGCACCATGTCGGACCGTGAGAGTGGTGAAGATCAGCAACAGCAGGCACAAAATAGAGGTTAAGATTTTATTTACTTTTCACAATTGACAACACATTTCGTGTCGGTCGTCTTTGACGGACAATTTTTGTTGAAAAAAAAAAAAACATATTTTTCCATTATTCTCTTTGCCCTCTGCACACCATTACGGATGGAACAGTTTTCTCTATTTATTATTATTACCAACATTGTTCCTTTCTCTCTCGCTTTCTCCCTCTTTTATTTTCACTTATATTCAATCTTATCCCTCTCTCTTTATGTATCAGTATATAACTCTCTTTTTTGACACCCTCTCATTCATCCCCCCTCTTTATAACTCTTCCTATTTCTTTACAAAAAATCGACTTTGGTTTTGCTCTGTCTCAACCATTTATATATCCTTCTTGCCTGCTTTGTAAATTGTCTTTGTGATTTTAAATGATGTTTTTCTTTCTAAGTAGATATTTTTTCATGTCTTCCTTGTTGACCAGAAATGTAAATAGACACATCACATCTTTTTCACTTACGTCTCTTTTTTTTTTTTTTTTTTTTTTTTTTTATATAATAATAATTAACTTGCTATTTGGTATAATTAATAATTATAAGAAATTACTACAATACAATATTGGTTGTAGGTTTTTTTTTTCTTTTTAAATCTTAATGTAAGGGTTCTGAAGAAATCTCAAAAAAATCCATTCGACTTTTCATATTTCTTTAGCGTTGGACTCCAACAGTTGTTTTTCTCCATTGAAATTTGTTTTTTTATGTCTCTCTCTCTCCCTCATATTAAAAGTGTGTGTATATACACACACGCTTTAACTCTGATCATTACAAATAATAGTACTAAATAACATTTTTTTAAATAAACACTGAATCTGGTTTCCAAGTTAAAAATAAATAAATAAAAAAATGTATAATTTACATAAAAAAATAAGTTTAAAATTTAGATTGGAAAATAAAAAAGGAACGAGCTCAGAAAACATTGATTGACATGATATTTCTTTTCGTTATTTATTTCCAACAACCTTCAAAGTGTCCAACATTTAACAAAAGGGGTTCATTTTTAAAACTCATCCCCTACGACAAGTGAGATCTTCGAGTAAAAAAGTTTAATAATCAAATAAATAGTGGCCATGTTTATTTTTGTTATAAAATGTCAGAACAAACCGTGTAATAATCTTTATTTTAAGAATAGAACTTTCAACACACTTAAAATAAAACATTCAGTAAAAGTAAAACTATTTCTATATGTTTTGTAATCTTCGTTAAGACGAGGGGCCCCGATCCATTTATTTTTGTCTTTCTGGTTTTTGCCTTAGGAACATATTCCTCAGTAGTTTTTGCTTATATAATATACATTTTTAGATAGTAGAAGAACTCTGCTTCCCTTTGGGTAGTATATTATGGCTTGTTATTCAAGTAAGCATCGATTTCTGGTTCATTTCAACAAATGTTTACAATTCACATCCACCCATTCCTTCATCTTAGTGTTTTGGTCAGTCCAAAATTCAACATGGCGAGCAACAACTTTCCATTCGTCGTCATCGTCGTCTTTTGCTTCTTCTGTTTCAAGTTTATCCATGTTTTCATTCATACACTATCATTGAAAGCTCAGATGATTTATTCCCTTCTCTAAATACATGTAAATATGAGCACATTCACACTTTTGGATTTCGAAACGAAAGAGGAAGAAGTACAAAAAGGTGGTTGATCGCCGTCGTCTCTTCTTTTTTCTTTCCATCCATTTGTCCGCCCCCTCTTCTATCATTTCCTTTTTTTTTTTTTTGCTTGCCTACACAACTAAATGTATTAATAGTGGATTTTAATAACTTTATTTCAATCAGTTATTAACTTAAACGGATTTCCAATTAACATTTCTTTTTGGTTCTGACTTTATCGCTAGGTTGAATGATTGAAGAATAGGGTCTTAAAAGGTTGCAATCCCGTAAAATGCTTTTTCGAGATCAAGTTTAAAAGAAAAAGAAATCGTTCTCATAATGGTTTTTATTTCGAAGAAAAAACAAAACATTTAGAATTTTAAAGGTTAGGTAAATTGATCTGCAATATGATTTCCTTTCTTTATAATATTACAGAAAGAAATTAAGTTTAACCAACAAATAAATGAAGAACAGTATGTTTTAATTCCATCTTGTAAATAAATGACGGTAGCAGCTTCATGTTAAAACATGCACTGCATTTCGTTGACATGTCAGAATTGACATTTATTGGCATGATGAAGAAGAAAAGAACAACAAAAGTTGCAATGGATTTAATGTCGCATTTTTTACCTTGCTGATAATTTATTAGTAATAAAAAAGTATATAGACAACCAACTTCATTTTCTACTTATTACGGTATTACCTGTTTTTTAACCTTGAAGCAATATTTTCAACTCGTCCAATTAATTGGATGCTATCAAATTCAACCTTTTAATTAATTTAAGTTTGTACGTTTCGCTTTACTTTTTTTTTTCGCATATTGTCTCTGGTTTTTATAATCTTTTCCATGTCGAGAATTAATTTATTTTCGGTAGATATTTGATGGTTATTTATTTTGGAGAAAGATTTATATTCATTGTTGGAGGTGTAGCAAGAATTGGCCAGAAAAAGAAGAAAACAAAGGATGCACAGGTCAGTCACGACAGGAGGTGAACGTCAGGGGTGTTTCTTTTTCACAACGATCATTACGGCATTTTTATTATGTACTATTTACGTAGGGTGATGATACATACGACGGGTTTCTTGAAGACAACAACCATTTGTTAATTAAATTCCCTTTTATGTCAAGAAATATCCACCTAATCGCAAATTTTGAAATATTTCATTCATAAGAAAGGTAGGGTAAAACAGGCTCTGGTTAGTACTTTCGAACGAAAGAAAAATACTTGAATGGAAGAGGAAACGTATGGTACTATATTGGATTGGTAGATCTTCTTGTCACTAGGTTGCTTTTTATTTTATATCCTTTATTTTTACCATTTTAGGGTATTATTCATTTTATTTTTATAGTTGTCAGTATGCTTTTTATTCAAGCAAAAAAAAAAAAAAATGATATTGTTAACATTAACAATTTATTCACAACTTTTGATTTTTTTTGTGTGTAAGTTATTAACGCAAAAATACGTTTAGGGTGGGGGAATAATCCATGTCAAGTGTGAATTTGTCTAAGATTTCTCTATTATTTGTAAATGTTGAGTATTTTGTAAACCGGTCATCATCCACTTTGTGACTTTAGTGACCATCTGGTAGACATGTCCCTAACAATATACCTGATGGCTGTCGTTGCCAAAAAGGAGGTGATAAAGTTGATGGAATAATCAATAAGATAAAATAAAGACCCAATTAACAAACGGAATATAAAAATAATTTCTCTTTGTTAAAATAAAAAAAAATATGTCACAAAAATGACAAATGTATATTGGAAATATTTGAACGTGACATTGATGAAGAAGGAGAGTCTGTGCCCGAAATCTGGAGAGAGCTCAGAAAATACATCGATCTTAAGAAGACGGGGAACTTTCGCCTCGTTTTTATCAAAGTTACCTTTTCTTCCCAAGAAATAATATGCATTTTTTTGTGTATCCGACACAGAATCATTTTCTCTCTTGGATGCGTAAAAAAACAAAACAAAACTGAAACTCCGTTTGTCAGTTGCACATTTTTCTTTTGCACTTGTTTCTTTTATTACTACTACACTACTGGTATTCGTTTTTCTTGATAAACTTGTTGGCAATTTGCCTTGACAAGTCTCGTTAGCCAAATTGCCATAGAAAAAATGAAATAAAAATATAGTTGATGATAATGATGACAAGGCTGATTTAATCCTTCTTCTACTGACAACTATACTATTAGGTCAGTTTTGTTTTGATACACAACGATGACGTTCTATGTTCGTGCATCTCTCGTAAGACAACCATTCACCCGTCTATATCCACTGATGGTTGTTGTCCATTGTGCAACAACCATTCATTCTCTGTATGATGAAGTGATGTACCTGAATATTTTCTGCTCTTTTAATTGGTTTTCTTTTTCTGTCGATACACGATATTTCATTTAATTTTAGTTTATTCTTTATTTTCGTAAAATTCCTTCGCAGAAAAAGTAAGAAAAAAAAACAAACAAAAAAAACATAATGTTACTTAAGTTAACTTAATAATAGCTTTTGAAACAGTCAAATATGGAGCTGAAAAAAGATACAAGAACAAGAAGAATATGCCAGTGAGTAGTTGAGTAGTATTATGATGTCGGTAGCGTATGGAACTTAAACTGTTTTATTTTTTTATTGAATATTCAATAATGCCATCATCATGGCGTGAAATTCACGCCATGATACCTAATTCCTAAGGCAAGAAGGGAGTCGTTTAATCTGAACATTGTTTGCAACATAGGACTAGTTCACTAGTAAGAACAAGCGATTATTAATTGGACCGGTTGAAGAATACTCTCTAGTCTAACATGCAGTGATTGTCTTAACGACGGCTTTCAAGCTTTTCTTTGTCTTTTAGTTTTAGTATCCCATATTTTAACTGGACGATATACTTTTTGGTTTTGCCCACCTTGCATGTGTTAGTACGTCTGATTGGGTCAAAACACTAATAGTTTTGAATTTAACACTACACACACATATTTGTAACTTTGTATTACAATACAATACATGAATTAGTTTTGTTTTTTGACCTACCTAAAATGAGTGGAGTGTCATGAATCAGCTGTTACGTTCTCTACTTGTGTGTGTGTGAGACTTGTTGACTGACTGCGTTCGTGTGTGTGTGTGCAGCTATCGTAGATTATTTATTTTTCCGGAATTATGTATGAGGTCTGTTTATTTCCATAGAGTGGGTGTTTAGTGCTGCAGGTCGGTATTTTTTTTTAGTGTAAAATGCCTCCCTTGACCCACACAACCATCCGCCCATTTGTACTTAACTTATCTTTATGATGAAGGTGAAAAACTGTATGCGAGGGCGGAATCAACAGTTGGTGCTTCGCTTTTAGTCACGTCGATACTGATGATAACTGCAGCCGTGTTACTCGTAACGGTGATCATTTCGTCTTCTTTTTTTTCTTTTGGAGGTGATAGTGTATCCAGTGATTATGATGATTTCTAGATAAGAATGACTATCACCGAGGAAGAAAATCCACTCTTTTTTACTCTTTTTTTTCATTATGTCCTATTTTCTTGCGACATGTAATCGTTGAGGAAATCTTGTTTATGTTCCTTATGTTGAGTTAAAGAAATTATCCGAAATCGGATTTCTTGATATGATGACTATTTTCCTTAATGAGCGAATGTCGTATATCCTCTTTTCCTCCTGTACAGCCTCTTTCTCTGTAGCATGGTCGGTCATTTCCTTGTTTGAGTGATGGAAATCAGATTCCAGAAAATATCATTTTTCATTTTTTCTAGAGTTATTCTTTTATTGATTATGTTCCCTGGAAAAATGACACACCTTACATCATCAGGTATTTGAATTTACACAAATCGGCCAACATTTAGCCTAATTTAATGAGTAGAAAAAATATAGCTGTTTGTGCTATGTTATAATGCTTATTACCTATTAATACTGAATAAATTTCTTTTAAACATTATTTAAAGTATATTTAATCACATCTCCCTAATAGCTGTTGTGATCTGTAAAAATAAAACTAACATTAAAAATGTATCCCCTTTTGAATCCATTTTCACATTATTCATCCCCTATCTATAATTATTACCTCTGCTGCATTACAACATTTTTAAAACTCATAGTTGTCTCAGAAAAATGTTAAGTCAGTTATGATGATACTGATCAGGAATAGTATTATTAGAAAATCTATTGTCAAGTAATTCCAAGAAATGTGCTGAATCTTGAAAATAATTATTGTAGGTCACCATATTATTTCTTTTAATTCTCTAGAACTTGTTCTGCTATTCTGTCAAAATTTTTTTTCCTTGTTCAGTTGATATTAATTTTTAGGCATATTTTGGTCCATTTTTTATTTCTATTACACTACAAAGATGGGAAAGCTCAACTTGACATTTTTTAATGGACTGATTATCTTGTACAAAATCCAGGTAGATATTAATCATGATATCTTGTGTATGACTTAAATACTCCACCTTTTTTTCTTTGTACAAAATGACTATTTTAGACATTGTACAATGGGGTATTTTTAGGACAAGCAATAAATTAAAGTTTGTATTTTCAAAAGAAAAAATGCTGTTTATAAATAAAGGAAAAAGTGATATAAACAGCAATTTTTCTTTTGTAAGTGAACATTTTTGTATTCTTCCAGTGAACTCCATTTTGTTTTCCTTGTGTGTTATGTATCTGGTACTGTCTGGAGTGTACCAGATAAATAACACATTTTAGTTTATATCCATAAGTTTATGGATTATATTCATGTCAACTGATCATTGAATTAAAGATATTATTTTTTCAAAGAATAACCTAAGTTTTTTTTTTAATGACCATAGTTAACATAAGTTTACTCATTTCATTAGAGATTTGGTACAAAGAAATGGTTACCTTTTTCTTTTTTTTTTTTCTTTTTTTTTTTCTTTTTTTTTTCTTTTTTTTTCTTTTTTTCCTTTTTTTTTTCTTTTTTCTTCTTTTTTTTTCTTTTTTTTTCTTTTTTTTTTCTTTTTTCTTTTTTCTTTTTTTTTTCTTTTTTCTTTTTTTTTCTTTTTTCTTTTTTTTGACATTGTTGATGTTGGAAGCAAAACATCTCAAGTGATTATGATTTGAATCTCCTATGGCTTAAATAACCAAGTTTTTTGCACCTCAAAAATACAAGTGATTTCTTAAAAACAGGTTTGAAAAAAACTTTATGAGAATACATGTTATTGAAAGGAAATTATTTCTATTGAGGTTAATATTTTGAATTGATCTGACTTACATTATTTTGGAGTATGAAAAATAATGATCTAAATATTTTGTGAATGCATTGCACAAATATTTTCATCTTTAATGCAATCAAACTCTTGATAAAAGTAAAAATTTGAAGGAAAACCTCTTTAGATAGATTTAAATCAAATTGGTAAACAATGATATAAAAAGACATAATCTAGTCCAGAAATAATTTATCCACACTGTACAATGCAACAGGGTTTTGTTTTGCTTGAGATAGACATTCAGACATTTACTACTTGAGCTTCATTTGAATAAAATACTCTGCTTTCAGCTTTTGAAATGATCTGAAATGGATTTGTAAGTTGCTTAATTAATATTTCCTTAATTACATTTGATAGCAAGAACACACAGATGAAATCAATTATATAAAAATGTTTTGCTCGTAGAATTAGCTTTTGTTATAGTTATGATTGGAAAAAGTGTAATCTACATTCACCAAAAAGGAAATATTCAAATTAGGTTTGCTAGGGTTCTTGCAGTGTAAAATAACAAACTACTGCATACTCTATATGCTCTGAAAGATGATAAAGATTTGAGAATATTTCAAGTATTCTTGGACAGATCACCATCACCAATATTTACGGCTAAATTGAAGTTCTAATGTCAAGTATAAAGTTAGTTCATTTTTGGTCACTGAAATTCTACCTGAAACTGTCAAGGAAGTAGTACTAGTATTGTCTTGGATACTGCAAATAAGTTATACAATGTTTACAATTTGGAAAGTATTAGATCATGACAATGTTGGTGAAAAACAAAGAAAACAAAATGCTATTACATAATGCATTCAGCAAGGCATTATTGAACACACAAATATTTCTAATGTAAAATTTCAGTGATAGAAAAAGTATTATACATTGTATGATAACCAAATTTAATTAATGAAAAACTTATTGTTTGCTAAAATTTTTAATTCAGAATTAAGAATTGTTTGACAAGTATATGAGATTACTTTAAAGATTTCATTTCCACTAAAATGAAATTAATTTTTTTCTATATCTCTGAGATTACATTTACATTATTTACATTAATCCTCATCTTCATGTCAACTGTTATCTTCATCTTCATTGCCATATTCACAACATTTCCACTGTTGTACACTTCGGCTTTCTTCAGGTGATTGGAATTTCAAACCAAACCCTTTATTTCATAGATTGTTCTAGTTCTACATGCCATGCCTTTTCTGGATGTCTTGGTTATTTCCCTTTAACTCAACTCTGCAAGATTTTTGGTATTGAACTCACAACTCTGAGTCTAGTCACTGAATCTTACCAACATCTTTATCCACTGGGCCATGTGTCCTTGAGGACATCTGTGTATAAATTTCTGGGACTTATAAACCTAATGTGTCAGCAACAGTTTTTTACCAGTGCTCATATTGCAATTTTTCCATTATTATTATGCATTTTTTTACCAGAGCTTATATTGCAATTTTTGTGTTGTTATTCATTGCTTTTCTTTAGCACTTCTTATTACCAGTTCTTTCATTTCTATGCTTAGCCTAGCATAAATTGCAATATGAGCACTGGTAAAAAAAAAAAAACGGTTGCTGAGACATTAGGTTTATCAGTCCCAGAAATTCATACACAGATCAAGGACACATGGCCCAGTGGATAAAGATGTTGCTTAGATTCAGTGACTAGACCCAAAGAGTTGTGAGTTCAATACCAGGCTACAGCAGTGGTAAATCAAAAAACTTGGAGAGTTGACTTGAGAAATAACCAAGACATCTGGAAGGAGCATGGCAGATGGAACTAGAACAGTCTATCCTGGTAGATGAAATATAGAGTTTGGTTCAAAATTCTAATTACTTGAAGAAGGCTAGAGTGTACAACTGCTGAAATGTCGTGAATATGGCAATGAATATATGGCAATATTTTTTTTTTTTCTAATTTAACTCTGAATTAGAAAAGATTAATATTAATCTTGAATGTGATGTAAGATAAAATGTGTTATTCAGATCATAAATTTTATTCTTGATATTGTAAAAGATTTAAATTTTGTATATTTTGTATGTTTATATATTTTGTATATTTGCATGTTTGTTATGAGTAAAATGTAATCAGAGTGTATATATTTAAATATAAAAATTTATTCATAATTTCTTTAGAATCAAGACATTTAATGCATTTCTTGGGCACTATTTTGTATAATTAAATTCAGTGATAAACTTCTCCACCAATCTACACAAATTCCAATCAACATCTCAGTAGTTTTATAGGCCAGTGAATTTTTAAATAGGCCAGTGAATTTTTTAAAATACGAGAGATCAAATAAGTTCAAGAAACATACAGTTCTTAATAGAATTTAACCATAAAAGTAAAAGAAAAATATTAGCAACCACTAAAGTATACTATTTCACAAATGTATATTTCATAGGGAATTTGAGGTTGATATTTCATTTTGGAAATTGCTGTAAAGTTTAAGTTATAGAAGATATAGAGTAAGATTAATGAGTATTTACTGTTACTAGGGGAATAACAGCAAGTCTATGAAAACATAATTATTTTGTTTATTATGCAAAGTGCTTGTTTTGCTAATTAATTGTAATAAAAAATCATTTTATTATAAATTCAGATTAGTGATCTATTTTTAGTTAAACATTCCAATCATTGGATTTGAATGTGTGCATTTGTTTGTAATAATCTTAATATTTGTATTGATGTTCTTGGAAAAAGTCTGAATCCATTTCTTCTCCCTCAGTCTATGGGTTAAATAGCAGGGTAGTCTTGGATCTGTCTTGAGTGACAGACACTCTAGGAAAACAAAAACTTTGAATTCCAAATTGCACTTTCTCAAGAAGTCATCACAATTTACAGATAATAAAAAAGAAATTCATGAATAGACATGATAATCTATGTCCTGAAAGGACATGGCATTAAATATGCTTGCTAATAACCTGGTTTTTTCAATGGTTAAACTGCAAATTGGATGTGCTATCTGTTGGAAAATTCAGTAATTTCATCTGCTGACTGCTAACAAAATTTTTAAACAATATAGAACTCAAATATCACACTAGGCAATATTTTTCTTGCTGTTTTCTTTCTATTTATCTCTTTTTTTTTAAGTGAGAAATATCAATTTTTAACATGTGTAACTAATTATATTTTTATTTTACTAATCTTTTATATTTATGAAGCAATCAACATTTACAAATTCAGATAAAAATTGTGTATTTTTTATATTTTTTTCTGGGCATATGTTAGTCTTGAAAGACCAAGGATCTGCAACTGGAAACTTTGTTTTTAATTTAGCTGGTGGTTGTAATGCAGCATATTTTACCAATCAAGCACAAATAATGTGACACTGGAGTGTCCTCTCTTGAAGCTGGGCAGGATTTATTTTTCATGTTTCCCCTGCCACATATAATGTCTAAGAGCAGGCGCTAATACTGATTAGCATGAGTGCCATCTCAGGAGTTGTCATAACAAGGTTGGATTCAACATCAGACTACCTTTGGGACACCAGCTTTAGGTCTTGCTTGCTTTATTACACTGGACCCCAGGCTTGTGTATAAAGTAGATAAAATGTAAGAAGAAATGGCTTGAAGAAAGACAAATAGTAATGATTATGATGAGTTAAATATCATGATCATATTATTTGGTTGCTTTTACTTAAGACTCTGCTACTAACAATATTTATTGATTCTGGCAGCTTTCCAGTTCTTGTTTCAGTTAGAATTTCAGATTTAAAGTTACATTTGGTATTTAATTGATAATACCTGCCCCATAGAAATATTTCAACTTTTATACTCAGGTTAGCATACTGGAACATTTCTACTTTTGCAGTCAATGTTGCAGTGGCCTGAGTACTGTTAATGTATTAAAAAAAACCCCAAAAAACAGGGCTCTGTTAGGGTGTGCTTTTATTAAGATGCACTCTTTCTGCCTATGAGCATATATTTTATGAAGAGAGAGAACACAATTTCAGTTACAAAATCTACTTAAAATCTACTTAAAGGCATTACTTTTTTATTTTCAAATTCTTTGGGGGATTTAGTTTTGTAGTAGTTCATAACTATGTTGCATCTTGTTTGAATTCCAACTTCTTACAGGAACCTGAAAATCAAGCTTTTAAAAATTTGATCAGTACTTGAATGAATATGCTTAATTAAAAAAATGTTGGATTTGATCTTAAGTTTGCTATATAGATAAATCTTCTATTTCTTATATTAAACCTTGAGGTATCATTAGTTAAAAGCATCATTAGTTTATAAAACTAGTCAGGATTTAAAATGATTACTTTTTATTTTTTCATGTATATTTGTAAATTTTGATATAAGAACCTTAGTTAATTTGTTTTGTTTAAAAATATAAAATTATAAAAAAATCATTGTTAAATGAGATTTTAATTTTATAAAAATTATTTGAGAAAGCATTCACAACAGTTTCATTATTAATTGTTGCCTGAAGCTTAGAGTTGAAGTGTTTCAATTATGCCACACTATTTTATTAGTATCCTCATCTTTGTTGTTTTGATCAGTGTTTCATCCAAAATATTGTGTCCAAAACAGCAAAGATGGTGGTACAAGAAAAAAAATGTATAAAAAGGTATTCTCTTATTTTCATTGTTTACTGGATTTATATCTGCCTTAATTTATGGATCCTAACCATAACAAATGATATTTAACTGATAGTAATTTGCCTTTTTACAATATAATATGAATGCAAAGGTAAAGTTCATTAAAATAAAAGAAATGACTTCAAACATTGTATATAATGATAATTTTAACTGCAATAACTTATATTGCTAATCAAATTTGTTGAACAAAATTACATTTTTTTTTATTCTTATAAAAAGTCTTGATTATTTTTCTTTGTACTAAACTTAGTATTATCTTAAATAATGCAAATAAAGTCAGTTCCACGTAACATTTCTTAAACATTATATAATTTAATTTGTAAATTCTGTTTTTTTTATTTAGATTTGTGCATCTTTACCCTGCTTTCATATTTTTAGTTTATATTTCTTACTATAAACTGTTAATGGCTAATTATGAACTGATATACCCATGTTTTATAATCTGTATACTAAGTCAGCCTTCATTTTCATTTGTCAGTCATTTAAATTTGATTGTCCAGTTGATTCCACTAATACATTTTTAAAAGATAATTCTACAAAAACCTCTGATATTGGTCCAATAGGCTGTTTTTTTTTTTAAATCTTGTCTAGCAACAAAGTTAAAAGAATAAACTAAATATTCTTCTATGAACCTTTTCTTTGCATTCCTTGCTGCTTAGTTACCCCAAAGGTTGGCAGACATTATGCTAGCAGCTTCCAACAGCTTTGTTTGTACTACTCAGTCATTTTTTTTTCTAACTTTTTTAGTCTTTACCAGAAAAGACATGTAAATCTCTTGATTTGAATGAATTTTCAAATAAAACAAATTGTTGCTGAGAGAAAAACAACATTTTATGGCTGTATTTCTGAAAAATATTCAAAACTCTAATAGGAAATTCTTGATTTTTAAAGCCTGGTTCTATTAAAATGATATTATTTTAAATTCATTTTATATCTGAAATTACTTAGACTTGATTCTTTCAAGTTATGAAATGTTTACTGCTGGCTAGCTTCATATTCTTGATTAATAACAAGATTAACCTAAGTATGAGCATATCTCTCTAGTAAATCTCACACCTGTTTGAATGCTTTGGTCAGTTTGATGTTAATCCATTCTTTCCATTTAATTTAATCAAAATAGAACACCATTAACTAGTTTCTTTTATTCTTCTCTGTTGATTTTGCATAAAGAATTGGATTTACTAGTCATCCTGTTTTTCCCTTGAATTCGCACTTACATTGTAAGTATAATTCAGTACTAGTGGTTGCAACTCTTAATAGCAATCATAATATTCAGTAAACTAGAATTGGCTTATCCATGCCATTATAGTTGTCTGTGTCACTTATCATCCACCATCAATCAATGCATATCAAGCCAGTGTATTGGTTTGTTGATGCTTATCTATCTATACAACAGGAGAACTACTACCCACTCCAGGTTTATTGTCATTGAGGTTTGATCCTCTAGGTGACTAAGGTTTTGTCTAGCTTCTACTCATTGACCTGTCTGGCTTGGTTGAACTGCCAACATAGCTCTCTAGGTCATTGGAGCACACAAGCCTCTCCAAAAGGTTATGGTAAATCATGGAGTAATAAAATATATCAGCTATTGACAAAAGTTAAATCTAGAACTATATAAATATTTAGTTGATAGAATGACAATTTGCAATTGTTTTGAAGTTTGTGCAACAAAAAAAAATGACATTGGCTTTTGTAAAATAATGTTTTGTTGTCAAAATAGTGATGTTTTCATCGTGTGAATTGAAGAATTTACCTATCATAATGATTTCCTTTAAGATTCCATTTGGCACTGATGCATGTTGACACAATCAGCTAGGAAACTCAAAGTAGGCACAAGTCTTTGGATTTAAATTAAATGATTGATTTACACAAATTTTCATACTATTTACATCAATTTACATAAGTTATAGACACCTGAAGATGATGGGAGAAAATCCTTTCTCCTTTATATTTACAATTTTCAAAAACATACTGCATTTGAATTGGTATTGTTGGCAGTAGGGACTGTTGTTTTGTAAATATTTATAATGCCATTTGTGTAGGACTACAATTAATGTTGAATGCAAAATGGTTTAAACAGTAATTGGATGTGCAAATAGTAGATTCACAATCCAAAAAATATCAATTTTCTTTCTAACAAGCCTTAAAAAACACTTTTTGCAATAAGAGATGTTTGTTATCAGTTGTGTAATTGTAATACTAAAACACTGTTCTGATTTATGGATAATCATATCAATATTTACACATATTACTATGGTACAAGGTTAAAGGATAAAGGAGAAAATTGGAAGATTGTGCCAGTCTTCCAATAAACATCTACTTACCTTGAAAGTCAACCTTTGAAATTCTGCTCTTTACTTGGATTTTTGAACACTGACCTACTGTTGCCAGTAGGAAATAACACAACTGTCTTACTGGCTAAGTAAGCCCCTATTAATATTGACTAATCTTAGCTTAATCTGACAAAAGGCAACAGTAAATGGGCACCTACACTACACTAGTAAATCGTCCAAAACAGGAAATGGCAAACTTTTTTTTGTAAATGAACCAGATTGGTAATGTTTTTGGGACTAGTGGTCAAAGATGAAGTAAATCAACCAACCCACCACCCAATCACACTCACACACACACACATTAATTATTATAATTTTAATCATTTATTTTTAACTATAGCAAATGATACATTCCACTATGAATGGCTATAAACTCTATTTATGAGAGGGTGCTGAAAGGTTCAACCAATCAAGCCTTTCCATAAAAAACTATAAGGTTTTGTCAGGTGGGCCAGACAAGAACTTTCCAGTACTTACTTGTACAGTTCATTTAGTGTTGATTTTAAATAAGAATCAACGAGAACGATGGAATTCTTTTTTTTCTGATATAAAACAAAGTTAAAGTAGGGTTCCAATTCTATGCTACCTAAGATCAAAACTGATGATCAATTATGACAAACCAACATGTAGATTTACCATACTTCATTTTTGAACATAAATATGTTATGCCAAATGATGGATTGTCAAATAACCTTAATTTGGGAAGCATTTGTAAAAGTTACTTAGCTTTCCTTATTTCAGCAAATCATTGGACTGTAAGTCAATCACTTAATTGTAAATCTGAAAGAAGTTCACAATGATAAATAAACAAAGACCATTTAAAAAACAAAACAAAAAAAACAAACTTATACAACTTATTTTTTCAAAATAAGATGAGCTCATTAATTATGCCAGGTACCACTTTGGACAATCATATCCATGAAAGTTGATTTTTACTTTTTTAAATAAATTGACAATTTTTTTTTCTTTCTCTATAAATGGCAAGACTCTTAAAATACAAACTTTTATCAAAGATTTCACAATAGAATTAAAATAGAAAAAGAGGATGATGGATTTGTATCTAGAAGCATTTTAAATACAGTAATTATGATTATCCTAATGATATCCATTGAAAGAGAAACCTATAAAAATGTTTTTAGAATATTAAAAAGAATATAATAGAAAACACTTATAGCCAGACAGACATTTATGGGATCATATAAACTTGTTTAGTTACTTCCTATTTTTACATTTGCTTGGATGAGGAATTTCAAAAACATAAAAAAATTGGTTGTTTACACAACCAATTTTTTTATGTTTTTGAAATTCCTCATCCAAGAAAATGTAAAAATAACCAAAAGTTTCTTGTACTGCAAATCCATATACATATGATACTGTCACTGAATAATGAGTCTTCACTGTACAACACAATTCAAAGAAGAGAGAATAAATACAACAACAAAATTTGGCTTGCCAATAAGCCAGTAATGACTACCATTATTTTGGACTCTTTGGAGAATTTAAATCATCAATTTATTTTTGTCAAACAGAAACACCATTTACCACAAATCTGCTCTGAATCTTAAAATAAAAAATGCAACAAAACTATGACATTATTTAATTAGAAAAGCTTTTAATTGATTTTATAAATAATATATATTACAGACACTATTGTCTTAAGAAAAAATTTTTTTGATGAATAATGAATTTTTACAAGAATTGTTTTTATTTTTTTAATTTTAATTAGAAATATTTAATATCTTTTAAATCTTTTAAAATTCTGTATTAATTTCAGTAGTTTTGATGATATTATTAAGTTGGAACTATATTTAATAATCATAAATGAAAAAGCTTAATACAAATCATCAAACACCAATATTTTAAAAATAATTTTGAATTTTTTTTGTATGAGTATAAATGTGCTGTTTTTTGTAAGTATGGGTGACCATAAACATCATTATCAGAAAATAATAGTGGTGACTATAGTAAATTTAATGCCAAAATTTCTAAAATTCAATATAACATTAGATTATGGAGAATATTTTCCTAAATTTTTAAGATTACTGAATACTTAATTGAATAAAAAAGGTGCTCATGTCATTTTTATTAGTTATGTTTTACAAATAAAGTCTCTATAGAACAACATTAGATCTGTCATCACTCTGTCAAACATGTCCTCACAGCTACTGTCAGTTAAATAATGCATTTTTGCAATATTTTAAACTTAAAGCAAATAATGTTTCAAATGCAATTAATTAGTTTCAGTTAAAATCCCTTTGAGTATTAAATTTCTGACTGTTGATAGAATATAAGAGTTTTACAAACTTTTTGCATGAATATTGCATGCTATCAGGAGAAATCCCAAATACTGGAATTTGCTTATAAATCAAGCATAGGTCTGCAAACTATATTTTAGATGAGTGAGACTTGTTTGCATAACAAGTGGCAGTGCTTTTTAGCTAATAAAACCTTTTAACTTAGAAGTTAATGACTATATTTGTAAAATTCATAAGACCAATATGATACAAATACAGCTCATAGTTTGGATGCTTTCTTTTAAATCAGTTGTCATTGTGTAGGTAAATAGTGTCACTAAGCCTTGCATTGCATGCCACCTGATCTTTTGGCTGTGTTTTGTTTTACCTGATAACCATTCATTGTCAGATGTTTATAAACACAAATACACTGAAATAAAATTCTCAATGACACCAACATAGAATGTCCTAGAAATGGTTTAATCTCATTAATTGCTTTGACACTGTGCATTGTCATAACAATCAATTTGCTGTTACATTAATAAGGAGAGACTGGTGTTTGGATATTGAAATTCTATTGTATTTCATTGCATTGTCAAAATTTAGAAAAATATCTAAAAAATAAAAATAAATGTGACAAAGGAGTACAATTTGGTAAAAGAAGGATTCAGAGAATTTAAAGACCAAAAAATGCAATAAAGATTGAGAAGCCTTCAAGTATGCTGAGTAAACAAAGCACATAAACAGCCAAATTGGTGCATAAATCCAAGTTTGTATTGTGAAATTTAAAAAAATATCTGTATATAGCCACATTTTATGCTGATTTTGTTAGAACTCCTTATTTATTTAGCAACAAGTAAACAATTGATTTTGTTAAATGTCAAACTTTGCCAATGCAATCTATTCAGTGACCTTATAAAAATGATTTCAAATATTCTATTTTATACTATCATTGTCTAGTCAACAGATTCTGACAAAGGCTTTGGAGATTATGATTGCAGTTTTTAATGGAATTATGTTAAGCAAATAATGAGTTTACATGATTTTCAAGATCCTGCCATACACAGGTGTAAGTAAATATTATGGTTTATGTAATGTATTGATAAGTTAGAATGATTTTGAGAAAAAAAAAAAATTTCTTTTAACAATTGTTCTTGCATGGAAGGATTTCAGGAAGTGATGACATTTTTTTGTTGCAAATGATGTCACTATGCCAAAAAAACAATGTTTGGATTGAAACTAGTTAATCACTGAAACCTGTTTGACAGAAATTATGCAAATGGCAATTTTTTATGGAATTATTTAAAAGGAGGGCAGTGTTTGGGAAAGAGTAATTTTTGCATTTTGAGAAAAACACAGGCCTTATGATAAAGTAACCTTAAATAATGTGGAAAGGATGTGTGTGTTTTTTTTTTCATAAAATTAGAATACACTCACAAGTGTCAGAAAAAAAATATTGTTTAATCAAGTTAACTGTTTGGTTACTAGATTATTTTTAAACTTATTTTTTTTTTTTTAATGAATTTTGTTATCAATAATTATTTGTCTATATTTCTGAGATGAGGTATTATGTACATTATTTACATTGCTCGGACTATCATCCTCATTTTTGCTGCTATTTTGCTATACCAAAAAGTGTGGGTTCAATAACCTGATTAAGGTAGTGGAGAACTTGGAGAGGGGAATTAACAGGAGATAACTGATAACTGACATCTATTAAACATGGCATGTGGAACTAGAACAGTCTACCCCAGCGAGCGAAATAAAGGGTTCAGTTTGACATTCCAACCACCTGAAGAAGACCAGAGTGTTATTTTATTATTTATAATAGCTATTACATTTTCTATGCTCTATAATTTAACTTTTATGATTATTTCCTAGGTAAATTGCGTATAATCTTTAGTTTGATGTTTAAATTAATGATCAGAATTGGTAATCAGTAATTTACAGTTTAAAGCCTCTTACTTTCAAGTTTACCAATGAATTCTAAATGCTATTTGAATGTAAATATTAATATTCTATAAAATTATGAAATCAGAAAGAATACTGAGAATCAACTAAAAATTATAGCCAAAATCTTTCACTAAATATTCATTAATGACTTGTTTGAATTTCCGAGATGAAAAATTATCATTATTTTCCACTCAGACTAATATTCTCATCTTTGCTGTTGTCATAACAATTTGCCATCAAGCCTTCTTCAAGTGTCTGTTGGTATAGGTAATATTCAGAAAATATATCCCTTATCTAATCTACATTTGTAGATTAAATCCACAGGCTTTTAATCCACTATACTACTGTCCTAGATTTGGTTCATGATTTTGGTGACATAGTGAGTTTAATACCCCTAGACCAGGTAGTACAGACTTAGACTCAATAGAAACAGTGTGAGCAATAACTTATATTTATTATTCATTATGATAACTATTAGATTTATTATTAGCTATTATAAATAATAAAATAATGGTGACAATAATAATTCTAATGTCTTCAATGATAAATCTAATAGCTATCATAATGAATAATAAATCCAGTGATGACAATGCTAAAGCCAATGTATACAATAATGAATATTAAAACTAATTGTTTCAGTAATAAATGATAAATCCAATGACTCTAACAATAAATACAATGCCTATAATATAATAATAACTACAATAATATATCTGATAGCTACAATATTAAATTTAATTAAGGTTACAACAAAAATCTGATGGCTCCAATAAATAATAAATCAATGGTTACATTAATAAATAATAATTCTGCTGGCTATGATGAAGAAGCTAATGGCTACATTAATAAGTAAGAAATGTAATGGCTGCAATAATATGTAATAAATCCTTTGACTATAATAATAATTTTAAAAAATCTAGTGATTACAAAAATAAATAATTAATCTAGTAGACATAATAAATATATTGGCTACAATAATAAATAATGAATTCAGTGGCTTATTTGTTTCATATTGACCAAAGCATTGATTAAATAAAATAAGTGAGTATATTAAAGCTGTAGCTATACTTGTTAATTTTAACACTACCAAAATGAAACTGCTCTCTTTTAATTAACTTGGAGAACCTTTTTTGCCTTCCATCAGCATGGTTGATGCTAACCTCCAGGTGAGTGATGTATTACACCTTCTTGGCTAACATTTTCTGCTGACATGAAGTAGAAAGATTATATTGAATCAATTGCTAGAAAAGCTGGTTCACTGTGTCATGCTAGACAGTTTTTCTCACCAGAATCTATTTTACACATTTATATATCTATCATTCTTCCGTGCATTGCTATTGCTGCCACATCTAGACAAAATCCAAAGAAGAATCTACAATCCTTTGAATTTTGACTAAAGGCCAAAGGATTTTTTGATGTAAAATTAATATTTTTTTTTAAATCCTTTTTAGAACCTTCAAAATTTGGGTTAAAAATCTTGTTTCTCTGGCAACCATATATTAATATGAGAAATTTGTGTTTTTTTTTTTGTGGTGAAAAACATTGATTTGGAAATTCTTGCAAAAATCAGGTAATTATTGAATTTTAATTAAACTTTCCATATTTATTCATGAATGAATGAAATTATTTTTTAAATGTTCTTTTTAGAAAATCTTTGAAAAAAAAAAAATTTTTTTTTTTTACATTTTATTTGATTTTATGAAATTTCATGATATTCTTTTTTCAAGTACTAGACGAGTCCCAGGAGAATTTAAATCAAAATGTATTATTCTAACATGATCCCCAGTTATAGAAAATCTGCTGGAATTGTAAAATAAAAAATGCATTAAAACTAAGATATTTAATTAGAAATGCTTTTAATTGCTTTTATGAATAAAATATATTATGGACACTATTGTGCAATGAATAATGAATTTTTACATGAATTGTTTTCATTTTAATTAGAATAATTTATAAACTTTTAACTCTTTTAAAATTCTGTATTAATTTGTGTCAGTCAAGTGATATTGTTATCAAGTAAAAACTATATTCAGTAATAAATGGAAAAAGCTTACTACAATTCATTGATTTCCAGTATTTTAAAAAGAATTAAAAATTTTTTTTTGTGTGTAAACATGCTGATTTTTGCAAATATGGAAATCCATGCACAACAACAGAAAATAAGTGTGGTAACTGTAGTAAATTTAAAATTCATTGGCAGTTTTCTAACATTTCCTCAACAAATGTATTCATAAGTAAGATTATAAAGCAAAAGTACCTAAAATTCAATAAAATATAATAATATTTAAAATTTCTGGGTAGTTGAAAAATGATTTAAAAAAGGTGTTTATGCTGTATTCATGTAATTTTACTACAAGTATTTCCCCTTTGCATAGATCTTACAAACATCAGGTTATCTATAGAAGTGTCAATACCTCATAAAATACACCCACCTCTGTTTAAAAAAAAACTGCTTTTCTGCAATATTTTAAATTAAAAAGAATTCCAATTAATTAAACTTTAAATAAGTTAATCTTCCTTTAATTAAAGTTTCAGAAAAGTATATTTTATTTTTGAAAGATTTTTTTAATAAAAAGAATTATGTTGCATTGACATTTGTCAATATGGCTGATTTTACTGATTAAAAAAAAACTTCCAATCAATTTAAATTCAGCTTGCCATACAGCAAAATATTTTGTTTACTGGAAATATTAAAATTTATCATTTTATAAATTTAAAAAAAAAGAAAAAAAAAGTGATACCTAAAGTTCAAAATGCATTTTAAAAATGAAAAATCTTTCTTAAAGTTTTATTTTAGTTTTAATTGCAAGCTAAACAACTTCAAGAAAGATTTTTCATTTTTAAAATGCATTTTGAACTTTAGGCATCACTTTTTTCTTTTTTTTTTTTTTTTTTTCTTAGAGATACCTATTATTTATGCAAGTTTTAGATTTATATTTTTGCTTTTCCCTATTGTTACTCTGTAAAATATTTAATAATAGAAACTCATAATTAATGAAATTGGTATGGTATAATTACTAAGTATACTTTATGACAAAGTATACTTAGATAGTTATCTTCTGTAGAGTGATGATTGAAGTTGTACTAGAAAAATTTTTTTCTAACATGACTACACTGTTCAGAATATGACTGCAGGTGGTTTTATTGTAAAGTACATGCACAATATATAAACATACACTCCAGTACATTGAAGCATCTGCTTACAGTGTGTCCAGCAGATTCTTATTCAAATTATTTTATTTATAAGAACTGAATTGATTGAATTACTCTTCTGTTAAAAATTTGTAAAGCTTCAGCTGACTAATGTTTAACAAGATGTTTCTTTCTCTGACAAAACAACAGTGGTATCAATATATGCGTTGATAATTAGTTGCTATCGTATTGTTGCAATTAAGTTATTAGTTCAACATTGTTATAAAACTAATTCTAATCAACAATTTTTACTCAGTAAACCTGGTAAAATGAGTGATTCTTTTAACCCTGTTTAGTTATTTCTCTATTATGCATACAAACATATAATTAAAAAAAATATTTTACCCTTCACTACAATAATGATTAAAATGCATACTAGTGATTTTGGTTGTACAAACTGACTTATTTGACATGTGATTAATTTCTTCCAAGTCACTGGATTTGCAGGGATTGTTCATTGAATTGATACAAATTCAATAGTATACTTTCATCTGTAACAAAATTAGTAAATGTACATTTTTTTGTAAATGTTGGTTTGCATCTAAGAAAAGAATCAGCCACAAAGGATAGAAAAAGAAAGATAAAATTGAATTAACACAAGTTATTTTGATCATTTTTATAATCTAAAAATGTCATCAACTGAAATGTTTTCCACGTGGATGGACTTAAACTCCATTCCTTAGCGCTTAAAAGGAGTTCATAAAATATATCTACACTTTATTGTAGCTCTGCAAAATATGTGCAGATAATATTTTTAGTTGCTTGTATAATTCTGTTGAAAAGATATAATCCCCATTGACCTAAATTTGTTATAACCCATAAATTTCCTTTCGATATATGATTTAATAGCAATGAAGGAGTTGCCTCAAATACTTCCTTTACTGAATTTCTTTATATTTTTTTTTATTTTAGTGTTGTTATTATTGTACCAATCATATTGTCATTATTAAAGGTACTAATTTAAAAAAAATTTTTTTTTTATTTGAACTGATCTTGTAACATAGGGATTGTATTTTAATAAGTCTTGCATGTTAGCCAAATCAACATTTCGTTTGGCATATATTCTTTTTAATAATATTTAGATTCATATTTAAAGTGATTAAACATTTTATGAGATCAGAATTTTCTTAAAAAATATTTCTTTTCAGCATTTTCATGAATATATTTTTTAGGTGTGGCAAGAAGTACTTGAGAAATTATTGCACATTTATAATAAATCTATTGTAAATTTTACAGAAGGTTTTTGTTGAGTCTATGTCCAAACAATTTTCTTATCATTTTAAGGGATAATAAAAGGAAATGTTTTATTTTAGTGCAGTGATAAGAATTTTAGATGTGTTTGTGTGATTATGAATTTCATACTCATAGCAAAACCTTGTCAATCCAAATATTTTGAATATATTGTTTTCATTGTTCATTGCCTTTTATTTAAACTCTTGTTACAAAAATAATTACACCAGATTCATAAGCTGTGGCATTTTGATTCCCAGTGGATAATTGTATTCTATATGTAACGTGTGCTGAGTGTCTCCTGCAGCATTCTTTGCTTTCCACTTTCTTTCTTTCCCCAGCCATAATCAGCTGCAAAGAACACTCCAGTGCAAGTGATCTGGAGCTGCCACCTTGTGCGATTGTAAAAGCACAGATAATCGAAGAATATTTGCTACTGCTGCCACTGCCACTAAGAAGACTTGAATAACAGAGCTACTAGAGCTGCTACCACCATTACTTCTACTACTATTGCTTACTATTATAGTTGTTGCAGGGAGCTCAACTACTGATCTACTAGCTTGCTTCCAGAATCCATTAAGATTTGGTTAGCTGGTCCATAAGTAATTCACTCATTATTGTTATCAGCTGGACCCTGTGTGTGTTTATTTCTATTTGACACCATCAAAGATCAATGGATGATAAAATACATTAAACATCCTTATTTATCAAAGAAATGAAGAGACAAAACAAAAAAGCTGTTGATGAGTTAGGAGAAATAATATGTTAGAAAAGTGTATTATACTTGCCAGAAAAAATATTTTTGTGTTCATAGATAGAAACTAACTTGTATAAAGATATGTTGCTTCTTGTTCTCTTTTGACCTACTTTCTCCCTCATTTATTTCCAGACATTTTTTGTATTTTTTTATCTTATTTTTACTCCTTGCCTTTTCTCTTTGCTATTTATTTTTTAAAATCATTCTCCTTGTACTACTTGAATGCATGATTGAACTGAGTTTACCTTGGTAAAAATATTCTTCTCTGTACTTATTTTTTTCTTCTTTTATCTGTTTGTCCTTTATCTATAAGATCAAATTTTGGGACATTAATAGAAGAACATATTTTATAAATCTTTGAGAAAAGAACTTGCAAGTAAATAGCAGTTTTATGAATGAACAGGCCATTCATACTTGTATGCTGCTGCTAATGATCTGCAAATGCGCACACACACAGATTGACCACCCATCCTCCACCAAATCAATTAGCTCCTATATAAATGGCTGCTATAGCATTCAGCATGGAGATTAAGGAGTAACAGATTTTTCATGTCCTATGCATTTGTTAGTAAAACATTAAAAAAAAAAAAATTCATTTAGGGACCTGGTTATCAGAGGAATGAAAAGGAATATTATTATTAGAAATAGATTCCCTGGATAAGTATTTGAGAGAAAATCTTTCAGATGCTTGGATGATTAGGTTTGTACTGTTGACAAGCTTTTAGAATTATTGTAACCATATCATATTGTTTTCTGTAAAGTATAATATGCTCTGAGTCCTATTCTAATTACATGTTCATATAAGCCACTTACAATTTATTGTTATACATTTACAAAAAATATCTTAAGAAAATTTCAAGAAATAAATCAGTCTAGAATAAAGTAAGCATTTGCAAACTGGCTAGTTTTTTCCTTATTCTTTCTATGACTTTGTAGCAACATGTTTACAAATATCCTCTTTCAATATTTGTCTTGTTGATGAATAGAATACTTAAGGATAGGGTTATTATAAGGAAGCTAATATATTAAGTTGTTTTTATATTTGATTGCAGACATTGATGAAAACTTACCTGAATGACCTGTTTTGATTAGCAAAATTTTATTCTGAATAGAATCGGGAAACCTGCCTTATGTTATTGATTATTTTTAAAAATCTGCTGCATTTTACATTTTTTATAATGTATCATATTTATTATTCTATATTTAATTATTTTCATTTCTTTCTATCATTATTGTCAGTAGAACATATTATAAAAACTCCCTCCTTGCTTGACCTTGAACATGACCTTTCAGTTCTGAATATTTCCAGTTTATATTGGTAACACATTTCTGCTGTGAGTTTGCATGCACTGACTGGTTGAGGCATTGTGACATTATTGCTGATGATTACTTTGCTTCACATTCATGGAAATATATACTCTACAATTCAATCTCTTCTTTCACTTATTTGATTTCTCTTAGATTTCTGTACAAAATAATTTTACATTTTGTACTTTAGATATCTGTCATATAACCTGCTAACCTTTCTTATCATGAATACTTATCTTCAAGAAATTTGTTATAGAAGCCAATATATTTTGTTACTAGGCAATAAATTCCATAAATATTGGCATTTACAAATTCTTTCATGTATAGTTAGTGAGAAATGACCTTTAAGGATAAAGCCTACATTTAACATTTTTTTCTAAACTTCATAAGATTATATTAATGATATAATAGCTTTATTAAAATTTTAACTGATGAAATATGTGTTAAAATAGTTATTTTTCAACATATTTATGAATATTTTATTATGTGATGAAATCAGTTGTGTTAGTTTGAATTATAAACATTTTCTTTGTAATAAAGTTAGAAATTGGTTGAATGACAACTCTTAGTAACATACTTTATTCCAAATTTGAATGCATTCTCTCTCAAACATGCACAAAGACATATAATTCATGCATGCATCCACACACAAAGGATATAAAGGATTACCAAATAAAGCTTACTTCAATTAATTGTTGAACCATATTCTTCACTGTATTTCAACATTCAAAGATAAGAGAATCAATTTTTCATGTTATGAAATTATGATATCATTCTATGTTCATATTTAATTATGGGGTTATTTTTCAATGATAATTTAGCTGTTAATTTTGTTGCACTGAATAAAATACTGTCATTAATTTGGAGTCTTACTACTTCAAATTGATTTCAATGTAATTTTAATTAAATGGTAACAGCAAATATTACTATTTATTATTATTTTGTGCAAAGGAATATGCATATATACAATTTATTTATTTCAAATTACATTTTCTGTTGGGTGTTTCATTCTGAAGTTTATTAGAAATGGATTGCAAATTAAAACTAATTATTCAATCCTACCTGTTAGAATGAATGTATGCCATTATTTCATAAGCAAATATACATTATTTAAATTTTGGGGTCTTTTATTAGTTTTAATATAATTCTTATTGTTATCACTCTAAGAAAAGGACAACTTTTAAGTTGACTACAATCCCATACAAGTTGTATGTCATTTATGTTGACTGAAAAATACCATGTTTACCATGACCATCTTGTTGCACTAGGCAAAGCAAGTGGTGATATTATTATTATTATTATTATTATTATTTTTTTTTAAGAATTTTATAGAATAAAAAGACAATCCAAGAAGAGAGAAAGAATTATGAACCTCCCTGCTATAGCAAACTTAGCATATTTGCTTATAATAATCACACCATCAAAAATGATACAAAAATGAAGATAAATATGGTATGTTCTTGTAACTATGAATTTTCTATTTACTTATTTATTTCAAAATCTATTAAGTTAATGAAAATTAACTTGATGTAAAATGAAATTCTCTTTCTCTAAACATATGCTGTCATCTTCATGTTTGATATATTATGTAGGCTACATTTCATGATATTCTTGAAAGTTGTTTAGATAAGGGATTTCAGTGATGAAAAGAATTAGGAAGAGACAGAGTATCTGTTTTTGAGAGCATAAGTCCTTGGATTGTAAATGATGCATACCTGCAAGTATATTAATATTTTGTCTAGTAATTTGAATAGTAATTGATTGGAATATGGGTTAAGTTTCCATCTCTCAAATAAAATCCATTAACAACAACTTGAGGGGAAATGTGAATCTTGAACTTTGTCAAGCTTTTGTTTCTGAGTCTGTTGCAGGAAGAAAATTTTAAACTAATTATTAAAATTCTTGTCTGTTAATAAAGATGTACTATATTTTAATTTCAAAAGCTCATACATTTTCAACTGATGATCTTGACCCCATTTTGTTATGATGGATATATAGCATTGAGAAAATACAGTTAATTAAATGCAAAAAGAATTATTGAAAAATTTGGGTGGAACAATAAATAAGTTTGAGATTAAATTTTACATTTAACCTAATTAGACTTCATTTGGGGGCTTTTCAGTACTATAAATGCATTCAGCACCCCTAAAAATATAGGAGTGAAGTCTAAATCATGATTTTTCTGGATAAATACAAGGGAAGTTATGTTGACAACTGATATTTGGTACCTGGCATATGATACCCAAAGTGGATACTGACCAATTTAACTTATGAAAGGAACTGAGTATGTTTTAAATATATTACTGAGAACAATTTACTTACATTTTGCTGATTTAAATTGTTTTAATATTTAGGAACTTACGCAAAAAGGGAAAAAAATTTAAGCATTTTTTGTTAGTGTTATTTGAAGTTGGGGTGTTGGAGACAAAATAACTGGCAAAATATGGCAAAAAAAATATTAATTTGATTGAATTATGTATTGTAGGGCCCCCAAATCCACTTGATATAGGTAATTTAGGAAAAATAGTTTAAAGTTTTAGTCACTTATATCATTCATTTCAACACATTTCCAATAACTTCAGAAAAAAAAAAACAACTATCCAAAATCGAAAATGTAAAAATAAATGATTAAACATGTACAAGTTTTGAAGGACAAAGTTAAATCAGTTCTGATATCCTGACACTGTCTACTTTCAAACTAGATATAGTATATATCACTTGGGAAATGTTTAAAAAATGTCAAATGTCTACTTGCGAATCTGCTGTAAAATAGAAACGCATTGAGATAATTACTCCTATGTATTTTATTATAGAGGTAATTTAAATAAACAATGATAGCTGATTTCATCTTGAATCACTAGCACTACAATTAGATGGAGTTTGTGAAAATCACCATTGCTAATTCTTTTCTCTGTTTTTAATTCTCTTAAATACTTTGATTTACTTAATTCCATGTAGTAAGAAATTTGTAATTTATGCTTATACTATCTTTATACTAATTATTACTTATTAAAATTTCTTCAAGACTTTTGGAAAAAAAATTTCTTGGGGTTGCTCTTCTAATTGCTTTGCTGCAACAGATTTACTTAGTCTTTTTTTTCTATGTGCCATATCCTTTCAGGTCATAGGCGATCATGACTCTCCACTAGTTCTTGTCCTTTGTAGCTCTTAATAAATGTTGACTTTTTTTTTTTTCATCTCTGCTAAAATTTGTTCTGCCATTCACTCAAGCTCAAGTAGTTTATGCATTGTTTTTCTCTGTTTGTCTTGCCTTCAATATGTCATGTGAGTATCAGATTTTCCAAGCCCTCTTTTTTCATTATGTGGCCTAGAAATTTCAACTTTCTCCTCCTGATGTTAAGGATAAATTTCCTTTTTGTTTCCACTTTCTCTAAAACTTTGTTGTTACCCACATGAATGATAAATAATAATAAATAAAAAATGAAAAGTATTTCAAGTTCTTGTTTATGGGTGAACTGAGCTTTCTATATCTGATTCATTTATAAAAATAGTTCTTTCCTGATATGTATTGGATCTTCTTTTTTTCTAATGGATCTTTTTTAACAGCTTTTAATGGTTATTTCTAAAGGATTATTGTTTCATAAAAATGTCTTCAATAGTTTTTATACTAAAATAATCTTATAAATGACTGCTTAAAATGACTTTTCTATTGTTTGTATGTGGAAAAACTTAGCTGTCATTAAACTATACTTGAAGATTGAGTGAATAAATGTTGAAATGATACTTTTTAACTATTGTATGTGAACTATACAAGATTAGAAACCTCAAAAGTAATTACTGTTGATTAGTATAGAAATATCTTTGTTTTGAAATTTGTTTAGTGTTTGAGAAAAGCTTCATTTTTAATGCACAGATTTGTGAGAACTCGTATTTTAATTTTCAGTTGTGGTATCTGTAGACATAAGAAGTTGTTAAGATTCAATTGAAATATCTCTCTAATCAACTGTATTCTGCAGTGAATGCTGTGATAGTTATTTTGGAAACAACATGTAGCATTATGTTAGTGTACTTGATCAAATCCTTTAGTCATTTAATCATTTTCATTAGAATCCCATGAGTCAGGGAACTGTTTGAACTACTGTTTCTTTCTAGTTCAATGATTATGTGTATTTGTCCAAAGTTCACTTTCCTATGTTGTTGTTTTTTATGTTTATTTTTCTTTGATTTCAATTACCTTTGGTGTAGGTAAATTTTAAAAGATGAATTTTGTCCTACATTTTTATTATTTGATATATTTTTATTTTGACATTTCTCTCATCAAATTCATAGTTAATAGATTTTAAGTCAGGATATTTAATTTACAATAAATTGGTTTGATTTACAAGATTGAATATATCTGGTAAATTTGAGTAAAAGTAAATTGTGTGTTCCAAAATACTGAAATTGTATGATTTGCTTTGAATTTTGGGTTTAAAATCAACTTTATCATAATTGAATAGAGCTTAAAACATTTCATGTATAATTTGAACTTTTCTTCAGCATTTTTGGTAGCCTTTCCCTGTTCTTATTGGAAACAGGCAATGAAGAATTGAGCATTAATACATTTTTATTTTTATTTTTTTAAAGAAAAGCAGGAATGCTACAGAGATTAAAAGTGAGAGATAAGACTGGGTATAGGGGTGGGGATTGAGGAAAGGATAAAAGATGAATGGGATTCAAGAAGATAGAAGATGGCAATTGAATTGAAGATGGCAATTTTTGAAGACTAGTTTTCAGGGAAGCAAGTAAACAGAAGGGCGTTACATAAGTGGGAATTGCGTGAAAAGAAACTATTAGAGTAGAAGTGGTGGTTACATTTAACTATTTTGACAGTAAAATGGTGGGACCTAGATGCCAAGATAGTAGCACATTTAAATTCATGTAGTCAGGACACCAAGTAAAAAAGATCATTTTAGGGGGTGCTGCCATAAAAATATTTGTAGCAAAGGCAGAGAGAAGCCATATCATGTCTGTGAGAAAGTGACTGAAGTTGAGAAGCCAAATAAGGATCGATTACATTGCAGATCCTTCTTTGAATTTTGTCAACAACCTCAAGATGAATAACAGGAGCACCAAACCAGATAAGGCAACAGTATTCAATGCATGTACGAATGGTAGATTTGTAAATGTGCAAGATGGACTTTGATGAGGAAAACCTTCTGGCATGAAACAGTGACCCAAATTACCTTGCAGTAGATGCAGCTATTGATTTAATGTAGTTGTTTCACTTCAAGTCAGTTGAAAACATGAGGCCAAGGAGGCACAGTGTGTTGCTCTTCAGGAGTCTAGTATCAGCCAGGCAGGAAAGTTTCTCTATAGTTGTTAAAAGAGAGCAGTTTCATTTTGGAGGCATTAAAATTAACAAACCATTTTCTGCCCCAGTTAATCACTAATTCGAGGTCCCTTTCAAGAGCAGCAACCAGGTTTATTTTGTCAGCTATGATAGATTTGCTATTGAGACAGGAGTAAAGGGTAGTGTGATCTGCATAAATGCCTGCTTGGGAACTGATGACACCAGGAAGATCATTGATGAAGATCAGTCACCCATGTCCGTGTGAAAAGATCTGGAAGTGAGCCTGTTCAAAACTTACAGGATTTGATAAGAATGATTGGATTAAATCAAACAATCATCCTGTAATACCATAGCCCTAGAGCTTACATAGAAGACCAGTCTGCCAAACCCTGTCAAACAACTTTGACAAGTCTAGATCCACAGCTTGAGCTTTGTCATTATTATCGAGAGCTTGATATACATATTCAGTGATGGCTGTTAACACATCAGCAGTAGACCTAGGAAACGAAAGTCATATTATTTGCCAGAGAGTAGGTCATGAGAGGTAAGAGGTTTAGTTGCTTAAGAATTGATTAGAGCCTCAAATACTTTACCAAAAAGTGGTAGAAGACTAATAGGGTGATAGAAGGGTCAGATGGTTCTGCAGAGTTCTTGAAAACAGGAACTATAGAGGAGGACTTCTAACAAGCTGGAAAGCAGGAAGTAGCAAGGCAATAGTTGTAAAGTTTGAAGAGAACTAGAGCAAGTTTGGGAGCATATTTCTTTAGGTTGATGACTGGGATGCTGACACCTCAGTTTTCCTTATGAGAGTCTAATTTAGAAATGTCTGAGACCAATGATGGGTTATGTGCATATCACTCAGTAGAGCCTCTGTTTTAGGGGGAAATCAGGTGTGGGTACTCCAAATGAGTCAAGTGTCGAGTTGGAAGAGGATTTCTGAGCAAAGCATTCAACCTTATCTGCTGTGGATGTAAGGACTTTGAATTGATTGAATAGAGGAGGGATTGAGGATTTGCTGTTCAGTACACGCTTGCAGGGCCACCAATAATCTCTAGAACCAAACTTGTGAGATGCTATACGTTGTTTCGTTCTATCATCAAACAGTAATTTTGCTTCTTTGAGAACATGCTTGCACTCATTACAAGCAGAGACAGAGACGTCTGTTGCAGCCAAAAGAAGTGATTCCTTTGGGTTATAACGGTCAAGCATCCGGGTAAGACCCAAGGAGATGAACATGGTTTAACTTAGTATTTCCTTGCTGGAATGAAAGCATTGATGCTAGCTTTCACCCAGGAGGAGACCATGGATGTGCATTTTTAAAAACTTCATTCCAAGGGATGCCACAAAGGAAATCACAGAAGAAGTCCCAATCCACTTATTGATAGCAGAAAGATATTCTGTTGGTTGGAGGTTCTTGGCTGGTGGGGGAGCAGAAAGAGATGTTTATAGACACTATTGCATGATCAGAGTTGCCAAGAGGGCAGATTTGCATGGTACAACGAGTTGGGGATAGAGTTAAAAAATGAGATCTAGAAGAGAAGCATGCCCGTCAGGGTTGCTGGAGAAACATGTAGGGAAGTCAACCACTTGCGTGAGAGACTGAGTAATTGAGAAGTTCTGGGCTTGGATGCCAGTGAGATCAGTGACAATGTTTAAGCTACCTGGTATGGTGGGCATTAAAGTCACTGAATACAAATATATTTGCAAATGTGTGTAGGGAGATGACCTTGTCTATATTATCAGAAATGCTATCTAGCATGCAACAGTATGAGAAGAAGGGGAATGGTAGAGAAAGAAGAAATAACTGACTGAGTTAAGTAGAGAGAAATGGAGACACATGTAAGAATGGTCTGGAGATTCAAGAGATAGTTTCCAAGGCAGTGGGAGATGTGGACATAAAATCCCAGGCCATGCATGTGGACATTAGAGTTCTTCCTAAGGAGAGGAAGATAGCCAAAAATCAAGAAATCAGATGATTTTGTATTGATCTCTTATACTGACCAAGAGATTGTCTTATCCAATCAAGTAACAGACCTTTCAAGCAAATATTTCTGAAATCCAAATGAATAGGACTGTAATGTTTTTGTCATCATAATTTTTATGAAGAATGATTTGCTTGACATGAAAGAAAAGTTGAAGCAAATTCCGATTGTGATTTGCTCATTGATGATTCATTAACAATGAAAATCACTTTATTAATTTTATTTGGCTTTCTTGGCAAAGTCTTGAACATCATTTTCAAGTTATCTTCAACTTGGTTGATCTCTCTTTCCAAATTGACATCTTTTTTTTGCTGAAAGAGAAAAATTTATGACAGATGAAGTATCTGAAGGAGTCACATGTATCTTTATTTTATTTCTGTGTGTTCACTATTTTTCCTATGATTTACTACTATTTGTCTGTTTTAAGTAGAAACCAATAACTTTATATATTCATATGATTGTATTCAGCACTTGTCTATGGCAGAGGCAGAACCTACTTTGAAATTGTTGTGTATATATTTGATTTGTATTTCAAGAATATTTTGGATTATTAGTATTACATTTTTTACTTGTTTCAGTTTACAAAGAAAGCATAAAAGCCAAAGTGACATTCTCCTTAAAATGGTAGTATGAGATTTATTGGAGTTTGTCAACCTGACTTTCTCTCTCATAGTAGAAAAATAAGAATATTTAAAGATTTCTTTGCTTTTTTTTCACTCCTACCTGAAACAAAAGTAATAATATGTAATGGGGTGGTGTGGGGGGTTTTAAATTCTTTATTTATATTTACTATTTACAAAATTATCAAAACAGTTTCTAGAACTGTTCTATTCTCAAAGATTGGAAATTAATATCTTAGCATTATAATACATTTTTTAAAACTTTTAAAATGTTTTACATTGACTGAAATAGTTACTCTAATTTATCTTTTTTATAGCAAGGGATTCTGAAAGTTTGTAAACATTTTAAAATCATTGATTTTTTTTTTTTTTAATTGAATAAGTTTAACCAATTTTCTGTTTTTTCTCAGTGTGCAACCAGTTATTTGTTAATGAGGGTCAGATAATGACTATCATGTCATCTTTTTGTTTACATATATTCTGATATTTGGAATTAAAATTATTTGCATGAAATTAAGGCTGATTAAAGGGAATAAATGAAGAGAGGAATTTAAAATACACCCAAAGATTTATATTTTCAACATGCTCAGTTGCATTTTGCCCTTGAATCTTCCAGCAATTTCCAATTATTTTTGGTACTCATGCTGTGCATTTTTTCAAATTCTGTGCTAAATAAAGAAAAAATATGGAATTCTTTGATTTTGGTTATATAGATTTCTTCATAGAATTATAACTTATAAAATATTTATTTCATTGCTTCTATGAATTGTATTCTCTTATTCAAAAGCTGTAAGGGCTGTGACTACAACCATGACAAAAGTAATGGACAACACCCAGTGTAAAGTGGTAATCTGGATGCCATGTTTGGAGATGTTTTCCAGACAAAATAGCTAAACTGCTTACTTGCTAATTTTCTTTTGAGTTCAACTTAAATGACTCAGTAATTAATCATGTCACTTTATATGAGGAAATACCTCCAGATTGTTCAAAATAGTTTCATTGCAGGTAGCAATGTATGGCTTTATATAATTATGTTGATTAGTCATTGTTGCCACCCTGGTAACCCACTGTCATCCATCCTTATTAGCTTTTGACTCACTTGCAACCTATCATCATGTTGGGTTCATTTTGTGACCCAGGAACTTGATCTGGCTAAGAAGTGGTAAAGAAAAGCACAAGTGGTTAGTTGAACAATTGCAGTAACAGTTTAAGCAAACCAACAGACCTGTTTGTTAAAATGAATGGTCTGAACAGAGCAAAGACCCAACCTTTTTGAGTTCCAGTAGTCTTTGGTGTTGACCTTCATGTGTTTACTGATGGTAGAACAACCTTTATCCTGTAGTCTATTGCTGATTATTTGAGAATCCAGTGAACCCAACAATACATTTCTAATTTGTGCTAATACAAGTACATTCAGGGGTAGACTTGACAGTTTGTGCAGAATGTATAATGTAAGAATTAATCCTGAGTATTATTGCAACATAAGCATAAACCTATTTCTCAATATTTTTTAAGGTTTCTGATTTTGTGATTTGTAAGGATAATAGGAGAGTTGACTCTGTTTCCAAATTTATGAAATAATATTTAACATACATTAAAAAGGTTACATTATTAGGTATACTCTTCTAGCACCAGGTTGGACCTGCTTTTATTTTTGGAACCACTTCAGTTCTTGACATGAATTCAATGAAAATTTGGGTTCATGCTCTTATTATAGCATCTCAATTCTTCTAGATTGTTTGGATGCTCATCCAAAATTTGAATCTCTCCACCACATCTCAAAAATGCTTTATGAGATTGATATCCAGTGACTATGGAGGTCACTTTAACACAGAAAACTTGTTGTTATGATACATGAAGCAATCTGCCATTATTTTTTATTTGTGTCACAGTGTATTATCCCATAAGAAGTAGGCACCAGTGGATAAGTGAATGTAGTCATAAATTGAGGCATGTGGTCATCCCCAGTACCTAAGTAGGTTGCAGTATTTAACCAATCTTTTGTTGGTATGAAGAGTCCTAGTGTATGCCAAGAAAATATTCCCCATATTATTACACCACTACCATCAGTTTGAACTGTTGATATATGTTAAATCTATACTTTCATCTTGTTCACACCAAATTCTATCCTTACCATCTGAATGCCATAAACTCTTCAGAGCAAGCAACATAATTTTTTTTAAATGTTCTGTTGTCCAATGTTTTGTGATTCTTAGTGAATTGTAACCACATTTTCTTGTTCTTATCTGACAGTAGTGACAACCAGAATGGTCTTCTACTGTTGTAACCCATCTGCTTCATGGTTTGATGTGGATGAATTCACAGATACTCTTCACTATACCTCCATTGTAAAAAGTGGTTATTTCAGCTACTGTTATCTTTCTATTACTTTGAACCAGTCTGACCAATTTCCTCCAACCTCTTGTATCAACAAAGAATTTCTGCATGCAGAATTGCCACTCAGTGGAATTTTTTAATATTTTTCTGTAAACACTAGAGATGCTTATGCATGAAAGTCCTAGTAGATCACCAGTTTGTGAAATTCTCAAACTCACCTGTCTGGTATCAATGACCATGTTGCATTCAAAATCTGTTAAATAATCTTTCTATCCCTATATCCTAATACATGAAATCAAATTCAGCAGGTTGTCATGACTGTTTAAGTGTCTGTATCTATTAAATGTCAAGTCACTGGCCAGTTAAAAAATTTGCATAAAAGAGCATTGATTCTCATGTACTTAAATGGTCAGTGAGTGTATATTACTATTTATAACTTTCTTGTTTATTATCATTTTTATGTTTATTATTTTTATATAATATGTTTATAATATTTTAAAAAAAACATCAAAAATAAAGATAAGTAACTAAATATATGCATATATATATAAAGTGACAATGCTTTTTGCCAGTATTTGAGGCTGGAGCTGAAAGTTCATAATGTTGCATGTCCATCTACTCAGCCCATGACTAATGCTTCTCGGTTGATTGTGTTTGTAACAATTTTGTGTAATGTTTCTTTATTAGAATTAATATTAACTTTTAGAATAATTAATATCAATAATAATAATTGCTATCTTGTAATTTTAAAAATACTTTTAGCTTTAAGATGAGCAATTTTTTTATTTCTATAATCAATTTTACATCAACAAATCTGTTTTATGCTTTGAATAATTGTATTATTTGCATTTTTTTCTATGTTAAATGCCATTCTTTTCTTTTAAAGTATTTTAAACTGTAAAAATTTTATCTTAAGAATCCTATATTTTTATTTAAATTCTATGAAGTTACTGCATAGGTCAGTGGGTGTATGTATGGGTAGGCGTCTGCACACATAATTATGAAAATGAAACAATAGGGACATCTATTGTACATGACCATATTTTTTATTTTGATTTTATATTGCTAATTGTTTGTAATGTGGCAATAATTATCTAGTGCAATTATGAAACAATCTTTGTAAATAAAAAAGTTATTTTCATTAGTTTGTGTAGTTTGATATTTTAAGTAAATATTTTAAGATTTTATCAACAATAGTTCTTTCATTGTTAAAAAAAATATTCATGAAACTATTTTTCTTCTTATTGCTATTATTTCAATTAAGGCAAATACACAGACCATGAATTTATAAGCATTTTGACTCTCTTGTTCCTCAACCTAGCATATCTTACTTTTGATATATGTTATTTAACCCATATGGTTGCAAAAGAATAAATGAAAGCAAGAAATTACTGTCAGTGAGGTGGAAAGAAAAGGAAACCTGTTAAAATAAAATTCTCCTTATTGCTGATATAAAGAATCAAGATGGAATGTCTCTTTGTGTGTAAAGAAAGTGGCATGGAGGATGAGGGAGTCAGTAAGTCCTGGCATTGAAGCTTATGTCAGGTCTGTTGACTGAGGATACTGGTGACTACCTGCCTACTGCCTTTAGTGTGGCAAGTGTGTCCTTTTAAGCAGTTAGGATGAATACATGACTTATCCAGATTTCAACTTTATACATGTTAAAACCGGGTGAAACAGCAAAATTGTCCAATTGTTAGATTAAGCTTTGAACCGTTGTATCTTAAAAATGATTAAAGGTATCTTACTGAAATTCTCTGAGGTTTTTATAACACTATTGGACTCTACTTTGAACAATAAAAATGTATTTGGCTCTAAGTTGAAATGATGCTACCTCTTACTGTTGTGATCACTTGATCCAGTTTTCCTCTCTACTGTTCCCTCTTTTTTAAACTTATTCACCATTCTCTTGACTGTTCTTGAATGGACTTTGAAGATGGAAGCCAGATTATGAATGTTGGTACCATTATTGAAAGCCTAAATGATCTTTTTCATCTTATCATTGCTCAGTTGGAAAGACTTAACGGGGCTGATACAAAATGATTTTAAGCTGTTCTCTTTCTAGCTGAATAACTCAAAGGGTTTTTCAGTGATTCATATGACAAATGGTGTCAAGCTGGCTAAACGTCTTATCTGAAAATGATTGTACCTACAAAATTAGGAATTTAATGTGGTATTTTCATGAAAGGTTAAAAAAAAAAATGAATTTCTGCATGAATACTTTTATTTATTTTTTACCTCATGTCATATTGCATAAATTAAAACAAAACATATCCTGCCTGTTGACTAACTAATAAAATCAAATTTATTTCATTCTCTGATAAGCCAAAGTCTGGCAAAATTTGTGTTATATTCTTGGTTTGATATTTTTTTCTAATCAACATATTTGATTAATGCATTTTTTAAAAATTTCTTTTTATGGATTTAATCAACAAATTTATTTGTGTGCTAATATATGTTTTATTTATTTTTTTACATTCTTTCAGGTGCTTATGAGCAGGAACTTGCAACCAAAACTTTGATGATACAGTCCAAAAGGTTCTACCTGGATGTTAAGCAAAACAGAAGAGGAAGGTTTATTAAAATTGCTGAGGTAGCCTGTACTTGTCCTATATTCTTTTTTCTTATTACCATGCTTATAATGAAAGAGGTCAATTATTTTTATTGATACTTCAACATTCTTACTTTGAATAAATTTGTATAGCTTTTTTTATTTACTTTTCATAAAATCTGAAATTATTGATTATATGGATGTTGACCTCTATCAATCTGAAGGTAGTTATAAGAGATTTAAAAAAAAAAAACCCAAAACTTATTTATTTATTCTATTACATGGTAATTTTCAGATAATGTTTGCAGTATAATTTTTACATTTCTATTGGATTAATAACTAAAAATAAAAATCTCTTGTATCATAAATGGTTATGTTGTTGTAAAAATGTAATGAGAAAAGTATAGAGCAATTGAAGCCCTCAGTATCTCTGTGTAACATTTATTTAGTCAGAAAGCAGACAGTAAAATGCCATCCATGGATTTTCTAAAGTCCTCTTTGTCCTTTGAAATTAACAATATAAAATCAAGATTGTGTTTTTTAACATGTATATATCCATAAAATCTGGGTTTGAATCTTACTATGGTTGATTTGTCAAAGAGGTGCCTGGGAAGATTATTCCAGTGTGCAACACTACTGGGAAGTGCCTGAAAGTCACACCACATGTTAACACAAGCCTTGTGAGTGTAATTGGGTAGGTGAAAATATTCAGAAGCTGTTATATAATCTGGTGCGAAGTCCCAAGTAATTATGAACAAGAGTTTGAGTGTATTGACTTTTTGTTTAAATGCTAATCATGCTAGATTATACTCTCTCCCAGAAACTAAGGTCTACTCAGCATAATGACAATATAAACCATAGGTTGGCTTGTTGAGTGTTAAAGAAACACAAATGTACCTGAGCAGGTATCTGCAACTGGGATTAGTTAACTGCCCTAGCAAACAAGTATATTTGTAAATAAGTGACCATTATTATATATATGATTAATATGAGTAAAAGTTTGTCACTTAGCTGATTGATGTTACCTTCAGCATCCTCACTCCAGAGTTTCGTAGGCGGACATGTCTATCCACTCTTCAGCAGGTATCAGCAATTTATTGCTTACATTTTTGATTTTTTATACAGATCATTGGTGTAAGTTTATTTCAGTATTTTTTGTGTTTGTGTGTGCATGTGCAGCCATGCACCTATCTGTGTTTGTTTGCGTGTATCCATCTGCACAGATGTGCATACATGTAGGATATCACAGTCATTTGTACTTTCCTTTTTTTTTTTTTTTTTACTTTACACTCGCTCTTTAGCTTTTTCTCTGTTTTTTCTTTCGACAGTTGTAATTTGTGACAAGTTGTTCCAATTTGACTACATGCCACTGATTTTAATTTTTAGGCATTTTATTTTTTTTAAATTCTTTTTTGCTGAGGAAGTTGCATTTTGTTTTTTACATAAATAATTGATATTAATGCTTAAATGGTAAAATATCAGGTGTAACAGCAAAATTGTCAAAATTGTGCATTTGTTAGATTAAGCTTTGAAACATTGTATCTTAGTAATGATTAAAGATATCTTATTGGAATTCTCCGAGGTTTTTATAACACTATTGGACTCTACTTTGAGCAGTAAGAATGTATAATTACTCTTCAAGCTTAACAGAAGAATCTTGATGAAATCAATCATAAATAAAAATGACATTTTCATCATTAATTAATCATAGCTAAGGTTTGGAAGCACATGAAAGATTGAAATAAAGTTCATTTTATATATATATATATATATATATATATATATATATATATATATATATATATATATATAATATTATTCCAGGAACATTTCCTAACTTATTCAAGATGATCTTTGCACTCTCTAACCTTGTAATTTTCTGTCGTGGAGTAACTAGTTGCCTCACAGGTTTCACGTATGATTTCATTTTCAAGTCTTTTTTCACTTCTTTTTGGACTTTCATGCTGAACATCATATGAATTGAGTTGGATCTTTTCCAATTGATTTCTTTAGCTCTAAACGAAAATGATGATCCCTCTTCCTGCTGTGACCTCCTGATCCAGTTTTCCTCTCTACTGTTCCTGCTTTTTTAAACCTATTCACCATTCTCTTGATGGTTCTTGAATGAACTTTGAAGATGGAGGTCAGAGTATGAATGTCAGTACTATTACTGAGTGGTCTCTTTCTTCTCACTATTGCTCTTTTGGGAAGAGAGTGGGGCTGATACAAAATGATTTTTAACCTGTTCTCTTTCTAGTTGTTAACTCAAAGGTGATTTTTACAACAAATGGTGTCAAGCTGGCTAAATGTCTTATTTGAATACCCGGAAAAAAGAAACTCAGTTTAGTGTTTTTTAGATATACATTTTGTAGGATGGACAATTATGCTATAACATGATTTTGAACAATTTTGCTATTACACCCATTGTGTGTGTGTATATATATATATATATATATATATATATATATATATATATACACACACACATATGTACAGTTGTTTGTTCCACATTTTCATGATCTTCAGACAAACTGATTTACAAACAACTTTCCATGCAACTGCATTAGTTAGATGTATCAGGGATATTGAGCACTTTCCACTAAATACTGCACATATAAGTATATATTAGAGTTGGTCGGTTTGACAATTTATATTTTGGTCTGGTTTTGTTTCCTTGATGCCGTGGTTTTTGATTTGCTTTTTAATATTTTTGCTTTCTAAGGAAGTCATTCATTTTCTTAATGATAGCATTTCCAGTCGATATCTGATTTTGTTTGAGATTGATAATACTTAATCTGTTCAACTTGCAATATCTTGTGTATTTCTGGTCCAATCTTAAAAATATTCATATGGCTGGAAAGAAAATAATATAATCTTTCTAAATATGTAATTTGTATGTGCTTTTATTCATTGAATCATATTTTTTTACAGCGAGTTAAAACAGTATTGCTTCAAGCACGCGAAAATGCAAAATCATTTTTTTTTTTTTTTTTTTTTTTTTTTTTGAGACAAAATTTTGCACGTTACTTTGTTTCACAAAATGAAAGTGACCCATCTTTATCAATATTCTTGAAATTGTACACTTAATTAGAAGACAACTTAAACTACAACCAGGAAGATGTTCATTTCTTCTCTGACCTGAGGAAGCGAATTCCTTCAAAAATAATGAAGTAAAAAAAAACAAAAAAACCCTGTAATTCTTTTCTGGTACACCAGTCAACTATTATTAGGATTTTGCAAATAAATTTCTTCTAAACAAGGAAAATCAATGAGTTATTTTTCCCCTAAATAAATTTTTTATCTCACTTAAAATTAAATATAAAAAATAATTAAAAGCTTTTAATTTCATTTTTAGAATTTCCAAATCTGTTAGTATCACCTGTTCTTTTTCAAATACACATTTTAAAACCAAAATTAAAAACTATCTTAATCATTGTAATATAATCTTACTTAAGTGTATTAATCGCCAAATAAAACCATAAAGATATTTGTCAAAATAAAATGAATTAATTTTCCTTGTTTAGAAGAATTTTATAGACAGAACAGTAAATAAAACACCCAGAGAACATTAGTGGCTAAAAAATAATTTTTACTTTGGGTTTAAAAAAATGACTTGCAGTTTTGAAAATATACACATTTTAAAACTGAGATTAAAACTTACTTTATTTTTAAATAATTAAATTTTTTAAATTTTAATATCTAATTTTACGTGTATTCGCTAGATAAAAACATAATTTTATTTGTAGAAAACAGAGACTCACATATCTGGAAATATATACATTTTAAAAGTGAAATTAAGAACTATTTTAATTATTCTTCATATCTAATTTTAGGTGCATTCCCTAGTTAAAAAAACAAATTTATAAAAAAAAAAAAATCTTCATTCATTTTTCTTGTTTGCAACAACTTTATTTCATGAATGGCGTAAATGGCTTACTAGAAAACCCTTACAAAAAATCCAACTTCATAAAATTTAACATTCAGACGAAACTGGCAACTATTTTTTTATATTTTTACTCACTATTTTGTTAACTTAATTTTACCACAAAAAGTTTTTTTTTTTTTTAAATGAAACAAATAGATTTCACTTTCAGATATCATGTCGTGTTTCCTTTTTTTCTTCTTCATTTCTTTTGTAAACAGATAGATTTCACATTTATTTCCTTAAACTAGTCGATTAAATGTTTTTAACATTTTTGTTCAATCTTTTTCTCTTACAATGGTATAAATGTTGATAAAATTTAATTTTATTGACATCTGAAACTCTTTTTCAATAGTGTTTCTTTGGATATGGTCACTCAGTAGTGGTATGAAAAGGAAACTGAAATCATTTGGTTTTGCAAAAAAATTTTGATGAGGTTTCACAGTGTGAAGATGAAACCGAAAAAATGTTTTTTCGGTTAAACCGCATATCTATAGTATATATATATATATATATATATATATAAAACACATACTTATATATCTTCACTAGGGTATTATTTATTTATTTGTTTGGTGATATAATAAGTATTAATTGTAAGAGGTTAGATTTGTAATTCATTTTTTATTTATTATTGTTTGAATTTATGTGCTGTTATTTATACTTGTTGTATTTGTACGCTTATGTATACACGTGTGCACATCCGTGCATAAACATGCATACACAAGTACATGTACACTTATGTCTGTGCTGAAATGGTGAAGTTGGGTTAATGGAATTTGTTGTTTGGATATACTCCCACACTGTGCATATGCGCATATATGTAATTATTAAATAGTATATACGTATTAAAGTGTTTGCTTATATCATATCTTATTGTTTATTTAATGTTTCATTTTTATTTAATGGCTAGTAGTTTATTTGTTTTTGCCTTTATGTAATATATTTAGGTTTTAATTATGGGGGTGGTTAGGTTTGTTTGTTTTTGGTGTTTGTCTGTGTGTGTGTGTGTATTTACATGTACGTGCACACACATGTGGGTGTGTATGTTTAATATTTGTTCATTTAAGTCTCATTAAAGATGACTAACAAGGTACTGTGATTTAAGCTTTTTATTAAATTTTTCATATAAGGGGTTTCTATTTTCTGGTCATAAAGTGTGTAAAAACTGTTCAAATGTAATGTATATTCAAGCATTTTTTTTATTTGTTTGTGAGTGGGGGGTACATTTTTTTGAAAAATGTTTACCATGTAAAGATTAGTCTTGTTTTCAAGATTTTCATTCTACTTTCCTGGTAGATGAAAGGTGGTTATTTTCTGAAATTTTGTGATCTTGAAATTGTATAAAAGGCTTAGACAAGTATTTTATATCTCTATTTTTAACTCTTAACAAAACATGTTTATATAATTTGTCTTTATATGAAGTTTTAATCAAATAAGAATTTGGCATTAATGTTTTTTTGTAAGTCATTTTTTGTAACAGTCTTTCAAAGTTTAATAATGGAGCTTCTACCAATGATTGACTTCATTTTTCATGCATAACACATATTGCTAAACCCAATGGTATCTTTGAAATAGGGATTAAAAATGATTTGAATAAATGAAAATGTTTTACTAAAAAATAGTAAATTAGTTTGTAGAATCCTTTTCCAGCAGATCTTTGTTCATTTGATAATTGTTTAAATGCTCTGAATTAGAAATTAAACTATTTAGTTAGAGTGATTGAGTTTCAATTCATTATCTCCTTATGATATTATTAGGTAATTGTTTCTATTAAGCCTAACAAATAATTTTGTAGAGACTTCAAAACTGTTAATTAGAGAGGTAAATTCTCTAAGTTAAGCTAATGTTACTAATCTCATATTCACCTAGTTTCATTGTTGACATCTGTTTGGCAGTCTTCTAATCTTTCTGACACTAGAGAAATTTAAAAAACAGGAACAATATTCTAAGATAATTATTCTGACTTTGTTGGTATTAAAAAATTTTCTCTAGAGTTGGAGAATTGGTGATAGGTTTATCATTGTTTAGATTATCATGGATTGTCAACATTTTATGGGGTCTAATCCTTGGTGGAACACTTAGATCTGCTAAAAAGAGTACTGAAAAATGGAAAAACTTAGGCTCTGATTTTTTAAAAAATTCTCCTCTATTGAATTTTTAAATTTTAGTTTTCATCAATATATGCGTACTGATAGCTCCAATTCATTTCATAGTGTTTTAGTGTCAATCTGAGGACAGTGCAGAGGATTTGGAAAGAGTTGGATGATATATCCAGTCAACATCTTATGTGTTTGGAGTGATCACTAGTGATGGCGATGTTATGCCTCCATTCATCATACAGGGCCTCAGACTTAACACGGTGCCTTGAGGGGGTCAAGAAGATGGCTGCTGGAAGACCCCGTGTCTGTCAACAGGACTTTGCACCATGTCACACAATCAGGAGAACCAAGTCATGGCTGTCAGACAATTTCTATGACCACATCACGCCTTATATCTGGCTACCTTACTCCTCAGACTGCAACCCCCTTGATTATTACGTGTGCTGTGCAGTTGAACAAGAGACCAACAAAACTCCTTGTAATACCAAAGATAAACTGAAGGCAAAGATTATGGTAGCATTCACCAACTTAAACAAGGGGACTGTTCAGAAGAGTTGCAGGAGATTCTGAAATCATCTGGAGTTCTGTGGTCGAAGCCAATGGCAATTTTATTGAATAAATTTACTCTTTAGTATTTCAAGATATTTTTGTGTATTTTTGGTAAATATATCTGTTAAAATGAGATGTCAGTGTCATTTTTGCATAATTTAGATGACAATTTATCCATCCCACCCTGTATAGTTGATTAAGCTTGAATGAAATATAAATTGTAGAAAGGGGTGCTGAAAGGTTTTCATTTGACCTATTTCCTCAAATCAGTATTCTGATGTTTAGTCATTGAAATACCAATTTTGGGAAGTGGGTTAAACTAAGAATTTTTCCTCACCACCTCATAAACATACAAGTGTAACATATTCTAGATCAAGTCTTTATTGTCATTTTATACTGGATATGGTTCATATTCATGCCAGCTTAACTACCCTGTTGATTCCCATTGATTTGTCAAAGGTTTGTATGGAAGCTGAACACAGTGAATAGTGTCAGTATAGATTAGTTCAAGTTAGTGAATGTTGATCATCAATGCTGATATTTTGTGGATTTATTAACTTTGCAAGATAATCTCATTTAATCTGATCATTTATTATCAATGCAAATATTCAGAAAATCTTAGGAATTCCCATGAATGTGTTTGTCTATTTTTGCTTTTTGTCTGCTACTGTGTGTTCATGTGCACTGTGCAGTTGTAGTATGACTGTCTTGATAAATGCATGGCACATATTGATTGGCTATAAATAATTGTTGGTACATTAACAATTAGAATATGTGACAAATTGGACTGTTTATAATTTCTGCAATGTTTACTAGTAGGATAACTTAGATGGACATTTGTTAACAACCTTTGTTTCAATAACAACTAATGCCAATCTCTTTCATAAATTTGCATCTGTTAAACCTATGCAATTTAATTCAGTTTTTTTTTCAAGTGTTTTTATACAACTTTTTTCACTTGCATGAGGTGAGACAATACAATAAGTTAAACAGAATTTTATAATACCCTCTGTTAATATAAAAAGGTTTTGACAAAAATATAGTTTTACTTTCTTCACTTACTAAAATTTAAACATAGAAAGTGCACAAATGATCTTTAAGCGACCATAATAAGGGAATTCAATTTTTTACTTGTTCAAAATATTTCCTTATATTTTATATTAATTTTACAAATATTTCAGCTTCAAATTAACCTTTTTAATTATTTCACAAAAATATCTCTCAGATATCAGGGTAAAATTATGAATTAGCCTTTAACTTATTGTACTTGAGGAATCAGGATTAATAATTATAGTAATGGTCCAGTTTTTCTTTTGAAATATTGGTGTCCAAACTTACAAAATAAATTATTTTCTAAAAAACAAAAATGATTTCAAGTAGACTTTATTCTTTGGTTATAATGAATAAAATCTTTCTGGACACATTTTTTAGTTAATTTAGAGAAATAACTGCAATAAAACCTAAAGCTTATATAAAATCTGTTAATATATGACTGAACACCTTTGATAGAAATTATGTTCATAGTTAAATTCATAAGTATCTCTAATGTCAATATTGCTAAAAAGATGGTTCTTGCTAATGGCCAAATTCATCTCATGTTTTTATAAACTTTTCTTCATTTATCACACAATTTACTTTCTACAGTTTTTCTGTTGAACTATTTCTGTTCAAAATTACCATATAAATTATTTTCTAAAAAAAAAAAAAAAAAAATGATACTTGTTTCTATTAACTTACCTGATGAATATATTTAAAGCTTTTTTTGCTTGCCAATTGTAATTACTTTTATTTTGAGATGGGTGATATTTTGTCAACAGTGAAGCCATTTATTTATGTATTCTTTGTATTTTATTGTTTTTCTGTTATAGATTAGCAAGTACATGTAGAAACAAATGGTAATATTAAAAGAAATTATATTTTGATATTTGTAAAATATTCCAGTTTCAATTAATTTATGAGAATAAAGCAGACTAAACAATTCAGAGATTGATTTAACTTACTTTTTTTAATTTTAATTATTTGAACATTTGCTTTAGATTTCCAACTAAAGTTTGTGTGTGTATGTAAAGTTTTCTTTTGGAGGCACCGTTTTTCAATGACTCAGTGTTTTTTCAGAATAATTTTTCTCTCTCATGCACACACACATATAAAGATATTCCTGTCATTAAAATTTATTTACTATCCGATCTCTTTCGTATCAAACAGCTGCTTTCTTTTTTTAGAATTTCGTGTTGAATTTTGAATTGTTCACTGTTGAATCATTATTTTCCATTCCTAACTAGTGGGGGGGTGCTATGTTAATAAACTTGCAGAGTCTATCTTTATTTGCTGAAACTAGTTCTCTGTAATCTGATCACTAGGATTATATCATGTGCTATGATTTACATATAGAACCAAATCTTGTAGCCTTTATCTCATATAAGAGAAACATATTTTTATCCTTAAATAAGCTATATATAATTATATACTTAAATAAAGTGAAAACCATATAAAAGAAAATTGCTGTTTTATAGTTATTTTTCCTGTTCTTCACATCCACTTTATATTCAGGATTCTATTACTAAATATTTTCAAAACATATCTTTGATTAATTCCTTAAGTTGCTGCTTGATTTTGAAAATTTCTACTAATATTTAATGAAACACTTGTAGAATACCAATTTCACATAAAATATCCATACAAAGTCATTGTGATTTTACATTTAAAGGAATTGGTAGCAGCTTTCCAGATTGGGATAACAGCCTTTTGTAATTGCACACCTGTTATCTTACTTTATAATGAATTGGGTGGATAAATATCTGTCAAACACAAACTACAAATTTTCAAGTCCAATTACAGTTATTATACTATTGATCAATTGGCAGGTTGGCAGCTGATATGTCTGAGCACAAGTCAGACTTTTCCTCAATTGTAGCTTAGAAGGTTAACAAATACTTAATGCACAATAAGATTGTACATAAGTTTGGCAATTATTTATTATTCTTGTACTCTTGGCTTTATATCAAGTAATAGAAATAAAATTTCATACAATAAAAGTCATTTAACATTGTATTTCAAAATTTTTTTTATTATCTTTGAATTGAGTCCATTTAAAAAAAATTACTTAATAATTTAATTATATACTAATTTAAAAATTAAACTTAAGTTATTAAGAAATAAAGTGGAGAAATTGTATCTGTAAAATTTTAGATTGTATTTAATACAGTATTGTAAACATTTATACAAGGATTCTACATGTTCCTAGATTACTTTTTATAAAGTTGTTGAATATTAATTTTCTGACTTTTTGAAACTAATATCCTGATTTTTATTTTTTTTATAATTCTTTTTGGACAGTTTGTTCTTTAGATTTTCTTCAATGAAATGTGATACTAAAAAGAACATTGATTAGGGTAGATATCTGAAGAATTTGTAGAATAATAAAGAAATGTTTTTCATGGTTAATTCCAGTATAAGATATTTTCACTTTTCTTTGAATTTATTAATTCAATTTTAGATAATGATTAGCTCTTTATTTCTTACTAACTGATAAGCATCTCATTTTATTCTAACATTTCAGTTACATAATCTATGTAATAAAATCAACAGATTCACTCATTAAGATTTTTCTCACTTTCTTATGATTTCAAGTAGACTTTATTCTTTGGTTATAATGAATAAAATCTTTCTGGACACAGACATATTTTTTAGCTAATTTAGAGAAATAATTGCAATAAAACCTAAAGATTATATAAAACCCTTAAAGAACATGAATGAACATCTTTAATAGAAATTATGTACATTTTTTTCGAGCTGAAGTTTTGAAAGGCAACATTTCAATAACAGTGTCAGTGTTTTTTCCAAACAATTTCTCTCTCATACTCTTATATATGACAAACTGGAAAAGATTGTGTGATGCATTTTGTCCTTTAAAAAAATTTGCTAATTTTATGGACTAAGTTTATGTTTATGTGACTACATATGCACATGAACAAGAGATACTGGGAATTTTAAATTTTAAAATATTTTTTTTTTTATAATGTGCATTTTTGTAATCTAGTTGATTTCCTATAGACTCTTTTTCCTTTTATTTGTTATTCCTTTCCCTAAAAAGTGTTCTTGATATATAAAAAAGATTTATATGTATTAATGTATATTTTGGTAGCAATCTTACATTTTTCCATTTGGTGGGAGTAAGGGAGTGCAAAAGATTATCTGTACTGTCCATTGTTACAAGTGCTTCAGCCATATATATATGTATATGTATATATATATATATATATATATATATATATATATATATATATATATATATATATATATATGTCTATTTCATGCTTAAACATAGTTATCAACCCATAGCTCTATATATATATATATATATATATATACAAATTTTTTTATTATATTTTTTTCTTACCTTTTACTTTTATTTATCTACACTTTTTATTTTTTTAGTTTATATCCTATTATTATTAAACGTTAGCGTTATTTACTGTGCAGTGTTATGCCTTGAAACAGATTATTCATAAACAAAAATACAATTCACAACACCTACCCCCCCTTTTTATCATATTGCTTGCTCCTTACACTTTATAATTTTTTAACTTAAATTTTTTTTTTTACAACAGAAAAACATGTACTATAGAAACTAAGCTTGCATCATTCCTTTTTTTTGTTGCTTTGTTTTCCCAATATCTCCCTATTCTACACTCTATATTTTGAATTTATGTGCCAATACTTTATTGAGTTTATATTAACTTTGAGCTTTGAATCTGTGTATAATTTACTGTTCCTCCCATGAGATCAAGTATTTTAAAAAACAAATGTATTAAGTGGTTGCTTTACCATTTGTGCATGGTGATTTGAGAAACCATGAAAGTTGCTCTACAAACGTTGTGTTATGTGTATTTATTAATATATACTTCATAGTTCTGTTTAACTTCATTGCACACTGTTTGTTGTTTGCACCATAAATTAGATTAAACAATTATTTATTTGCTTATCTGCATATGCACATTATTGCATGCATATACAGTTGCTAATATCTGGTTATTTAGTTTAAATCCACACACACATATATGGGCACATGATAGGAGGAACTTTTTTTCTTTTTTCTCTCTTTCTCTTTTTAGATCCCTTTTCCCTTATTTCTTTTCCTTCCTGTCAATTATTTAAATTTTAAAAAAAAGTTAGGCTTCATATTTATTTTATTTTATCTAGCTTTCTAGCGTTGACAAGCTCTTTTGGAGTGAAATGGTCATTCATATATATATATATATATATATATATATATATATATATATATATATATATATATATATATATATATATATATACACGCACACACACACACACACACATATATATATATATTTGGTATCTCTACTCTTTTGCAGAAAAACAGTATAGCATAATGAAAAAGGATTCTAACTTAATAAAAACAAAGTTTTATCATCAACATGTTTGTTATTAAGAGAACAGATCAAAGTATCTTTTTTTTTTTTAAATTCATTAAATTTTTTTTTTGCGCTTTCTTTCTGGTGAAAAACATTGATTTGGAAATTCTTGCAAAAATCAAATAATTGTTGGATGTTAATGAAACTTTCAGGATTCATTTACAAATGAATTAAATTATTTTTTTCAGAATATCTTAAACGCTTTGTTTTTTTGTTTTTTTTTGATGGATACCGAATTTTTACAAAAATTCTAATTATAATAATTTAAATCTTTTAAAATTTTGCATTACTTCCTTCTGGTTTGAAGATATTCTAATTAACTGGAAACTATATTTATGTATCAAAAAATGTGATTCTAATGAATATAACTTTTCTTATATATAGTGTGTGGTGAGTATATATGAGGTGTAATAGGAAAATTGTCCATTTGTTAGATTAAGCTTTGAACTTTTGCATCTTAGAAATGAATAAAGATATCTTAATGGAATACTGCAAGGTTCTTATGACACTACTGCAGTCTACTTTGATCAATAAAAATGTATTATTACTCTTCAAGCTTAACAGAAGAATCATGATGAAATGATCATAAATGAAAATGAAATGTTCATCATTAATCAATTATAGCTAAGTATTGGAAACTCATGAAGGATTGAAATAAAGTTAATATATATATATATATATATATATATATATATATATTATATTACTATATATATTATTAGAGGATCATTGTGATGATATTTGCACCCAATCCCCCCCCCCCCCCCGGTAACATTTTAACTTTCTGACCTGGTATAACAAGGTGCTTAACAGGTTTCATGTACGATTTCATTTTCAAGTCTTTTTTTCACTTCTCTTTGGACTGTCATGGGTGAAACTCCTCTCTCACCTGCCAAATGTATTATGGATTGAGTTGGATCTTTTCTAATTCATCTTTTTTGCTCTAAGTTGAAATGATGATCCCTCTTATTGTTGTGACCTCCTGATTCAATTTTCCTTTCTACTGTTCCTTCTTTTTTGAAGTTATTCACTGTTTTCTTGATGGTTCTTGAATGGAATTTGAAGATGGAAGCCAAGGTATGATACCATTACTGAAGGCCTGAATGGTCTTTTTTCTTTCACCATGGCTCATTTGGGAAGAGAGATGGGCTAACACAAATTATTTTAAACTGTTCTCTTTCTAGCAGAATAACTCAAAGGGTTTTTCAGTGATTCATATAACAAATGGTGTCAAGATGGCTAAATATCTTACCTGAAAACCTAGAAAAAGAAACTCAATTAGTGGGTTTTTAGGTTGTTAGGTTTTTGACAAAAATTTTGGAAAACTTAAGAAAAAATCTTTTTTTCAAATCTGAAAATAAAAATTCTATAAGTCTCGAGTATTAAATATTGTCCCTCTGAAAGTCTTATGAGACTGACTTTCTGTCACTATCAATAATACAGATTTTTTTTTTATATCCTGGAAAGTGCATCCGCAATAATGTTGTCTTTTCTTTTGATGTGGTTTATAAAGAAATTGTATTCCTGAGAAAGAAGAATCCATCTTGTGAATCTCTTATTTTTGTTTGCCATTTTTTGTAGGAAGGTTAGTGTTGTGATCACTGTACACAAGAACTGGTTGAAGGTTAACACTGAGATAAACCTGAAAGTGCTGAAGAGTAGACAATGATGCTAAACATTCCTTTTCAATCATTGAACTAAGTTTTTTGGTACTTGCTTAATTTTTTTGAAAAATAACATAGAGCTGTAATAAAACAGCACCAATTCCCACATCACTGGCATCCACTACCATTTTAAATTGTTTTGTAAAATCAGATGAAAGAACCTGGTTGCTTATAAGAATAGATTTTATTCCTTCGAAAGCTTCATCACAATTTTTTTCCACAAATATTTATTTTTTAAAAAAGATCAGTAAGAGGACTCACAAGTCCCGAAAAATTTTTTACATAATTTCCTGTCAGTTAACAGTACTTGCCAATAACCTATCTAGAGATCAAAATTATGCATAATTTATGTATCACAACAAATCTATAAATGTAACCGGGTTGAATTTAAAATTATGCTAAAATTATCAGACAATTATTCTTACCTGCAAATACAAGAAAAAATTTCATAAACAAATTTAAACCAAAACTAAATAGATCATAATCCCACATACAAAAACACACAACATGCACACATAATGGCCATGTTGAACCACTCACATGAATGCACACACACTCATATGCTGGTATCTGTGGAGCATGAATATATATATATATATATATATATATATAGATATATATATATACACGCACACACATGAACCCTTCTCAGCATAGGAAGTGTGTGTGTATATGTATGTGTGTATATATATATATATATATATATATATATATATATATATATATATATATATATATATGGTATGTGTGTACGTGTATACTAATTCCTTATAAGACCGTATATATGTATGGAGAGTGAATATACATATACATACACATACTAACAAAAACACACACAATACAAAATAATGGAAATAGATCTAATAACACACAGGGCTCATTAAAAGATAAGGATAGAGTTATCTTTCCTCACCCTTTCTCAGACCAGTCTTAATTGTTTTATTACCCCTCAAGCAAAAGAACTTTCTCACTGCCAGTTCAAGAAAGAAAGACTTTTATGTCATTACCACACAAAAAAGAGAATGTTTAACATCGAAAAACATAATGAAAATTAATTCATTTTAATAATATGTGGAAATAACAATTCTTTGCCTGAAGAAGGTTGCGAGACCCAAAACATGTTACAAAATTATGGAAAATAAAGCATAATATATATTTTTTTTTAAATCCGCATTACAAACGAAAACGTTTATGGTTTTTCTCTTCTTTTTAACATATACACCTTTCTCTCATTGGAACAACTATAACCTCTTCCCTTTATATATATATATATATATATATATATATATATATATATATATATATATTGTGTGTATTTAGGCTTTTTTCACTCGTACATATTTCATTAAATAATATAGACAAGTGTTGTCTATTTTTTTATGTAAATTCTTTTCATAATGTCTGATAAGCTTAATAATGTTATCATTAAACGAGGAAAGAAAATCACAATATTGATACATATTTTTTAATCCAATCTAAGCTTTCAGCTTACATAAGCCATTATCAAAGATGACAATTACAGCACAATATATTAAGCAATACACGGACAAGAAAGTGATGATAGTCTGTTTCTGCTTACATGGATGATTGCCAAGCAATGATAAACACGTGCATATAAGACGCTGGAAGTGAAAATCGCACTGCAGCTCGTGACATCACACATGACCATGCGAAAGTGAATTCGAGAAGTATTAAGTATGGGAAGCTGTGGTTTCTGTTACCAATTATAGACATTTAAGAATATTTGTGGAGATTTCATAGTTTATTTTGTTCAGGTTAGGTTTCAACTGTTTTATACACAATTCCGGAAAATCCTTGTTGAAAACACAATTATACTTAAACATGAAAACAATAAACAAAAACTAAAAATTCTTGAAGCTATATACATAAAACATCCTTTACAAATAGTAAATGTGCGAACAGTACAATGCTTTCTAAACATATCTGGAAGATTAAAACCAAAAACCAAATCACACCAAAAATATCATGGAAAATAAGGAAAACAATAGCAGTCTACAACAATCAATCTAAAAATTATAAAATCTGCCTGGAAGAAAAATAGCTATAATTACCTTCCCAGACCAAAACAAACTAATAAATAAATGATCAGAACTCATCTTAATGCAGACACAAGCACAAATTTTTAGTATGTCACTTAAAATTGAAAACTAAAAATGAACAAGAATAAGCAAAATAAAAATAATAAAAAAATAAGTAAAATAAATTAATCCAAACCATTAAATAAGTAAATAAACTAAGTAAATAATAAACAAATTAAAAAATCATGATCTCACACATAAACACAAGTAAATGTAATAAGAAACCAACAATAAAATAATAATAAATAGAAAAAAGTTAACAAACACTATAAATTGCCAAACACCTGCATCCGGATCAACAAGAACAAAACAATAGACATAATGCATCACTGACCTGTATATATATAGTCAAGCAAAAACAACACATATGGCCTGACAATGCGTTCAATCATGTAACAGACTGTCACCTCTGGGGGGTGTCCACTTTTATATTTATATTTACATATGCTCTATCCCTGATATTGAGCATTTTAACCCATAAATATAGCATACCTTAAAACATATATATCCCATATATATAGTATTCGCTTGGGCACCTCGAGGTGGTGTAATGGTTAGCAAGCTTGGCTTGCTAGAACAATTACGACTGAGTAGTGAGTTCGACCCTCACTGGTTGTCTCCTAATTTCGGCCTTGTGCCACATCTAAGCTACTCTTGAAAAATCACTATATAGTATTCGCTTTATTTTTCTGTGTGTGCACCAGTCGTAAAGCTTTAAGAGGCATTGGGTTATGAAAACCTTTTATTATAAAAGAAAAGTAAACCTATAATAAAAACTGAAAACTCCCTCAGTTTTAAGCTTGTAAATTATAGTGAACCTATACTTATAAGCTGTATACAAGACATTTTCTGTCATACAACTGTCAAATTTAATAATCATTGTAAGATAATAATGATTGTCTCCAAATGAATTCTAATTTGTTTTTATTAATGTATTTTGTATCTTTACAATAACCTTCTACATTTAGTCAGTTATTAACAGAGTGTTACATTAGCTGTATCTTGAGTTGGTTGGTTGATCTGCTTCATGATTACTCAGCTGATGTCTCCCATCAAGAACAGAGACACTTTAAAGTCTTAAAGTAAGAAGTTTGTCACTATTCTGATTGGTTTCAATTTGTATTTCATTGGGCATGTTTTTTAGGTTAAAATGATTTACTATTTTTATGTTTATTGTTAGGCTAGTTTTTCTGGTAGTTCCATTGAATATAAAGAATGGTTCCATAGAGAAAAATAACTTTATTTAAGGTTATACTTTATAATATATAAAATTATATTGAAAAAAATATCCTTAGTGACATTAAATATATTTTATTTGTATATTAAAAATTAATTAAATTAATAATATATTAAATTGATGTTTTTTACAAAACCATTAATTATTGTTGTAACACAATATTTCTTCAATTTAAGATTTCCTTACTTAACTATTCAAAATTTACATCTATTTTTAATAGCATCCCCCCTCACAGATTTTCTCTGAAGACCCAATCAAAAAATGGAGAAATCAGCAGTTAGTCTTTCAAGGTTCTTTCTCTATTAAACCAAATCATGTCGTTTTCTTAACATAGTATGTTGACAGAGAGAATTGCAAATATATTTATTTATTAGGCATATAATTGTCATTGTTACATTTTCAAATGTTTTAGCATTACAAGAAAGAGGATGAATACCTGGAGTTATTTTAATGGCATTCGTTGTCACTGGACATAGTATTGCTGTGACAGAATAATAATTTCATTGTTTATATTGGATTAATTAGATTAGTTGAACTGAAAAATGTTGATAATCTGCTTGGCTTTTACACTTAAGATCTGCTTTAACTAACAAGTAGTTAAGACTGGAACATTGCTCTTATTGGATATATAAGCTCATTGATTAGGCTATTATTTATACTTGAAAGCAACCTATCAAACACTTGTTTCATTTATTTCAAGTTGTAGGATTAAAACATAGTGAATAGGATCTTGTTTTAAAAATCCACATTTTAATTGTGTATTTATTTATTATTGTATATTTGTACCTTTTTATTTTATCATCTTCACTTCTAACAAAAAAATTTTTCTTAAATGTGTAAAATGCCATGAATCTTTGCTACATCAAAACAAAGAATGTAAATCACTGCGAAATTTATTTTTACTCTTAAGTTTGCTTTTCTCTTCTTTGAATAACTTAGACATTTGTGTTGATGCCACAAAATCTGCTTGAATATCAAAACATTAAACCATTATATCACTTTTCATAACAATTAATGAACAGTCTATTGTATTATTTTTAATTGGGTAAAGTGCTTTGCGATTAAATTTAAAATTACTCTTTTATATGCAGTTTAATTCCAAAAGTTTAATTCCTATCTAATTTTCTTTCAGTAATTCAAAATAAACTAATTAGTTACCTGGTGACATGCAGCTATTCAGTTCACCTAAATAACAGCATTTGTATAATATGGTATGGAGTCTGTTAGGTGATGGAGTCATTGCATGGGCATATCTACCTGGGCACATTACAGTTGTTGTGTGTGGTTGTGTTATAGTGGGACATACCTATTCTATAGTTAATAGACTCTCCCACCTATAATAAGTAGGAGTAGTAAGAGTAACAAGTGAATCGCTCAGTGGGTCGGTCAGTCAGTCAGTCGATGCCGAACGACCGTTAGTTGGATACTAAAGTATCAGCGACCACAACTAGATTTCTCTGCATCATTACCTATTATTTCAAGTTCCTAACGTTTTGTACGTCGAACCTATTTTAGGACCGATTTAGTACAAATACAAGCCTCCACTGTGAAACCATTCCATAACAGGTTGCAGGGAAATTAGTGAAGTTTGTAACATGTCCTATGCATGCTTAATGGTGGTGGAAATCATTTTCATAAGTTAGGAAGTGTGATCTCTTACAGTGTACTGCTGTCTCTAATTTTTTAGTTTATTTCTCTGTCTTTGTTTTTTTTTTCATTTGTCATTTCACCCCAAGCAAGGCAATAATGTCACTAGGATGCAGGGGATTTACAGGGAGTGAAAGAGACTTTAGTGAGGTGAGATGAAGAAAAGACAATAAAAGAACAGGGTTCAGGAAGAAAGATTTAATGTTGCATTTAAATTTTTGAAGATTGTATTTGGCAGGGAAGAAGAAATCAGAATTCCACAGGTGAGAAGTGTGAGAAAAGAAACTTAAAATAGAAGAGACATTTGCATATTCAACAGCCAAAGAGTGAGACCTAGTTGCCAATCTAGTAGCATGCTTAAATTCATGCAGTTGAGGCACTAAGGAAAAACCCTCATCAGAACAGTTACCATGAAAATATTTGTAGAAAAGACAGAGAAGCCATGTCATATCAATAACTGAATTCAAAATGCCAGATCAGGATTGTTTACATTACAGACCTTTCTTTGAATTTTGTCAGAATCTCAAGATAAACAGCAGGAGCACCAGACCACATATGGCAGCAGTATTTAATGAATTGACGAATGATTTATAAATGTGCAAGAATTGGATTCTGACAAGAAAAATTTTCTGGCATGACACAGTGAACCAACTTTCCTAGCAGTAGACCTAGCAATTGATTCACTATAGTTAGTCCATTTCCTGTCAGTGTAAAATGTGAGCTCAAGAATATGCCCAAAGTGTTGCTTTCTTGGAGTTTAGCATCAGCTATGCTGATGGCAGGCAGAAATGGTTCTCTAGTGATTAAATGAAAGCAGTTTTTGTTTTGGAGGTGTAAAATTTTACAAGCCATTTCTTATCTTTTGTGATGTCAGTGGATACTCATCATTTTTGTAATGCTAATTGTAGTAGAGACTTTGTGATCACAGCTACAACTATAGTACACCATTGAACTGCTGGTGTCAGACGTCTTTGAATATCATTTGCACTAATAGAACTCGCTTGATGATACTCACTCGAACAGTTATTTGTATAGTGATCCGAATAGAGAAATAGTATAGTGAATAGAGACTAACAATCTGTATAGTAATAGAAGATAGAGTAGAAATAATGATCATTAGTCATCAGCTACTTCCTACATATATGGGTTTCCTCTATGGTCACAAGGTCTACTTAATTCAATAATGGGATTGCCTGTGTTTGCTCATTGGCAATCTATGTTCAAACTCATGTGTCGGCAGGGACACTTTATTTCTCTTGAGCTTAATTTCTTCAGCTTCAGTTTAATATTCAAATGTTCTGTTCTTTTTCTTTTACTGTACCTCCTTGATTCACTAATTTCTGGTGGCATTGGTATGTCAGACATATCATACAACATTTCCATTGGTACATCTTTTTGTGGAGTTACTAAATCAGTGAATCTCCATTTTAACTGATTATGATGTCGCACCTTTGTCTCTCTCTGACATTTTTAGTACCCTTTTAAACTTATCAACAAACCATTCCACTTGTCTGTTTGATCTTGAGTGATAAGTGGGAGTTGTAATATGTTCTATTACTAATGATTTGCAAAAAAACTTAAATTCACTGGAAGGTTACTGAATAGAATAATCACACGGTTGTTATTGAATGATAATACTTTGGATAAGAACAATACTATAAGATTTGCCAGCAGAGTGTAGAAGAAGTAGTCAACTGCTAGAAGTGAGTCAAGTGAATTACATAATGAATCTTCAACTGCAGACCATATATAGTATTTACTACTGTATTTATGCGAATAGGAACATACCCATTATTGTCCATAGGTATGCTACAGTGGTAATGCTCGTTGTAGTAGAGATTTTGTAATCATAGATACAACTATTGTATGCTGTTGAACAATCCTAGTGTCTTATGTCTTTGAATATCACTCTCACTTACAGCACATGCTTGATACTACTCACTCAAACAGTAATCTGCATAGCGATCCAAATAGAGAAATACTATAGTGAATAGAGTAGAGAATAGTGGTCTGTATAGTAATAGAGAATAGAGTAGAAATGGAGATCCATATAATAATACAGTAGAAATAACGATCATTAGTCCTCAGCTACTTCCTACATATATACGTTTCCTCTATGGTTATGTGCTCTACTTAATTCAATAATGGGATTGCCTGTGTTTGCTCACTGGCGATCTATGTTCAAACTCCAGTGTTGGCAGTGACACTTTATTCCTATATAACATTATACCAGTTAACTACTGATTGGAGGTCCTTTACAAGAGCAGTTGCCATGTTTACTTTGTTGGATTTTTTTATTATTATCATCAATAAATATATAAGCCAGATATAAGAAATTTTTTCCCCTAGGAGAGAATGGGAGGTAAGAGAACATCTCTCTTATCCTGAACATTAACAATGACATAACAAATAAAACCCTAACTATTATCCGCATTTCCTGAGAACAATCATTTATAACAAAATAAAACAATATAACAAAATACAATATTTTAAAAAGTGGGCTTGCACAAAAAATTCCCTTTGTGCACCTTATTTAAGAAAGTAGAGCAGGATAACTTATCAAAAAATATACAAGTGATTTGAAAAGATTTCAAAACAATCTTAGAAAAATGAAAAAAAAAAAGTTGAAGGTAGTACAAAATTTGAACATTTTAAAAAGAAAGGTGCACTCACCTAATTGCAAGATGAAAAAAATCACAGAACAAAGGAAGTGTTGACAATTTCAAAGCACCAGTGTCATGGGGAATGTTGTATTGTATTGTTCTATGACACATGATCAGTAGTCAACTTTTATCTTAGTTTACTATACACTTTATTTCTTTTCTATTTAATATATGCAAATATATATATTCTTTTGGTAATCTTGCTTAATGTTGGATCTTGTAGAGTTTCCAGTACCAATCTTGTAGAGATAATATGTCAGTTTCAACCCAAAATAATATTTCTTCAACTGTGATTTCCCTTTTTTCTTTTTGATCCTTATTAAACTGTAACCTTGACAACAGATCAGCTGGTATTATATTTCCTTTTACATACTCAATGTCAGAATCACAAGCCATTAATTTTATGACCCATCTTAGAATCCTGAAAGAAGTAACTTTTGTTAACTCCTTTCTAAGGTTAAAAATAAACTCTAGAGCTTTATGATTTGACTTTAATAGGAACTTCTGACTTAATAAGAATTGTCAAGCTTTGTCAGTGCTCCAGACAATGACCAATGCCTCTTTTTGAATAATTTATTTCTGTTGTCAATCTTTTTGAAAGGTACATTATTGAATAGCCTTCTTGCAATAAAATTGCTAACACAGCGTTAATGTAACTTCCTTTCTGCTATCAAAGTTTTTTACAGTGGGCTTTTCTGTGAGTTATCTCTTTTAAATCATGGGATGCTAAACTTTATCTTTGAGTCCGTTTGAACTCGCTATTCTTATGTAGTTCAGCAAATGGTTAAACTAAGTCACTGTATTTTGGTAGGTGTCTATTATAAAAACTAACCAATCCTAAAAAGGATTCTAATTTTTTTGTATTAGTAGGTATAGATACCTCTGAAGTTTTCTTAATTAACTTTGGATTTGGTACGATACCATCTTGTAGCGGAACTGAAAGGCAGCAGACTGAGGCTTCTGCTGAACTGACTACAGTTCGCCGTTCTAAGAGGCAATGAGTGTTATGCGTAATATGTAAGCAGAATAGTGGACGCTTACGCAAATGTAGCAACAGTCCTTGGCAAAATGAAATACTGGACGAACAAGGAAAGAAAAGAATGGCCTACCTTGGAAACGTCCATGAATCTGCGTCATGTAAAGTCCGGTTGCTCGACGGCGAAAAAAAGAATCAAAATGGCAGCGCCCATGTTTTATGACAGGTGATCTCGGATGACTAACGCAAAATCTTGTTGGCTAGTGATTCGTATGTAAATTATGGTTGGTCCTTGGCTGTATAAAGCGAGTCGTCTTTTGGGAGAGACAGAGGCGTTCTTGTTGCCGAGAAGCGAAGACTGGGTGTGTGACCCAATTTTGCCGTCTCTACGTGGCCTGTTGGATTGTTACGTTGAACTGGATTTTGGCTACAAGTGTTGCGGTTGAGAGACGAATCTGTTGCAGACTTATTCCTACCAGAAGTTGACACTCATTATTTGTTTTCTTTTGCTTTTTCTTTTCTTTACCAACACACATCTTTTGAAATTTGGTACCCTAAATATGATATTGTATCACACTCAAATTCATATTTGTTTTTGTTTATTGTCATCCCCATATTTTTTAACTTGTTTAATATGTGTTCTGTTTTTTGTTTTAATTCGTCTTTAGTGATAGCACCAAGGCAAATATCATCTTGATAAATAATCATATTTTGTTAACATGTTTTCCATTGCCCTCTGAAAAATAATCTTAATAATCCTTTGGGAGTTTTTATTGTGGTAATTTGCTTGAATTTATCATCAACTTGTATTTGATTGTTGGCTGATTTTAAATCAATTTTTGCAAAACATTTCAGGCTTGATAATTTGTGGATAGTGGTTTCGATATTGGGAATAGGAAAAGAGTTTGAGCATATTTTATGATTTACAGCTATTTTAAAATCACCACATATTCTTAAATCTCTGTCTGTTTTTTGCAAGACTACACTGGAAGAAGCCCGTTTACTGCCATCTGGAGGTACATGCTCCAAAATTTATTTCTCTGCCATTTCTTTTAACTTAACAACTATCAAAGGTAGAAGGTGAATAGGTAATTTATGAGATTCAAAATAAGAGGGATAGTATTTTCATTTAATTATATACTCGCTTTATACCCCTTCAACACTCCATTTTTTTCTATTTCTGATGTTATGTTACTGATTAATTTTGATGCATCCACCTTTAGCACTTCTGTACCTAGTAGTTCATGAATTTTTGTTACATTCCACTACTGTAATGGGAATAATTTTAAATCAGACACAGGTTTCAAACGTTCCATTGAAATAACCCAAAGTATTTATAAAAGATCCATTAAATTGTATCAATTTCAGATGACTTTTTCTCATTTTCAGTTTACCCATTTGTTCCCAGAAATTTCTTGGGATCAGAGTGACTTCACTCCCTTGTATCCACTTTCATTGGAAATGTCATACCATTTAATTTAATTTTTTTTCAAAAGAATTCTTTTCCTTAGATCTTTGTATTGAAAAAAAAAAACATCATCAATTCTCTCTTTTTTTTTCTACTTTTTCTATACTATTTTCTTTTCAACTTTGCATACAGACTGAAAATTATTTTTTCTTTGGCAGTTATGGCAAATCTTTCCAAAAATGGATAATATTTTTGTGTCAATTTCATGCTCGTAGTTACAGTATTTGCATTTCTTGCGTTCTTTTTTTTATACTGCATGTTTCAACATTGTCCTCAGTAGAATTGTTTTATTATCAATTTCAGTTGTTGTATAACTTCCACACATGCAATCAGACAAATTATTAAATTGTAATCGTTCCAATATCTTATATTTATGACATGTATCAGCTATACCTTCAATCAACTGTAAATGAATCAATTTATTCTCAATAGTCAAATCATGAGTTCTAAGTTTCTCAAATTCACAAAATATGATAGCTTCTTTTAATCTGTGAATATATATATTACATAATTGATTCATCTTGTTTTTTGTTTAATGGAAAGAAATTTGATTCTTACTGTTATAACAAGTTTCATTTTAGGTTGTAAATTTATTTTTATAATTTCTGAAATTTTAACAAAATTCAAATTTTCCAATTGTTTAGGGTATTTTCATTATAGCTAGACAACTTACTGAAGCTAGAAAGATGTCAGTTATTTCATTTTCTCCCCATCTTGTCTAGTTGTCTTTTAACTTTTAGCCCTAGCCTGGGCTGCAAAACAACAGATCCCAACTTCCTATTGGTGATGCCATATTATTGTATTGTGTTGTTCTATAACACACAATCAGTAGTCAACTTCTTGCCTGTCTCTTAGTTTACTATATGCTTTATATCTCTTCTACATAACATATGCAAATAGGTACAATCATATTTACCATTCTATTGCAAAGACTTTTTATAATTAAACACTGTTTTATTAACAGGTTTCAGTTCCTTTTTATGTATGCCTCTCAGATGGTAGCCAAAAATTGCTTCCTTCTTATTTTTCATCAAGATGAAATTTTTGTGTCACTTTGTCTTCTGTCTTGGTCAAAATATTCAGTTGATCTTTTCCCTTGGAAATCTTATTACCTTCTTTATTGAATTTTGAAACTTTCTTTGTTGAATTTATGTTGGTGTAAGCCCCCATCTTTTGAATGGATAATAAATAGAAATTGTACATATTTTTAAAATTTAAAAATGAAATTGAAACAATCCTCCTTGACCAAAATAATTTTGGCAGTTCTTTAAGAGCCAATTCTAAAAATAGAAAATTTTACAAACAAATGTATCAATTTATTTATAGATTGTCTGACTTTCTTTAAAATACACTTATCTAAAATGTATGTGTATATGAAAACCTAAACAGTTATAATATTTATTTATTTGCTTATTGCTTTTTAATTAATTGTTATTTTTAATTATTTTGTATTATTAACTAATAAAAAATTATAAATAATACTAAGTCATTTTGCCAAAATGAAAAAGTAACTGATTTGTATTCTTGATATACAAGATATGGAATCCTGAAGAGTCAGATCTGTTCTCAAGTTGTTAACAACCCTCAACTTGGTAGACTTAAATGAGACTAACAGGCCATTATCAGCAATCATTAAAGAATATCACTTTCAGGTTTCTAATGTCTGCCACTGGAAGAATGACAGTTTGATTTTGTTTTACCAGAAGTAATATAAGAAGTTGTTTTATTTTTACTGCTTCAAATGATTATTTCATCCTTCAGATGATAAGGAGATTTCTCCTATTAGAACTCTTTTTTATTGTTAACTGTGTTATGTTATTGGCAGGTTGGTGCTGGTGGAAAGAAGAGCCGCCTCCTTCTGGCTATGTCTACAGCTGCAGAATTTCGGGATAATTTAACAGAGTTCAGTGAACATTATGCATCTTTGGGTAAGTTGAGAGAATTATAGATTTTTTTTTTTTAAATTTTACTTCTTTATTTTCATTATTAAAAATGAAAAATATTTGTCTTTGATATCTTATTGATTGGCTTGGAATGCGACACTTAGAAAAATGAATCATCTGACTTGGATGGAGATAATCTCTCTTTTGGACAAAAGAAGAAGGTAAAATTTATTTGTACCCATGATTACTCTTGTGTAAACTTTATAACTTCATTGAATATAAATCAAGTTTAATACTTTTGAATAAAGGAAGTATTTAATCAAAAGTCTGAATATAAATTATGTGATAGAGAATCAATACAGTTAAAAGAAGTTATGCTGAAAAAGTTGTTTTTTTTTCTTATTTATTCTTATTAAAGTTCATCATGTGCTTACATTAAATATTTAAGTTTAGTCCATTATTGGCATTATATAGATTGTGTGTATCTCCTGCAATTTTGAGATTAATCATTATTCCAAGAGTTGTTCAAACTGCTGAACTCATTATTTCTGTTGCTATTTTTGTTGCCACAACATTTCTTCCAATATACTTTATAATCTTCTTCAAGTATACAGGCTGTATAAAAAGAGAGAGATTTCTTTTTTTCTTGGAAGTGCAAATCAGTATTTATTTACTGCCTCATGGAGACAGTAAATGATATAGATTTTTCTTTTGTATAAGACTTTGTATAAACTCTTCATAACATGGCCTAAAGTTGTATTTTATAATGGGTTACCTGAAAATAGACCAGTTTCCTCAACCATTACAGCCTGTCAGGCTATATCCCTAACATTACCCTTCTTAGTGTTCTCTAGTTTATTTTTGGCATGCTTACTCCTCTAAACATGGAAACAGATCCAATTATTAGTAGTGGGCTACCTGCACTAGTTGTGCAACCAGAAGTAGTAGCAAACAAATGTTGGCCAATATATTGACTGGACCAACTCCTTCACAGCAATGCATGTAATAAAAGTGATTTAGATTATGAAGAAAAGTATACAGGCAAGAGAGATGCTTGCTGTGGTTTATACTGTGGAAGCGTGCACTTTTTACTGAAAATAGTATCATCTCAAGTACTGGATAAGAGGCTTAGAATCAAAACAGCAATTATTTGCAAAATGTTAGAATGAATGGTAATATATAAACTTAAGCTCAAGCCAAGTTGTAGATGGCCTAACTAAGAGAAGAGACTCTTAAAGATTCTGAATATCAGTTCAGAATCTCTCTTTCATAAAAAAAATTATATTGATGTGGAAATTGCAATAAATAAGTTGCTACTATTGTCTACATGAAAAGAGAAAAGGTGGAGAGCTTTTAACTATTAGGGAGATTGTTAATGTTAATCATCCTAAGGATTGAACTCTTCATCCTTGGCTAGCAAATATTATTGAGTTACCTTGTCCCACCTCCTAAAAAAATGAGCTCACCCTTTTCCTTAAGAGCTTCTAACAATTTGTTCAGAAGACAAAAAGATTTCTTTACCTCTGGAATCCATGCTGGACAGTTTCACAGGTTAAATACTTCTGGCCTATCTACGGAATTTGTTTAAATTCTTTACCTACTGTTGTAGATAAAATATCTAATTTGTTTTTTAGGTAAATAAGTGTTTGTCCATTCAACTTTTTGATAACAGTGGAAATGGGACAATATTACTAGTGTGAATTTTACTAGCAAATGAAATCTACAATTGATAACCAGTCAAAATGGTGTGGACCTACAGATTTAATGTGAAAAACCAGGAAGCCCAATCTTGGTAATTTGGATTCAATAAGTAGACAATGAATACCTCAAGGTCATCTGATTTGTATAAATAAAATCCTTTATTTTGAACTGTGACCTTAAAGAAGAGAAATATTGAATTTTGGGAAGAGAACTTAGAATTTACCCCCCATGTTATGTTTGCATAAGACTTGAATGTTATCTGGATGGCAGAGATCAGAAGATAATACTTGATTGACTTGTTTGTTCTGTTGATTATGGATAAAGGAGTTTTTCATTTAAGAGATTAATGTGCTTACTGAACTTCCTGACCTGAAAGAAAAATGAGTTTGGGAAGTGTGTAGAAGAAACACAATTACCTTCAAGAAGACTTAGGGTGTGTGCATGCTGATGCCATTGGCTCCATACTACAAATAAAAACCAGGGGAAACTCATTCTGTTATTTATAAAAGAAAACAGTTAATGGAATAGCATGTGTTACTGACAGGAATAAATTGGATGTTCTGGCTACTGATTACCTTTGAATGCCTATAAAGTCAGTGGCAGTGAACAAGTGAGAAACCAACAAGGTGTTCTATGGATATGCAGCTATTTGGATTTACAGCTCTGTGAATTTGTGATAGTTTACTACAAGAAGTGCATTTGAATTTTATGGGAAACTGATAAGAATGTATGGATGTTACTATGGAAATATTTCAGAGACAATATTGAGGCACAAAATGTATAATTTACTTGAAAGTAAATTGGGCGGCATTTATTTCCTGTGGAGGGCTCTTGATTGGGCCTTTGGCTTGTTCAGGAGTTTGAAAGTCCCTAAGTCTTTGCATATTCTAAGCATTGGAAGCTCTTCTGACTGCATGGGACATTCTTTTCCTTGCTGCAGCCTTGGCTCTTTTGATTGCAATCTGGTCCTCATTTGGTGGTGATTTCTTTTTGCAAGGTATACTGCTGCTGTATGCAATAGGCAACAATAAACTACAAAAGAACTCAAAATTGATCACTGCATTTAAGTATTGCATTAATATTTAAGGTTACCTTTTAAAAGTTCAATGATAATTTTTCTGCCACCATTTAATTTAAAGAGAATTTGATGTACGTAGATCCTTACTTTCTGTACAAAAAATTATCTTTATTTCATGGGTGACTTTAGCTGAATTTCGCAATTAATTTCAATCATTCCCAAATTTATTTCCAAGTTATAAAAACTGTTATTGTACAAAAAAATTTATCACAAAAAATCATGTAAAAATATCACCAAGAACAATCGGAGTAATGAAAACTTGGGAATACAAAATTTCAGGATTGCTGGTCTGGATCTGGCCTGGAATGGTTTTAATTTGCTCACAGAGTTGGCCTGATTGCAAAATTGTATATGTTGGGCTATACAGCCTAAGAGTAAAGTTGAAAAAGTGTGACACACTAACATTTTCATTTATTTATATAAATAGATTATTTAAAAGATATTTTCTATTCACATTTTTTTTTTTTACATCCTATCATGTCATCAAAAACAAAGGGAGCCCCTTTCGCTTTTGTCTTTTTGGGGTTTTGGTCTGAGCCACCTCCTCTTACACCACATTACTCACTTCATTATCGGATGAGCTAATTACTTATCGTATGCTTAAAATGTGTCTGAGAATTCCAGTCACTGACAAAATATTTTGGGATTTCACGCTGGTTACTATACTTCTTTCCCATTGTGATATTAAGCTAACCCTGCCCTGTGGCTCAACCCCTACTGCCTTCCCAACTTTGATAGATACAGGTCCCCTTACTTTGTCAAAGGTTACTGATACTCCTTGTAGGTGCCTCTACTTGTATTTAAATATTGCTTTTCGTGGCATTGTCAACTCCTCCTGTGCTGACCTGGATGAAATGTTATACCAAAAAACACCACATGGTTCATTTTGGCTATGGCTTTAATCATTTTCGGTGCCTCTTTGCATTTGGTTTATATGCCATTGTCCATCAACACTTCATCTAATAGACCTCTCAAAATGATCACTGCAGTGACTGTGACTTTCATCCCTATCCTAATTTTCTTTCATATGGCTATTTGCCAAGGTCCATCATTGTCAGATACACTTCATTGCAATAGTAGGTGATATCAACTGACAATTTTTTCCATTTACTTGTGCCAATCTTTTTCCATTTAATTTCTTCTACATAGTGCATTCAGTGTGGTACTCTCTCACCATCTTATGGACTGCATTTTTAGTGACAGCAGGCTCATCATCCTAACTAAAAACAGTCCTGCTCACCTCCCATATGATACATGCTATGTAGTTATATTAGGTTCTTATTCCTGAGACCACATACAGTGGTAACTCTTTTCCCAGAACACTCCAGCAACTTTACCCAAGCATTCTTCACCCTAGTGAAAATCTTTATTATTTTTCTCAAGGTTACAAAACTCACTTATAAGTTAAACTCATAAATAAGCTTCACTAGATCCCCCCCAAAAATGTTTGAACATTTATGCAGTTGTTTTAGTCCACTCTTTCTTTTTTTCTTTGTGAATGCTGATTTGAGCCATGTAAACACTGTACTTGAGTCAGTTTTAATTTTGCTGTCTTGCAGTCCCCACTTCAGAGTCAAGCTGAGACCCTTCTTTACAGCTTCTAATTCAGATACACTGATATGGGTAGTGTCATTTCTTTCTCAGCCAACTTGCATCTTCTGCCTTGAAACCCCTTTTCTCCAGAATGACAGCTGTCATTATGTTGCATGCATCACACCACATATCCTCTTTTTCCACATACAACCTTCTCACAGGACCATCCTACTTTAGCTTTTCTACAATATCTTTTATTATGCTGACTGTTTCTTCATCTATCATATCTCAATCAATAATAACTGCCCGCTTCTTGATATAATTGCATGCAATTTGTAGCCATTCACCAGTAGGGTAGTGCCTAACTAATTCTTCACACCGTGCAAATAACTTCCTCCTACTTAACTCATCACTCATCTTTAAGATCTGATCCTCATTTTGAAAGATTAATTCTCCCATTCTATTCTTTCTCAATTTCTAGCATTGCTATCCTTTCCAATGATTCCGATGGTTTTACAGTTAATTCATAATTTCTAAGATGTCTTCACATTTATTCTCCCGCCAACACTGTTTCAGTTACCAGAATATCGTCAAGATATGAATTCATGACTCTCTTTTATTCACCTTTTCCTTAAAATTGTTCTAAATGTTATTATTTTCAGCATGGAGTCAAATCTGAACCCCAGACTGGGTCAGATGGTATGCTCTACCTTTATAGTTTACAGCTAAGTACTTCCACAATTTTTTTAACCACTTGAAGCTGTAAATAGGCTGATTTCAGGTTAACTATCCTAGCTGTCTTCTATGTTTCCATGTTGGCATAGTCTCAGTTGGGTCTCTGCCTTTATGACATATGACAATTCAGTAAGGTCTGAGTTTATTTTTTGTTAGCTGACTACCACCAAGGGCAACACTTCAGTTTTGATTTTTTCTCCACATGATGCAACAATGCTTTCCTCTATTTGTCATGACACTTCTTTTTCAAGCTCAGCTCTTATTCCCTCTTTTAATGAATGCTTGTAGTAACTCATCTCATTCCTCAATACTAGCAATACCACATCCTGAAATCATTCAAGGATCTGTTTTTCACTCTCAAATTCTGCACAGAAGTCTCTATTATCTGTTGTATTTCAACATCACTGGTGCCCCTTTTCTTTGGCTGTGTACTTACATGTTAGGTCACTCCAAAATTCACTCTACATGTTAGTACCTTATACAATATGATCTCTCATGTTCACTTGGTGTTCTAGCTATGCCTGGTGTACTGTTAGCTCCATAGGTGCCTCTATATGTGATTTCCCTTCTGTCTATTGCCCTAATCCTGCTTTTCCACTAATTCCAGTGTAACTAACATGGTAACATAGCCAAAATTAACTAAGACCCTGCTCCCATCCAACTTACCATCACTTTAATTGTTAGCAATAGTGTTGTGGTATTTTTAGAGAGTAGAAGAGGTAGCTACTACAAGGTAATTCCCCATGTCCATTTTCTTGGCTGCAGTATTTTGCTTTAAGGTAAATTCCAACCTCAGCTCCTTGCAGTCTAACTATGTGAAGCCCTACACACTTTGAAGCACTAACAAAAGTCTGCCTACTTCCTAGCTAGCTCTGGTTATTACATCCTACATGTTCATGGTTTCTAAACCTAGTAACTGTTTAAGGACTACTGAAATGTGATTCTGTGGAAATCTTACAAATCACAAGTCATTTCAACCTTTCTCCTATAAATCCTACTAACATTGTCAGCCTCCTAATATTGTTAACATAAACTTGTTCACCTTTCCCTCCTCAGCTTCTTTGAGGCCACAAATGCTTCTTCTGTAAATGCCTCCTTTAATCTGGTCTCAATCTTTTGTGTATTTAATTAGCCTTCTTCAACCATCTTGAGGTATAATGCCAATGCATATTTTTCCAAATATAGGTTAGCAAAGTCAGGAATATTTTGGAGTTTTGCCATCAGTTTAATCATTTTAAAGTACATGACCACATCGCTGAATGACTTCACTATGTTACTATTTAGTTGGACTTTCCCTGCTTTCCTACATTCATTTAGCTGAAATAGCTTGGTGTTTAATGCCTGAAAGGAATGAGTTTGATTACCTGTTTTTGTGCTGATATACACCTTTGTAATCCTGCAACTCTGTAATCCAGAACAATCCAGAATATTTTCTTGTTAGTGAGATAGTTTGTGATACAAACACAAGGAGAAACTTCATAACAGGGTTGTGTGGTGAATAGTCATGTAGAAACGAGTGAGCCAGAGTGGCTTGCATATGATGCAAAGGGAAATAAGGGTCTTACTACAACATGCAGCATGTGGCATCAGCAATGTTGCTCCTTGGAAATGGCATTACTCTGCTGTTTAGCTATTCCAGCAGTATGTGCAGTAATGAGGGTTTTTTCTACAGTTTGGCTTGCTTCGACAAATAGCAAGTCATTTGCTGATTGGTTGGTTGGCCGTGGTATTGGCCTAATAAAAGAGGGCTGAAGCAGTGAGAAGGGGAGAACAGGCTTATGTTTTGAAGTGTACAGAAGGCAAGAGTGGCAGAGTGAACCAGCGGTATCTTGAATTGTACGAACAACGTCCGAGTAATAGAAACTCAGTTAAACTACGTGTTCCTCCCAATCATGGCAGACAGAAGTTTCGATATTAGGCTGATACCTGAATTCAGTGAGGTTGATACTAATTTACAATTGTAGAATGGATTGAAAACGTGGAGTTGGTTTGTGAACTCTTTGAGATGAAGAAAGTCAAGTGGATATTGCCACTGCCCTTGTGAGCTGGGACTCTCTCTGTGTATCAGCAGCAGAGGTCAGATGCAGAGCAGATTAATCAAGCCCTTATAACTGCATATGTGGTGGATTCATTCACTGTATATGATCAGTTTGTATCATGACAATTTTGGCCAGGAGAAACTGTAGATGAATTTTTAGCTGAGTTAGAATGGTTAGCTTTGCTAGTTGGCGGCCAATTGCCCGAATGATGGATGACATGTGCATTTGTTTCTGGATTGCCATAACAAGTCAAGCAACTTCTCCCAGAAATCCAGAATGGACACAATGGCTTTGGACCAGGTTTTGACTCGGGCTTGAGCCGTTGTGACCAATAGCAAAGAAACAGATGAGTCGGTTGCCGCAGCAGCTCAACAGACGAATACTGATGTTACCTCATGGTTGATTCTGGTTGTTCACACATGTTGGTGAGCAAATGCTGACATGCTGTGGATATGGCAGTATTATGTTGAATATTGGTCATGCTCAACCCATGTGCATTGATGCCCTAATTGTGGATGGACTATTACTTGGGTTCAATCTTCTTCTCAGGATTGATGCAATTAGAGAACTAGGAGGAGTGCACATAAATCCCTCGGAAGAAATTCACTTTTTTGAAGAAACTATGCTTCAATGTGCTACTATTTCCATCACTGAACCTGATTTTAGTGTAGAGTTTGACTCGTCACAAAGTATGGATGGTGAACAACCACCTATAACCCTAAAGAATAGAGTGGCAGAATATTCAGTACCTGACTATGCACAGGATGAATATGAGTTGTGGCTGGATAATGGATTGCTGTAACCATACATTGGCCTACCTAAGTGTCTTATAGCATTAATGGCAGTGGTACAAGAGAGCAAGCAGAAGGTCTGTCCAGCACGTGAGTTGAATGGTTTTGTGGAACCATATACCGCTAACTCAGAGGTGTGTGCATATAAGTTGCAGGAATGGCAACAATTGGGGGTTAATGCATCCTTATTGGACTTACAAAGGGCATTTGAAGTTGAGGATGCCTCTCTTAATCACATGCTAGCTGATATAGTAGCCAGAATATGCAAGGCTGATCAAGGAGGAGGAGATTGGGGCTTGAGTGGCCACAAAATGAACATGTGGGTAGATGCGAGTTCTGTAGCCACAGGTGTAGTAAATAGAAACGTCATTGAGGATGCATAGTGGCTAAACCCAGCTGGAGATGCTAAGCACATCAATTTGGTTGAGCTATACATAATGATAAAGGGTGTCAATTTAGCTCTTCAATTTTTACCAATTCAGCATGTGTCCATCAGTGTATTTTGAACAACTTAACTGGCAAGGCACGAATAAATATGAAGGCGTCTGGGGAAATACTAGTGTGGAGACAGTTGAACACACTTCGCAAGCTTGCAGCTGAATATGCCACAGAGATGTGTGTTCTTTTCTAAAATTTCACATCTCTTGTGTGCATGAGTACACTTTGATGGCATTGATCCAGAGTTGTAAATCAAAATGTAGTGGTCTTTCACACACTACCAGCACATCAATATTAGTGGTGTTGTTGGCTTCTGTGTGAAGCTCAACAATGTTAACTCCACAGCAAACTTCACTTTCTTCACTTATTGTGATCTCTTTATTGTCTTCCTTCGAGCAAGACCGATACAGCTTTGCATTCAGTATGGAGTGGTAGCACCCCGAATCCATTGTGCAAGAAAACGGGGGGGGGGGGGGGGCTTCTTGCGACACAAAAAACGAACGCCTTCTCTTCTGAACGAACACTTTACGACAGTAAACGAACAAAACAGCACCCAAGACTGCTGCCGACGGACGACAGACCGCAACAGCTTTTGTTGCCCAAGAAAAGACACCAAACGACTCGCGTGTCTTCTTGTAGTTCTCCGTCGAGTCCATTATGGTACTTCACGATGTGCCCGGTGACAACACACACATGCAGTTCAAGGACGCTTCCACGCATGCTCGTTACACTCCTCCCTGATCTCGAGATCACACATATGGCAATGTGGAGCAGGCTGTTTGCCTGGTGCTCCGTCTCAGTGATATGGTCTCAAGCACTTCCTCAGTGGTACTCTCTTCAGACGTCTCACTGAGCTCATCCCACATAGGTTCATCAGCTGCGCTACTCTCTGAGGTGTGCTCTTCCTGTGATTTTATATGTACCATCGGGACTTCTTCATCATCATCAGAAGAACTAACGTGGTTGCTGACGGAATAATCCTTCCCGCACGCTGGACAAACATCTTTTATGTGGCGCAGTATTCCATCAACAGAGACAGAGTGTGGACTATTAATTTGTGTCACCATACCCTTGTTGAACTGTGTCATACACCTTCCGTGTGGATTTTTCACCAGGACAGTCTCTCCTACCATATAAGGATTGGCAACGGTGTTGTCACGCACGAAAGCTGTGTTGATACCCTTAATGCAGACCCTGTAGGTGTAGGTTACATTCGCCAGTGCAGTTGGAGCTGTTTTATTGTTCTTTGAGGTAACGTTGTGCCAATATACAGCTTCCAAAACCGAACACCATGTTCTCGTAGCAATGCACTTTATTGTACGATGGAATGTCTCAACTATTCCATTCCCCGATGGTAGGTGAGCACAGCGAAATCGTATTTGTACATTCCACATCTTTGCAAAAGTGGCAAACGTCTCTCCACAAAATGCTGCGCCATTATCCGTAAGCAGCTCAATTGGCAGCCCTCTTTCACAAAACACTACTTCCAACTGCTTGATGATATCTTGGCGGTGCAAGAGCTTCCAAATGACAAAACGACTGTGGCCACAGTCTATCAGCATCAGGTATATTTGATGTCCAAAATGGGTTACATCCATCGCAACCCTGTGTCAATTTACCGCAACATCAAGCCTGCCCAGTTCCCAATGCACTGGGGCCGGGTCGATTGACTGGCATTCCCTGCATCCCCTAACCACCGCTCGCACCTCGGCTTTTGTTACTCTTGGGTTGAACAACTTCACAAAATAGAGTGTTCTCTTCACACCAGGATGTCCGTTGGATTGATGAATGGCTCATACTTGAGCAACATCTCGCTCTTCAGCCACAGTGCACATAGGTTCTCTGGGTTCCGTTATTTTGCACATTTCATTTAACCATCGCTGTGGTATTCTAGTAAGTTGGTCGGCTCGATTGTTGCACGACTTGACAAGCTCTACATCAATGTCCAGCTTGTATTCTAAGGCCAACTCTTGGAGTGTGGCTAGCCGACGTCTGATTAGCATCTCAGAGGCTGCCTTGGTGCGCACTCTCATCCATCCGGACAGAGTGTCAGCTAACCAGCAATGCACACATGCTGAGTCTATCTGTAAATGAATGGTTTTAGTCTTCCATTGTAATGCAAGGTTGACACCTCGCAACACAGCATTGAGCTCAGCCAAGTTGATGTGCGTCTTCTTTCAAGGTGCCATTGCTCTCCACAAACACACTGGTGGCTAAGGAGCTTGCATCTACCCATACGGTTACATTTTGCTCCCTGATACACCATGCTCGGTCGGTGGGGCATCAGAATACGCCGACTGCCCCCTGCAGAGGGTAAAAGTCCCTCAATGGGGCCACCTGTTGGCCGTGGGTGGCGACCCGTAATGTCTGGGGACGGGATCCTGGTGGTTGAGCAGGTTGTAACCCAGGTGTAAAGCGGTCACAATCCTGTAACACACCACTTTGGCCCTTACCTGGGCTAGACGGGCGGTCGGAGGGGCCCAATCCGATCAATCGGCTGGTCATGTCAAGCCCCATCATATATAATCCACCCCAAACCTATAACTGACACTCCCTTCCGAACCAAAACTAACACTTAACCCTAAATATGTGATGGAAGGCGGTGGCTGAGGGTCAATCAATTTGGGAGAAAAAAAGGATCTGACACACCTGCTAAACCTTCACAGCTGTAAAACTTGGATAATGGAAACAAAGGAACATGCGTGCTCAAAGACTCCTCCCAAAGAGAGTATACCATTCACGTAGCCCCGACATGGCAAGGCGAATGGGTTTTCCCCCTTGTCATGTCCCAATACTGGACTCCGCGGTGGGTAGGGAGTGTGGATGATGAACAAAAATAAAAACAATCAATGGAAAAAAAGAAATCTTCCAAGAGACCACATGTGGATAATGACTCGGAAACAGAAAATGATAGTGAAAACTTTCCACGATTTATTGTTCTCGAAGCAATAAGCAACAAAGCACTAACAGAAATATCTCCATTTAAAATCCAAAAAGCTATATCAAATATAATCATACCAAAAAATGTAAAAAAACTACAAAATGGAACATTACTAGTGGAAGTGGAAAAAAAGATATATGCGGATACACTAATAAGACAAAAAAAAAACTACAAGAAATAGAAATAAAATCCTACCCACACCAAACCCTAAATTTCTCAAAGGGTGTAGTAAAAAGCAAGGAGCTCTCCCTGTGCACTCTAGAGGAGATAAAAATAGAACTCCAAACTCAAGGTGTTACAAATGTCAAAAGAATCACAATAAAGAAAAATGAAGCAGAGATACAAACTAATGCCTACATTCTAACCTTCAACTCCCCCCAAATTCTGACAACAATTAAAATTGGATATGAAATTATAAAAGTAGAACAATCCATACCAAACCCTCTTCAATGCTATAGATGCCACAAATTTGGGCATCACAGAGATTCCTGTCGAAACAAAAAAATGTGGAAAATGTAGTGAGAAAGAACCAGAACATAAAGAAGAGAACTGTCCAAATGAGAGCCTATGCTCAAACTGTATGGGAAACCACTCTGCCCTCTCAAAACAATGTAGTATCTACAAACAGGGAAAAGAAATAATCATAATAAAATACAAAAAAAAAATATCTTTCTCAGAAGCACGAAAGGAAGTTAAAAATAACATAAAAGAAAACACCTACGCCTCCATGGTACAAAAAGCAAATAAAATAAGCAATGAAGATAAAATAAAAGGTACAACTGAAATAACAAAATGTAAGGAATTAAAAGCTTTCCTTGAAGAATTAAAAACCTTTTTACCTTGAACTTAAATCAGATCAAAATAAAAATAAAACTCAACAACCCAAATCAAATGGAATTAATCCAGAAGAAGGCAAAAAACTCTGGAAAGAAAACATAGAACAAAACTCCAGCAAACCCTCTTCTTCCCAAACCCAAACCAAGAAAATGAAAAATAAACAAAAAGACAAAAAAGTGACAACAGAACAAGAAAACACTCGATCAAGATCTAACTCAAAATCAAGAATGAATATATCAAATGAAAATAAATTTGAACCTATGGAAATAGAAGAGAAAGAATATAAACAAAATCCAAAACAAAACCCAAAATCTGACCGAAGGACACCACAAGCAGTTGAAGACAAAGCTTTTAAAAACTCAAGAGATGGAAAAAAAAATGAAGAGGACAAATGATATAAACCTAATAGGTAACTTTACCCCCCAAAAAATGAAAATATAACTATGGCACATAAGATCCTGCAATGGAACTGTCGTGGAATAAAATCTAATTACAATGACCTACTCATACTTATGTCACTACTGTATCCAGCCGTCATCTGCTCACAGGAAACTTTTTTACAAGAAAATGCCAACTTAAAAATTAAAAATTATAAACAATACCACTATAACCACAATACAGGACATAGAGCTAATGGAGGAGTGTGAATATTGATTAGAAATGACATACTGCAGAGTAAAGTACACATTAAAGCTAAATTACAAGCAATAGCAACACAAATGACACTAGATAAAACCATCACAATTCTTTCCATTTATATACCCCCACAGGAACCAATAAATACAATAGAAATAAACAACTTGATGTTTCAAATAGTGTATATGTATATGTGTTTATAGACATATATATGCATGCATGGATGTAAATATGAAAATATATAATCAGAAACAATCACAAGAAAAAGCAATCCAAAAAAATACATTAGATTATGAAATCCAACAGCCTCCCAAACTTTTTATACACTATAACCATCTTAAATTCATGAATAAATAAGGCTTCGGCATAAAATGACCCAAATAGGAGTTGACATGCTGTTAAATCCAATATCCAATCCTGATACACCAGTCACTGGATTGTCCTGGGCTAGTCTCTTAAAAATGTCGTCGATCATCTGGGCTAGAAAAGAGTCCTGCACTTCATTGTCTCATCCAGTGGTGACAGTTTTTGCCCTCCGCTTCACAAATGCCGTGGCGACACGTAACCAAACGCATACCGGAAAATGACCAGTCAACTTCCCGCACAGTGAGAAGACAATTCGGCGACTAAGTTTATCGGGGACTACCGGAAGTTCACATTCACGACGCCATCGCAGTTTTCCTTGCTCCTCCCAGACATGCAATCCCAACACGCATGTGACAATTCTTAGCCACTCAGGGGTCTTACTTGACAGACCAAACTGCTCCAAATGTTCCTTGACACGGACCACAGAACACACACTCTCATTAACAAAAACGTCGTCAATATAAGAGGAGGAGGCTGCATTGACAATCTTGTCCTGGCTCAAGATGGTATTAACAATGGCCCGCATGATTAAAGGGGCAACATTGAGCCCAAATCCTAAGCTGGTTAGACTATACCTTTGTCCCTTAATCTCCACTCTTTGGAATGGACAAATGGATTTGTCGATGTGTACCTGCAGATAGGCCTGGCGTAGGTTCAGCACTGCAGCATTTGGTCCTTGCTGATGCCATACCTGTAATTTTTGAGAACAAACATCTGCGTTGGCCGCGTACGAGTCAACGTACTCATTGAGTTCCCGATAGTCCATAACAGGCCGAACCTTCTGTTCGTTTTCCTGCAGAATGGCCATGAGGGGGATTAAACCCTTTGGGGGTCCGAGCTCCTCCTCCGGGTAAGGAAGCAGCCAGCCATTATCTATCCAAATCTGGAGTTCCCGATCATACTCTTCCCGAATTTGTGCGGGCGCTGGATATTCTGCCAGTCTATTTCTTAACATACCCGGAGGTTGGTTGCCAGCCCATTTCCAAGATGTGGTCCACCTCCGAGTGGTCTCATCGAATTCTATTTTAAAGTTGGGTTCGGTAATGGTGATGGCAGCAACGACTGGTTCAACACACTGCGGAAACTTCACCTCACCAGTGCCAATTACAGATATTCCTCCCAACTGTTTGATGGTGTCTAGTCTGAGCAGCAAGTCAAATCCAAGCACGTCTCTGTCCATGACTAGGGCTTCCATAGCGATGGACGGCTTTGCACCAACGCTAACTTGTACCACTCTGATTCCACAGCAGTCAACTGCGCCTCTGTCTACTGTAAGCACGCGTGTTGATTTTCTTGTCCATGCTCGACAGCATGACTTGTGGACTAGTGACTGTGTGCATCCTGTATCCACCAGAGCTATATGTGGTATTCCATTGATACGAAATGTCACTACAGGCAATGCGCCATTTACAAGGGTTTGGGGAAGGAGATTGCCGCTGAATTCTCGCCTACCCCTTGCCGGACAACACCGAGCAATGTGCCCTTGCTGATGACATCGATAGCAAGTGATGGTCCGTCAGTGCTTGGTACTAGCACCTTTGGATGGTTCACGACCCAGGAAACAATCGCTCGCCCTATGATTGGGTCCATCACATTTATAGCACCTTGTGTGCACATCCGTTTCCTTCAACTGTGCAGCCACTGTGGCCTGCTCCGTATTTCTTCAAAATAGCGCGAGACAAATCCAGGTCTTCCATCCATGATGACACTCTTAAAAGCTCCTCTGCATGCTCAGGCAATCCAGCAATGAATATACACTGCAAACACTTTTCTGATATGCCACCAAACAGAACCATGAGTCTGTGCAGTTCTGCCAAAAAGACATTGACCGTCTCCCCTGGCTGAAGGCGACGTGCTGCAAACTGCTTCCATGCGGAGAAGGGATCTAAGGTGAAAGCTGTGTATAACGCTTTCTTAACGCAATTGAAGTGTACGCTTCTCCTCACTCAATTGCTGGTACACAGCATATGTGCCACCTGCCAAACGCATCAGGATAACACACTCAATTCGTTTCACACCGCTCAACTGACATATTAGTTCTGCCATCTCCAACCATTCCACTACCGACTGTCCAGAATTGCTTCCGTCGAACAGTGGTATCAGCCTCGGGTCGAAGGCCATAATGCTAAAATAGCTTGTGCGAGAAAACTGGGGGGGAAAAAAACGCCTTCTTGTGAACCTGAAACGAACGCCTTCTCTTCCGAACGAACACTTTACAACAGCAAATGAGCAAAACGGCACCCAAGACTACTGCCGACCACAATGGTTTTTGTCGCCCAAGAAAAGACACCAAATGACTCGTGCGTCTTCTTCTTGTAGTCCTCGGTCGAGTCCATTATGGTACTCTAAGATGTGCCCGGCGACAACATACACACGCAGTTTGAGGACGCTTCCGTGCATGCTCGTTACATCCAAGAGGGCAGAACCTTGAAATAGATTGAGATGACTGATAGTGCTTCATTTCCATTGGGGAAGAGACCAGTGCTAATGTCTTGTCCCCATCTCCTTTTCTCTGGATATTCTGTTGCATCGGTAGTAGTGCATACACAGACACTCTTTGTAGTCTGGACCCTTGCACTTATAGCAGGTGAATTTAGAATGCAGGCCTATGCTGCTTTGGGTTTGGATAGTTGCCACAACTACTGTTAGCTTGTCCTTCATAATAACCTGGGCTTAGGCTAGCCATTTGTTGAGTGGTAATGCATCCATTTTGCAGAATATGCACAGAAGTCTGGTCACAAAAGTACACACCAATCCGTAGTAGGTATTTTGGATAGCACTGCTATTTTCCTCAATTTTGCCAACTCTTTCAACCAGGTGCAAGCTCTGCATGGCAAACTGTTCATACACCATAAAAAATGCCTGTTGAAAACACTATAAAGAGCATATCCTTAATCTGTTTTCCTTCAGATTTTTCTTCTTGGCTTAACTTCAGATATATGGCAAACACTCCTCCAGTTAGTTAAAGGTGCAAAACTAGTTCACTCTGCAAAGGTTGCACACCATTTGTACTTTTTCGTCACACACTGTCATTAGCTGTCAAATTCTACTTTATGTTGGACTTGCCATTTAAATAGCTTGTTCTTGCAAAATGGCCAGTTCTGTGATGCAAACACATGGTGTGATTTCCAAAGAACAAAAACTAATTCAGATTAGGAAAAACAGTAAATAGTGGAATGCACAGTCCATCATAGATCACAGCTGTTGACAAATGTAATTACAATCTTTTCCTAACAGTTGTAATGAATCCATAAATACTTACTGAACTCATGAATATTAATCAGGTAATAGTATTAAGGATTCTACTCACATTTGCACACTTTTTGTGAACTATGCAAAGCATGCTCATTTTATTTCAGGCAAACTAGTTGGAAATTTGTCACCATTTATTAACTGGTAATTTATATGTTAACATAATGAATCACCCAGTGCAAATTGAGAACTAAAAGCTGTGTGAGTGACAACAATAGGAAAGTTTTTCCAGCTCAGCCTTCTTTTTTTTTTTTTATCTCTTTCCAGCTTTCCTACTTCTGGGTTTTACTTGCAGAAACCTCTGCTAATCTACCTTGATTACTTCTATAGTCTCTTCAAATGTGAAGTTAGAAGAGTATAAGTTTAATTTTCATTACATTCATCAAATAAGAATAAATTTTCAAGATAGTATTACTGCTAATACTAATCATTATTAATATGCTATGTGCTTTTAGGATGTGGGTGATCATAGCTCTCCACAACCTCCTGATCTTTTAGCTCTAAGTAATGTTTCACTTTTTACCAATCCTACTTGTCCTTGCTCTGCTATCCATTTACACAAATTCATTAGATACGTTACTTTTCCTTTTGCCACATTTTTTCCCTCAATATTTCCTGTGAGTGTTAAATTTTTCAAGCCATCCTTCCTCATATCCTATCCCAGAAGCTTTAACTGTGTCTAATTTTAAATATAAATATCTGAGTGTAACCATTTAAGGATAGCTATGACATAGCAGTTCAGTACTATTTTCTTTCTTTCTAATAAAATTTTCCTATTTTAGCTTAGTTTCTGAAAGACCTGTTTTTGATGTTTTGATATGATTTAAGATTTCTGTGTCACATTTACTAGTATCTGTTACGGCTAAATTACCCAAATAGTTAAATTTCTGTGCTTGCTTCATTCTGATGTCTCCATTTTGAAGCTCATATCTTTGGTTGCCTCTCTTGCTGATAATTATGCATTCTCTTTTATAGTTAATCGTTAATCCTTTTTCTTTCTTTCTTTTCTTTTCTTTGCTACCTTGTCTAGGAGTTCTTGTAGTTTTTCCTTCTGAATCCAACATCAACACATTGTTTTCTCTGTATCTTATATTATTAGGATTATTGCTGCTTATAATAAGTTCTGATAGGCTTTCTAGATCTTGCTGTATAGGTTAAATAAATCTACCAAGAAAATGCATCCATGTTTTACTACCCTTTCTATTTTTGTGTACTTGCTTAATTCATTTCCTATATGCAAACAAGTGGTTTGTTCCTAGTAAATGTTACCAATTTTTCTTTGCCATATAAATCAAGTTTCCCTATCAGTTCAAATAGCTTTTTGTATCTTCCTTTAGCAATTGCTTTTGCATAATCTACAAAGCATAGGTCTTTTTGTATCTCTATCGTCATTCTGACCATGAGAGCATTTCCTGTTCAAATTTCTTGAACAGAGCTGCATTGTCCTATTCCTAATTCTACACCAAACTCTATATTCATATTTTATATATTCTAATTATAAGCTTAGTTATGTGGCTCATTAAGCTGATTGTCTGATAGCGCTCACATTCATTTACACTGGGCTTCTTTAATATGCTATGAAGAACTACTGAGGTCTTCCAGTATATCATCACTATCATATATTTTGTTTATTATTTCAGTAATTTTGCTGATCCTAATAGCATCTCTATTGCAATTACATATAGTCCTGTTGTTTTGTTTTTGTTCATTTTGGCAATTACTGATCTTAGATAAGTACTTGCCACTTGCTTGAGATTTTAATATTGCAGGTCCTTCCATGTTTTTAAATTGTGGCTTTCTCTCGTCTGTCATCGTGGAAGAGTTTTCTGATGTATTCATTTCATCTTTGAAGCATCTCTTCTTTATCTATAATAAGTGTTCTCTTCTTGGATTTTATGCATCCTGTTCGAGCTGAATGAAAAATCTGCGTAAAATAAGGAATGTGTTTGTATGGTATCTTCTACACCAGGGGTTACCAAACTGTAGGCTGGATCTGGCCTGCCATGTCATTTCATCTGGCCCACTGCTGTACTGTGCCACAAATAAGCTAAAATATAATTATTTGTATGGAATTATCACTAGATTGTAGTTAAATTTTCAATGTAGAAAAAATTCAAATAAATGTAAGTAAAAAATGCCAAAATTTGGCCAATGTGATTTTTGCATCTGACAGTATTATAGGTTATAGCAAAATCAGCAAAAAAAATTTTGCAACGTTTTGAAACTTTTGATATCTGAACACTTTTTGTGAAAGTACCTGCAGTGAGTTTCTAAGAAAAATGATTACTATCCTGCTGCAGCAATCATGTTTTAACTTGCATTGTTGTGTTTAAACCTTTTTTTGAGAGTGCTGTATATAAAAAGGACTGACTTATGTCATATATTTTGCCTGAACTCATAAAATCTAGAGTATGTAAAGTCAGCACATCAAACGAGGTTGACTGAACATTTAAAAGAAATTCTCTTGGTTGGTTGCAGCAATTCCATAGCAAATATTGATTATATCTTAAAAGGTAAATGCCAGTTTCGCAAACCTTACAAACCTTTTTCACTGCTTAGTTTATGAGATTTGGATATGTGCACACTGGGTTTAATATAACTATTTTATTGCTAATGTCACCTTCTTTTCTTTTCAGTAAATAAATATGTTTGTTGTCTTTATTTTTTCTGTATTCATTGTATTAAACAAAATGGTTATCCAGCCCATGCTTGTCATTCAGTTATCTGGACCTTTGTGAAAAAAGTTTGGTGATCCCTGTTCTACGTTATTATCACTTGTAGCTCAATAGTTAGAGCAGCTGTTATACATAGATAAGCTTCACAAAGAAAAAACACATGAGTTAATATCTGAGAGTTTATTCTTTATTTACAGTTCATGTTGTTCACTTATGGCTGTACACTGACAGTCTGACTAGTTGTAGTGAAAGGCAAATTAAGATAAAAGAAATACTAGTAAAAAATTAACATTTTCCTCTTTTACATTGTCAGTAATTACAAAATCCTATTATACTACGGATTTTTGTCACTTTTTAAAAATTTCTATACAGATTAAACTATTTAATGAGTTTACATGGATGGATGGCATAACAAGGCAAAAAGTGATGGTAATGAGCCAAAGATTACTTATAGAAACAAAAACAGGAAGTGGTGAAGAGCCATAATCACCCACATCCTGAAAAGACATGGTGTATAAAAAAAATATATAGATAGCTAATTTTTGATAGATTAACTATAGATCCTATTTTAGTTGAATCTAACTTACATTAACATATTTTGTTACAAATAGTCTATTCTTTATTTTCAATTAGTGGTTACAAACAAGCTGAGATTGAAAATTGTTTTTTGTAACTTTTACTAAAAGAATATTACTTTGACCTGTAAGTGACCACAAAAAGGATTACATTATTAATGAAACAGATATCAATGATCTCCTTTGTCTCTTTATTATATTTACCTGTTTAATGGAAATTATTTTTTGAAAATCAATGCTGAGTGGCATTATTGCATTACTTAGGACAAAATGATTAAAAAAAATATTTAAGCCTGAACAGTGCTAAATGACCTTGTTTGTTTAAAAGTAGGCTTGATGGCACAATAATTTATGGGACTTTTGTTCTTACAAGCTCTTGTTTTTGTTATCAAATTTGTTTTTTCTTTTTCAAACACTAGCTGAAAATCTGCTACTGATTTTTTTGTATATTTTAAATTAAAGGGTTCTCATCAGTCATTCATAAATAGCTGCTAGGAATCATTTCTGACATTGTATGTTTGACCAAAGTTCAGATTACTGTTTTGGAGAGATATTGTATAATTACTTATATTTTACCTTCATGTGGTGTTAGTAGCTTTCAGTAGTTTAACTATTTGTAGTCGAAACTTTGTGACCCAGTGACCTTACATAAGAATACCTACAACTACATTATAGTAGCAAGTAATCATTACTATTATTTTATGTCAGTTTATTCAACAGCAGCCAAATTTCTCCAGCTTGTTGCTATTAAGCAATGGTCTAAGTTGCAATCATAAATATTAATACCATTTACTTGTATAGAAACTTGTTTCTTTCTATATTTAAGACACTGTTGTTGGATAACCCTATCATGAACTAATGGATACAAAATTCTTGTTTTAACTATTTTCCAGGTTTCACCTGTAGACAGTAATATATGCTAGTTAACTGTAATACAGTTTCTTTAAATTACTTAATAAAGTAAAATGAAATATATTTTAAATTTACAAGGAAATCATAATGTTGGTAAATTTCTGTCTGAATAAATATGGAAATTTTCCCATATTAAAAAAATATTAATTAACAATTCTTTAAATGCAAGTGCTCCTATGGTCTTTTGAAGAGAGAATTTTTGTTGAGCTGTTCAGGTATTGATAAGTTGACGTAATAGCAGGAGTGTCCATTTGTTGAATGAAATGAGTTGTTGAACATTGTTTGTGAAAAACTTTCAGAAGTTGGTACTCTCTTGTAGAATTATAATTAAATGAGTTGTTTTCATATTATTAAGGAAAAACTGGGTCTGGTTGTATGTTTGTTTTAGGCACACATGTTCAATATTATCTATTTTAAGTTTTTGCATATTGTCCTGGAGTACTTTGTCGGTAAGAGAATATCTCAGAACTGTGTGTCCTCTTTTCCCCCACTCACTGCTCTCTTGCTGACTACACACTCATGAACAGAATCATGATGAATAGGGATTAAACTGGCAGACAGCTTCCCTTATACCTGACTGGATCAATAAACTATGTTTCAAAATTGTTTCAGGTTTCAAACTCTGTCCTCTTCCACTTTTGGAATTAATTACAAATATTTGTAATCAAAATGTAAAATAGGTTCCATTTTGTTATAGTTAATTAAGCATTAGAATCTTTTTTTCTCCTTAGGAAAACATGAAGGCTTGAGAAATAATTAAATTCTAGGGTTTTCTTGTTGATTATTGAAATCCTTAATTATAAAGAAAGTGAGGTAAAAAAGAAAACATAATGTAAATGTTCAGGTTTTGAAAACTAAATATGGATTAGAAGAATAAAAAGAAAGTGCTGATATTAACAAGTGTTTTAATTATGGTTATCTTAAATGACTTTAAATGAAAAGGCTCTCTCTGCATATGTGTGTGTATGAACACACACACACTTTGAAAGTTTCCAAACATATAGTCTTTATAAATTATGCTAGACAAAAGTACAGATGAGTGGCTTCAGAATACTTCTCCACAAGTGCCTGTAGTTTAATATTGAAATATTGCTCAAGCAAGTGAAAATATGCATTCAAATTTTTGCTGGGCTCTGGCTGTCATTTTTATTTATAGTCAGCATTTTGTTCATTTTACTGTCTGAAATGGATTAAAAAATGTTCTAATTTAATAAAAGTAATAAAGTTGTCTTCTGATATGTTGAGGTTGTTTTTTAAGTATTGTATTTATCTTTGTTGTTTTTAATATAGTTAAGCTTGAACAAATCAGCCAAAAAACAAACAAAAAACAATGTGTCAGTTATAAAACCACCAAGGATGATGATATTAATTCAATGATAACAGTTCTCAATATTTATCTATTTTTATAATGCTGCATTTAAGTCAAGTTCTGAGTGAATTTAATTTTGTACATTGGTCTTCAAATGTAAGGAAAATTGGAACAAAAAATCATTTCATGTTATTAATAACAACAAAGCTGCCAAATAATTTTAATACTTTGAAAATAAATATTAGATAATTGTATTTTGTTACATTTATACTAAGAAATTTTCATCAGATGTAGATTGGCCTTCAAACAAAAGAAAAAGTCACCTTTCTTCTTATTATTAACACACAAAAAGAATTATGCTTATGAGTTTGAAAATTAATATCCAGAATAATCAACCATATTTTATTTCATAATTAACTGATGGTGTGTCATGTAATATTGATAACATTATTGATGTTGTAACAGGCATTTGACGGTAGTATGAAATTTTATTGATATGCTGTTTCGAAGTTTGAAATAATTACATCATAATAAAATTAGCTTGAATCACCTTCATGAGAATTTGATGCAGAATTTTACTTTGATTTTTATTATTTGTTAATAAAATCATCTGCTTTATTAGAAGGAAAAAAGAGAATTTATCAAATTTATTGTTGATGTGCATAATGGAAAACTTGATCCCTAAGTAGCCTTGTGTATACATGACTGCTTTCTGCTTTGTATAAATACATATATAAAAAAAATGCATTGGATGGCCAAAGAGAAAAGATAGAAAGCTGTAATTAAATTAGGCTTGAGAAAGGGTTTTAAGAACTGTGTAGGTCTCTGTGACATTAGCATCTTAGAAACTGCTCAAACTTTTAATGGAAACTTTTCAAGCATTAGACTCTATTTATGACACTCCTACTTGTATTTGGTGTTAAATGTAATTCTTGAATAAAATAAAATTGTAAACACAATATTGAAATAAATATCTATCTCTTAATCATTTCTGGAAATAACCGATACTGCTCTTCATCACAGATATGAAAGGATTTCATATTATACAGTTTAAATAAACAAGTTTTTTCCTGTATTTATTTATTAGAGGCCCCTTTTTTCTATTCTATATTTGATTAGGTATAATAAATGTGTACAAAATCAAATCAAGCTATAATTCTGCATTCCATTCAAATAAAATTTTCCTCTTATTTTTGTGTAGGATTTTGTAGTCACACACAGATTTATCTAGGCTAGAAACAGATGATTATAAACTGTATGTGATAGAAAATGTAGACATTGACAACTGGTCAATATTTAGCTGGCAAAAATCCTTTGAAAATTGTCACAATAAACTGATACAATGTATATCTTTGATACATTTTTCACTAAAATTTTAACATCCTTCTAATGATATTGGAGCCTGCCTCCTGTGTATGATGCCCACTGACCATTCCTGTTAAGGTTTTTGAATGAATACATTCCTAAGCACATTTTTAGTGTGAAATTAAGATACTTATGAAATTAGAAAATTTTTTATTAATTTGTAAAGCTCATTTGATTTTTCTAAAAATAGTAAAAAAAATTTTTAAGAATTGTTTCTTCCCAAGCAATGTGTTAGTGCCACTAAGATGCAAGGGGTTATTGGGAGTGAAAGAAAATGAGAAGACTTTAGTGAGGGAAAAGGTCAATAAAATAACAGGATTCAGGATGACAAAAGATGGTGAGTGAGGTTGCATTTAAATTATTGAAGACTGTAGGTGGCAGGAAAGCAAAAAACTGGAAGTAGGTCCAGAGGTGAGAAGTTTGAGAAGAAAAGTAACTATTAGAATAAAATTACAGTTATATCTATTTCACCATTAAAATGATGGGCATTGTAGCCAATCTAGTAGTACACTTAAATTCATGCAGTTGAGGTTTAAAGAAAGAAAGCTCATTAGAACAACTATTATGAAAATATTTATAGAAAAACAGGGAAGTCATGTCGTGGGAAAGTGACTGAAATTGAGATGTCAGGTTCGATTGTATTACAGATCCTTCTTTGGATTTTGTTGAGAATTTCAAGATATATAGCTGGAGCACCAGACAAGATATAGCTACAATATTCAATGCACAAATGAATGGTTGATTTATAAATGTGCAATATTGGATTCTGATAAGAAAAATTGTCTGGAACGACACAATGAACAAACCTTCTTAGAAGTAGATATAGCAATTAATTCAATATAATTGCTCCACTTCATGTCAGTAGAAAATGTGAGACCAAGAAGACATGGAATAAATAGTTGTCATCAGCCTAAATACCTAGTTGGGAACTGATGACATCGGGAAGGTTGCTAATGAAGATGATAAACAATGTAGGTCCAAGGAGAGTGCCCTGAGGACCTCCACATTAATGTGAAATGATCTAGAAGTGTGTCCGTTCAACTCCACCTACACTACTTGATTTACTAAGAAGTATTGGATTAAGTCAAATATTCACCCAGAGACACCATAGTCCTTGAGCTTGTGGAGAAGGCCAACATACCAAACTCTGTTAAACAACTTTGAGATATTATGTATATGCAGGAAATGCATGATTTTACTTGGTCATATAACTTGTAATGGCTCACAAAATACTAATAATATTTTGATACCAAGTTTGCAAATGTATGGTCTGAATGAGATACATTTTTTCAGGTTTACTTCTATAAAGATTATTCATTGTATTACCGATTAGGACCAACTTTGTGAACAGATAAGAAAGTATTTTTCTTTTGGTTACAAATAATATATGTTGAGAATGTAATGTGTATGTGTTGCTGTTAAACCAATTTTGCTAACAAAAGCTTTTGTGAATTACAAAGAAATCTAAATAAGATAGAGGTATATAAAAGTTTAAAATGGGTTACATGATAACATAAAAAGTGAGGTTTTAGTGTGTTAGTACTTTTCAAGAGTAGTGCTATACAAAAAATATATTGCTTAATATATTTTCTTTACTTGATTTATATAACTTATTGTTTTTTTTTAAATTGCCGTGGCTTTCAAAATGAAAATCTAGTTAGGAAATAAAGAGATATATTATCCATTTTACACAAAAATTTAGGACATCTTTTCTATAAAAAGTTATCTATGAAGCATTGTAAAGTATTCTTTTTCCTAAATGACATGTTTTACCTGTCAAAACGTTTGAATAGGAGCCCCAGTGATATATGAAGCAAAGCTCAAAATAAAATAAATAAATAATGGGCAAAAAAGAATCAGTCCCCAAAAGATGCTGATTTACAAGTAAAAGTGCTCAATATCAGGGATAGTGTGTGTAAATATATAAGTGGGAACTGAGGGTGACAGATTTATGCTTGAATATAATCCTTATGCCATGACGATTGCATTCAAGCATGAAACAGACTGTTGCCACTCAGTGTTGACTTCATTGTCAGTTATATATTTTTAACTGTTGTATTAATTTTATAGGATTTTATATCCACTTTTTATTTCATCTCATTGACAAGTATGTTCTAATTCCAGAGTTTTAATTAACAGTACAAAATGACTCATCCTATATTTTGGAATTTGAGGAAGGTTTATTACATTCTATCAATGTAAGCATATTTGAAATTAGAGATTTGAGAGAAAATATTTGGAGATATTACCTTTCAACTTTACATACATGCAATAGCACTCAGTCATAGTTTATGTTCTAGTTTTGATTTGGGCAATAAATAGTGCACTTGGTTAATATAGCTTTCAGTTTCTGTTGACCTACTTTAGTTTCATATTGATTTTGCTTTTTTCTATCTTTTTTCCAATGCTTCCCAGAAATATGTAGTTTATGCATTCTCATGCAGGCTATAAACGTATCTTTTAGCTTAAGATTTTTATCGAAGCATGTTTGTCTGGTAAATTAATTATAAAAACTCATTTTCATAGCAGTATAACCGTTTTCTTAAATATATGGCACAGTATATTGTGTTATTTTATAATAAGTATTTCATAGTTACCCTGTCCAGTCCAATTGACATCTAAAATAATAGTATTTCCATATAAAATATATACAAATTGCAAACATGATATGATAATAGCTTATAAGGTTTATTGATTTCTGGTTTATTCAGATTTCAGTCATTTTATTAAGTGATTTCTTTTATGGTGATGTAATTATATAAAAGTAAGTGAAAGGATTATCTTAATGAAAAATTAATAAAATATTTATTTTAATTATATATTAAAAATATAATCATTTTTATTTACTATTTGGTTAAATCATTTATAGCTAATGAATAAAAAATAAAAGTTGATTTTCTGAAAATGCTCTGTTATGATCAGATATCCTAAAATAAGGCTAAGCAAGTTATATTTTTTTTAACTTTAAAATCAATAAAGTGTGTCCCAATTGTGTTTGTGATGGTCGATAATTTCTAAACTTACTTGCAGTGTATTGTGAAACCCTCAAAGCAGGAAGTAAGTTAAAGAGGGTGTAATTAAGAAAATTGAGCTAAATAAATCAAAATTCTTAACAAAAGAGAATAAAAATAATTTTTACATCTGTGGATAGAGCTTGTATTTGACTTTAAATTTTGCCACTATTCTTTTAATTATATTCCATAAAATATTTTTTATGAAATTATTGTGAAAAACTCATTTCAAAAAGCTAAAATAATGATTATGCATTGATCTTTTTGGATGAGTGTTCCCATCTTGTTTGTTACAGCCACAATATTTTTGCTGTTAAGCCTTACAGGTTTCTTCAGCTCTCTTTAAACAGTCTGGGTATTTCAGGCCAAACTCTTTAATCAATACATAGGAGTACATTATTTTTATTCTGCTGTCAACATTTAGAACTAGCTCAGTATCAATTAATTCTTCCTTGTGATACTTTTTGATTTTCCCACTTAATTGCCTAATCCAAAGATTAAACTCAACTGCCAAATAACTAGATGCACTTAACCTAATATTTTATCCAATCTTTCATTGTCCAATAGGTGGTATAATTTTGGAATGTTTTTAGTTTATATTTATTCATACATAATCAAAGGCTACCGATTGGTGATCATTTCAATGTTTGACCTGCTGATAAAGTTTACTGATTTCTTCAATTACCTTAATTTTCAATATATCCTCTTCAGCTAACATCAATCTTTTGCAATGTAGCAACTGAGAGTGATTTCATAACTTCATAGTTTGAAACAATATTGTTCTTTAATGATTGAAAGTACTAAATATGTTAAAGAGTGTTATCCACTTAGAAATAAGTATTATTGATTAATTGCCTATAACATAATAAAGAGCAATAAAAAGGCTTCAGCAATAGGAGGAGGATCTGAAAACTGCCATGGTCTGTCACTCTTATGTCAAGGGCTTATTGGAGAAGATTCAAGCCAATATTTAGAAGCAGCTCCACCCTAAAGAGAAATCTTTTCTGAATCAAACCTGAGACAGAGGAGAACAGAACCAAGAACTGTATGTTTTTCAGCCCTTGCAGTAGTGGCAAAGAATATAAAGGTAAAACAATCCACTCTCTAAAAGTAAGGCTGGAGGAAAATTTAAAAGCTATAATTAGGGCAAAACAATTAAATCTGACATGGCTGATTATGTATGGAAGGAAAAGTATAACCATCAACTCTCTGTGGAATTAAGTAAAAATACTAGACAGAAGAACACTGAGAAGGACCTCCTTAGAATGCTTAGTATAGAAATAAATACAATATGGGAGCCTTTAATAAAGAAAGAGCAATGACAACAAGGCTTCAACAGCAGAAACAGAAGCCATCATAGAAAAGAGACTTTGTTGAGTGCAGTCAAGTATAACAAGTAGCAGTAATACTCTCCTCAGCAGGCAGGTTAGGTTTAAGGCTTAAGGCTCCATGTTCACCACCCTGTAATGGCATAATAACCTAGAGTTAAAGCATTGGTTTGTGAATTTGGTGACATAGTAATTGTGGGTTCAATCTTTGGGTCTGGCAGTGTGTACTTGAACTCAGTGGAAACAGGGTGAGCAATAAATGAGCAGAACTAAATTAGTTACCCCTAGACATGGTCAGCAGAACAAGAACAAGCTAAACTAAATAAACAATTCAGTTCAAAATTCCCTGAAGGTTACCTGGATTGACAAGCATCTGATGAAGGCTAGAGGGAACAACAGCCAAAACATTGTCATAATGACAACAAACATGATGATAATAGTCCACATGTAAATGATGTAAACTCCTGATCTCAGAAGTTCAAATAGAAATAAAATCTACTTTTAATCTTTTCATTCTTTTGTGACTGTAACCCTCTTTCTATGCTTTCCAGTCTTTCTTTTTTTTTTAGCTGTGGCTATATTTTTATGCTTTTCATTCTTTATTACTAATGCTTTCTTGGACTGTCCTCCATAACTAGAATTGGAATTGAAAAAACTGGAGATTGACCATAACCAGACAAACCTTTTCTGTCATTTGGCTTAATTTTGGTTATGTTTAACATGCCTAAACATGTCTGATTTTCCTAAAAAAAAAATGTCTGGTTATGTATGATTCTCATGATATCAACAATATCTAAACATTAACTCCAGAAAATAAAAGGCAAATTATATAATTATTAATATTCTTTAAACTCTCATCATATTTTTAAGAATAAAAAATTAGGAGAATATTTTGTTTCTCTTATAAAATTAGTTTGAATATTTCCAGGTTTATGAATGAAATTATTCTGGTTTTATGGTTCATATTCAAAATAAAATAAAGTTCCACTTTTTCAAGGATTGTTGAAATCAGTCTAATTATTGCTGAGATGTGGATGCAGTTAGTGCTAAATTACAAGCAACAAATTCTATATAAAAGGCCAACATTACTGCTAGTATTAAGTAAAGTATAAAACCCCATAACCATAGAAACATAAATGACAAAATTATGAGAAACACATTTTGCTTAAAGAGAACGTTTAAAAGGTTTTTATAATAGAACAATCAGAAGATACTTTCACAGCTACATTTCTGACCTACTTTTCAAATTTATCTTTACCTTCTCTATTATATTTGTACAACTTTTTCCAATTGTGTAACAGCTGTTACTAATATCATTCCACAGATCACTGCTGATCAGTTGCATGAGTAATGCATTTCTTTCCTTTTCTTAATTATTGCTTATACAAATTCAATAAGATGAAATCAACTGACAGCTTGTCACATGTGTAATATGATCATTATAGTATGGAGGTGGTGAGAATGGGAGCTTAAACAGCTGTTGACAGGGCAAGAATATTTCAGCTGGTCATGACATTTACTCGTTGAATCAGTAAACTAAAATTTAACCTTTCCAGGAAATGATTCATCTTATATAAAATTTTGAGTTTGTTGTTCTATGAATGTAGGCTTCAAAACTTTATTGTTATTAATCTTACCAACATTTATTTCCATTGAACTCAGCCCCATTAATCAGTGGACAACCAAAACTAATGATTATTATGTTGATCCAGGAAATAGTAAACAAGTTAACTAAACATTTTGTCTTTAAATGTCTTCATCATGTGTACTGTAAATGTTGAAATTTTTTTAGAAATGCTTTGCTAACTTTTTGTAATTACAAGAAGAGTCATCATCATTTAAGATGTATGGTGCCATAATGTTTGGTACAATTTATTATACTGTCTTCCTCAGGTATACAGTCAGTATGGAAAGAGGGGGGTTTATTTTCTGGGTAATGCAAACAAGAAAATGAGCTATTTGCTTGATTCCCCCCCCTCATCTTTTCATATTAATTGTGCACCAGAAGAAAGCTATAGAAGGGTTCATGTGAGACTTGAAAACAGCAGAAAAAAAAATGACTTCTTGAGATTAATAGTCTATAAAAAAAACTGTTGTAATACTTATTGGTGATGGCTAAATAATATCCAGTACTTGGTTAAGGTAATATTTTCTTTCACTATTCTGAGTTGTAGATTTTTTTTACATATTCAACACTAGTTGTTAATTTTAAACATTTATGAGGTGTTATGCTATTAATTTTAATTTTTTTTGTAATAATCTTAATCCTGCTTAGTTTTCCTTCTTTTTAGTCATCTATTGTTCTTCCTAACAAAAGAAAAACTATGATTCCTAAAGTGACAAATGAATACTAAAGCCTTTTTATTTCTTGCCAAATTTCTTAATTAGTATTTAATCATGAATTTATAACCCTATATTATAACAAACAAGTACATTTCAAATAGCTGCTGATACTGATTCATCAGAAACTATTATAACATATAACATATTTTTTTAACAAGATGATGCAAAAACATGTGTAAGAATAAGTCATTCTATATAACATTTGAAATACAAGTAACTAACATATTTTGAGATGATCTTTCTAGAGTGATGGTTATCAAGCATATATCACAGGCCAGTTTGATCATCACTGGGTATCCTTCTAGCTAAGTTTAGTAAAAATTCATAGTTTGTCTTATGTCTGAGGTACTTGCATATTCTAACTACTACTAAATGAAAACCATGATTCTAGATGCTGATTTTCAAAGTAGGTAGACGTTCTATAATTGGAAAATGAATACAATACAATATTCTTAACTTCTTTTCACTCCATGCTTTATGTTGTGCTAAGCTTAGTAAATACCAATATTTTTTTAAACAGCATAATACACAACTGCATGGAAACAATTTTATATAAACTGACTGAACTGTATACAAAAATTATTTTTATTTAAAAACAAAAGAATAAAATAGGCTATAAATTTAAGACCTAATCAAGTTATTTAAAGTTATATGAAGGTCTTAATACTGATATTTAAAAGCCAAGTCATTTTAATAAAACCTCATTCTTACATGAAATGAAGCTATGTGATTGAATTATTTGTAAGCATTTTGTATTGGAAAGAACCATAAAAAGTATAAAAGGAGGGCTACAGTAATTAGAAAAAATAATCTTAGCACTTTAACATTACAATTTCTTGTATTTTAACTTTGAAATAAGCATATTGGTTGCACATTGTAACTTCATATTGTGATTCTTTTATAATGAAAATATGCCTTTTTTTTTCAAAATATGCTTAGTTTTAACAGTATTAAGTACATATTTAGTTAGCTAATGTTGATAATAATACTATTAATCTATTTCAGATTCATGTTGATAGTTAATGGACACTTTCAGATATTTTTCCTTTTTTGTTTAATTTATAGTAATAGATTCAACAAATTTTAATATAATCAAACTTTTCTGTTACAAGTTCAAGTCTTTAACCATCCATTCAAGTTTACATAACAAGTTCTCAGGTCATATAGTTTCAATCTCATTTTCTTTTATTTTAGGTTTGATAATGGCTAAGATTGAGACTATTCTTATCTTTTTTTTTAATAAATAATATGTAATATTTTCCCAATGTTTTGTTACCTATGGACTCCATAGCAGAATGAATCATTATCAGAATAGCAGAATGAATTGTTACCTATGGACTACATAGCAGAATGAATTAGATCATAATTGTGAAATTAGTATGAATTAGAATTTTTGAGAAAATTTTTTTTAGAGGTCTAAAATTGGTAGTTAATGAGACTTATTGGGATTTATTCCCCAAATACTATAGTTTTCAAATGTTGTGCCACCTTTTGCTACTTTTATGGGCTGAAGATGATATTTCTCGATTTTTCCATGTAGTCGGCCACCTAAAAATGTTCATTTTTTTCACCAGAAAACTGCTAATATCTATTTTCAGGTTACTTCTCTGTAATAATCTAAAGGGATATTTGGATTCCCTGACTAAAAATCTATAATGGTATCAAATTACTTTAATTTCTGACCAGTGGATCATAAGATATAAGTTTTTTTTTTTTGAGATTGTTGAGTTCAAAAATGGAGATGTTTGTTAATGGAAAATGCTGATTCAGCAAAATTTCAACTTGCGATATCTTGAGAGCAATTTGGAATTTTCACTTAAGATTTTCTAGTGGCTAAGATCTACAACATATATCAAAATGAAAAAAATCTATTTTTTCGGGGTTACATTGATTGGCTGAATGACTCTGATAATCATATATTTCTTTTTCTTCTCTGGCGCTATTAAATTTTGTCACCTTAAGCTATAATGACATTTTATGTTGGATGATTTTATTTAATTTCACAACTCCAATTGGCAGTAGTATATCAAAGGTTCTCAAAACCTGAAGGTGGTGTAAAGAAACAACTCAGAGTACAACCAGTTTTACAAACACCACTACTAAAATTGTCAGTTTTGAAAATGCACAAAAACATGCAGTTGTTGTTGAAATAGTGACATAAATTAAAGACATGTGGAATAAAAACCAATCCTCACACATGAGAAGGAATTGTATCTTTATAAAAAGAAAAGATTAAATTTTGTTTACATACATAATTTTATCAAAATAACTTAAAGAATAAACAAGATATCAGAAGTTGAAATTGAAGGTAATTTACTATATTTACATGTTTTCACACTATAAACTAGGTCAAGTTGAGATACCTAATATAAACCTTCTGCTAGTTTATCAATTTTTCAAAATTTCAGTTATTAAAATATATATAAAAAAATAGATAATATTACTTTTGAAATCAAGCAACCAAAACATTTACATGATGTGATAAATTTCCTGCCAAGTAGCCAATCCATTGTAAACTGCATTTTCACTATACATTCTTTTGAATTTTTTTTCCTTTACCAATGGTCAATCCATGTTTCACATTGATTCTTGTTCATTTTAAGTGCCTCTTGACAGCACTTTTTATCTGATTCTCAGCTTTTCTTCCAAAGAATCAAGATCGGTAGTTGCTTCTCCAGAATTTTTGCACTGTGTTTATGATTCATGATTAACAGAATTCCTAACTTTCTACTGGAGTTTGTTCTACTGAGTTCAATGAATAAGCAAAAAAAATTATAAGAACCCAAAAAGGTTGTTTCTTGACTTGAAGTATGAAGACATGCTTAGTTCAAACTGTGGTTGTTGCAGTTTATAAATACTACTTTTTTATTTTTGTTGAGTATTCTATGTTAAAAACCTGACAGATGACCACTGACATGACAGGAACATTATCATAACATTGTAAACAACAATCACTCAATAAAAATCCATCCTTTTCTAATTTTTTCTCAAAATTGGCAACATCTTTTATTTGTATAAATTTAATAAATGACTATTTTTCTTATTTCACTGTTAATGTCAAAAATTAACATCACTTGAGCCATCTGTTTATACTGCACTACGTCAGGTGTGGGATCAAACAGAATACCATATTATTGATTTTTACAAATTGCTGACAAACAATAATTTTGCACTTATGAGGCTATGAAATTTATAAGCTCATTTTGAATTTCAGGAGAAAGATAGCAACTGCTTGTTTTTACACACTCTAAATGATCTTTCATGTTTGAATCAAGCTTTGATAATAACAACAAAAGTAACAGGAAATTTGCAGTGTTGATGTTTGAGTTTATGTTCTCAGTATAACTTGCCTTCAAAATGCAAGATTCTGAGAAGCTAATCTTGCATGCAATCCAACAAATGTTGCAGTACATCTCTCCATTCATATTTTTTTGTACTTGCATTTTCAGCTCATTATTAATATTACTTAGGAGGTGAATGTGGTGCTCAATTCATTTCAAGCAGCAAATAACTCTCAATGACAGCTGCTATTTTCCTGAGCATATAACTGTGTATTTTTTTATTCATATTTTTACTTGGAGAATTCCCCCTGTATTGGGAGGGCAGACTGAATATCATCAAAGAAAAAAGATGACATGAGCAGTATGTTGCTCTGTGAACACTGAAATATACAAACAAGGAACAATAGATTTTTTTCTATTCAGAAGACATTGAAGCAGAAGATGAACTTTCTTTAGGTTGAAATTCATGTGTTCCAATTTTACCAATTTCTATATGATGTCCATGCGTTGGAGCTGAAAATTCTATAAAACCAGTATTGGAATGTCTTAAAATATTTATGAGGACATCCTCTTTCAGATTTGCAACACTTTTCTGTACTGACAAAATGGAATCTTCTTGTTTTAACAGCATGGAAAAGTATCTTCGTTGCTTACTTTTTCAAGTAAAATATCATGTTCCCAGTTTTACACTTTCATCTTTTTCTTGTCTTCCAAAGGAACAGACTAACTTGTGTTCTCATTTCCAAAAAAGTAGTTTTCATCTTTTTTCTTCACTGCCATTGAAGCTAACTTTTGCAACTTTGTGCTCAATTTTCTATGTTCAATATAATTTGTTAATAGAACAGTCATAAAAAAATACTGAGCACAATGATATTGACAGGTTCTAAAGTTAATAAGAGCAAGCACATGGATTAGACATCACAACACAAACCAAATAATTTTCAGTTCCTTAAATATTTTTATTTTGTATTTAGAATCAAAGCACATGGACGGTACAGTTTTAAATGAAGTACATAATTGCCATGTTGTATTTATTATTTGTAGATTTTCAACACTTAACAGTTGATATCAAAATGACATGTATGAATAAAAATACCCAAAAGTTGTAACGTGTTTTTTACCATAATAATCTTATTAGAAATATTGTAGAAAATGCTCATATGAAAATCATTAATATTAGCTTCTTGATTGAGTAGAGCCATCACAAAAAATATAATAATTGTGGTTATTAAACTACTGTGACACTATTTGGCTTGCTAAAAAAAAAGAAAGAAGAAGAAGAAAAAAAAAGTAGGGCGAGAATTAAATTTAGGTGATAAGAAGCCATCACGAAAAGGACACTAAGCGGTGTTATTTTTCTGACAAGGAAAAGTGGTAAAAAATTTTTTATTCCCATTGTCGAGAAGGTAAAAAGGAAGATACTGGAATTAATCTGATTTAGGTTATGTGGCGGGTGGAAATTCCAGGTTGGCCAAATAACCTCAGAGACAGAATTCTAAATAGATAAAAATTAACTGTGTCTCAGAATTACAAAAACAAGTGTCCGCTGACCACCATGAAGGAAAGGTTAAGCCTTTGTCTATATGTAGAAATCATTGAGAGGAGCATCTGCTTATCGTCAGGCTGGCTATGATAGCGAAATTATTTTATCGGGACGAAAAATTGGCTGTGTTTTGCCAGATGGCCACCCACTTGATAATTGGCGAAAATATCGTTGATGAATTCCATATGAAATCCGGCTATAATAGCGAAACTGTTTTATCGGATCAGTGGTTGGCACCAGGAGTGCAGGTACGTCTGGGTGGCCACCCCTTGGTGATGGCGAAAAGCTAATTGACGAATTCCAGGTAATTCAGTTAAAAGATAAAGTGTCTGGGGTGTGAGGTCTTCTCAAAGAGAAGAAGGAAAAGGAAAAGTGGAAAAAAAAAAAGGATAAAATTTTTTTTTCTTTCTTTGAGCAAGATTTTTTAAACCGAGACTAGCCTGGCCACACCCACGCCGCTGAGCGCCCATTGGCTGAATGACAGCAGGAGTATTGGGTGGAGGTAATCATGTGAAGAAGGAGGGGAGGCCTGTTGTGCCCCCCTGAAGGGATAGGTGTGAGATGCCACTGTGAGAGAGAGGGGAAACCCGTTGACACCCTCTGAGGGCATGGTGAGATACCAATATGAGAACAGAAGGTGGTGGGAAGACGAAAGACTTCCAAAAATGGAAAATAATAAAAATTTCCTGACCGAAACCAAATAAGTGGATTGTGGGTTGAGAATTATCAAGGAACCTCAAACCCCGACAAGCCCACCCCGGTTTTGGTCGGCGTCCATATAAGCAAAGTCGCAGCAAGCGAAAATCAGTTGGAGTTAAGTTGAGTTGGGGTTGGAGACAGAGAGGCAAGCAGTTGCAGTGAGCTGAGAGCTCTGAAGACCCGCCTCGAAGAAGCTGACTAAGATTCACACAAATTCCGAACTCAACTTCTAGCCAAGAACAATTTATTTTTGAAGAACGACTTAGACTCACACCACCGAAACAAGTTTCACGAATATCGTCTGAAGATACACCAAGAACCAGTTTCTTAAAGAACAAACAACTTAAGATGTTAAGACTCGCCTAACAAACACAAAGTGTCACAAATCCATATAGCGGGTTGGGAAGAAGACGTAGTCCTATATTTAGCAACCAGATATAAAATATTGTTATCCTTTTTTAACACATTTGAACTTTTCGAGTTATTATTTTATTTTATTTCACATATACTTGTGTGATATCAATTCACAACGTGGGTAGGTTGGACTGGAAATCAAAACAGTTACTTCGGTAACCAGACGTTGGAGGCGGGCTGGGAACAACAAGGCTGATACCGAATCTAACCAGATTCCCATCTGAATCACCAAAAGGTTAGAATGTCACATTTGGTGCCGCGACCAATACCAAGCCAGTTGGTCGTCACAGTACAGGATAGCACGACGGACGCGGCTAGGCAGACGTCACATTTGGCGCAGCGTCACCGGGGGGGGACGTCACACTACCAGATATGCTGATATTTTTTATTCAGACTTGTAATTCCAAGATACCCATGGACATACCAATTTTACAAATTAACTCTGAATTGGTTAAGCATCTCACCTTGCAGGATCTTCTTTCAGACAAGCAATATATGATATTTCTGGACAAATTTTTAATCTGATCCAGTCTTTCTAACAAATTGCAAAATAAAAGTTGTCTTTAATGACTACTCTTCTTGATCTTTTTACATGAATGTGGATGTCCTCCAGGGTTCTAACCTCGGACCTACACTACAGTTCAAAAGTTTGAAGCTACTCCCAGAATTAGCATGGGATGAACTTGGCAGAAGAATGAGAAAAAAAAAAGTGAAAAAGAGCTCTTAGAGTCATTGAAGAAAAAAAAAAAAAAAGAATGGAATCAATTATCAAACTTATACTTTGAGAATCTTTTGCAATGAATGCTAAAAAAATGTGCTTCAATAATCAACGCTAAAGGAGAATCTTAAATTTTTTTTCTTTTTATCATTATAAAATATCTAATAAAAAAACCATTTCTAACTTTGTTTAACCATTTCTTTTATTTAAAGTATAAACAACTACTTTTCTGACCAATTTAAAAAATTACTTGGAGTGACCTCAAACTTTTGAACTGTAGTGTATGTTGTACCTTATTTTCATCAAATAGCCTCCTGATGTCATCAGTTCTCAAATTGGTATCTGTGCTGATGGCACAACTAATTTACTCCTTTCTTAATAGTAAGTCTAAGTTCAATACAGTCAAATTTGCAGCTGATCTCAAAAATGACCTACAATTTATTGCTCACTGGGATAAGAAATGGCTTGTTAATTTTAATGCCTTCCAAATGATTGATACTGCTCTCTTTTAATCCTCTTAGAAAAATCTTTTGGCTGCCTTCCATCAGCATGACTGATACTAACCTCCAGGAGAATGGTTCATTGTGCCTTCTCAGGCAACATTTTCTGCTGACATGAAGTGGAAAGATTATATTGAATCAACTGCTAGGTCTGCTGTTAGTAAAGCTGGTTCACTGTGTTGTACTAGGCAATTTTTCTCACTAGAATCCATCTTGCACATTTATAAGGTGGTCATTTGTTCATGCATTGAATATTGCTACCATATTTGGTCTGGCACTTCTGCTATGTTTTTAAATATTCTTGATAAAATCCAAAGAAGAGTCTTCAATGTTATTGGTCCTGACTTGACATCTGAGCTTCAGTCACATTTCTATCCCCATCCCTCTTCTTTAAATATTTTCATGGTAATTGTTCTGATGAGCTTTCCTCATTGGTACCTCTTTGAGGAGAGTTCTTTTGTTTCCGACGGTGTATGACCTGTGTTTGACGCCAGACGTATTTGCGAGTGATTACGAACTGTTTTTTGATTTCAACCTTTGTTCATGTTAAGTTCATTTTTATTTTTAATTTACGTTCCGTTTGACTTTTTTGCCAAAAGTTTAATTTGTTTTTTGTTTTTTTTTTCTTTCTTTTTCCCTCCCCTCTTTTTTTATACTTTATCCCTTGTTGTTTCTTTATTATTAATTTTTATTTTCTTTAATACGTATTTTTGAGTTTTAATTTTTCCTTTTAATTTTTAGTAACTTCACCTGCCAAACTTTAATTTTTCATTGTTCATTTTGCCCCTCATAAGACTTTGTTTTTCTTTTACATTTTTTATTTCTACGTGTTTTCATTGTTTTTTTGTTGTTCTTGTTGTAAATAACTGTTATTTATTCTGTGTTCCTTTATTTAAGTCTTTTCTGTGTTTATTGTAATTTTTTGCATTTATTTTCCGCATTTATTTTTCTATTCGTTAGTTCTTCTTTATTTTAGTTTACATGTTTTTGTTCGTGTTTGGGCTGACTAGAATTTTCTAGTGGCAGCCATATTGTACTTGTGAATTCATTTGGCATTTTTCGTTTCGTATTTTTTGTTGTATTATTGTAAAAAAAAAAAGATACCTTTTGTTTATTTTCCGTCTTAAATTGTGATTTTCATTTGGGTACTCGCATTTTTGTAATTTATAAATGTTAACTGGTTTTATTTTTAACGTATTTTGTCCTCTTAGCGTACGTGTTTCTGTAATTTATTTTTTGCGTGTTTAACTGTTTATTGTTCTGTCTCGTTGAATTTCTTTTTGTCATTGTGATTTATTTGTATTTATCTTTTGTTTAAATTATACTTTTATTTGTTGTTTTATGTGAAAAAAAAAAAAAAAAATCTTGTTTTTAAAAAAAAAATGGGTGCCAGGAGAACTGTGAGGAAAAACCTGTTTGGTTCTAAAAAAAAAAAGAAGAAAAAAGACCCTCCTGATAAAGATTTAGATTCGCAAGAAAGCCCAAAAGTACGGTATCTTCTAATGGTGATAATTTAGAAGAAAAAAACAAGAGTCCAGGAAAAAGTATGGTGGCATCAAATGGCCAAAATAGTGGCATTGAATCAAGTGTTCCAGAACAGATTATGGTGGCCGAAAGCTGCCAAAATGCTGAAAATATAACCAGCCAACATGACAAGAGTAAGGTGGCCAAAAGTAGCCAAGAATCAACCAACCAGACATCTCAAAATAATGATGGAAACATAGCGGCCGAAGAGACGCCCTCATGCTGGAAGTCCCCGCTGAAATGTAAAATCAACATTACGAAGTTCCTGGAGAGAGCCAAGAGCTACGCACATCTGGTGACAGCAGATGGGCTCTTGCCTAATCCCGAGGAATTAAGAAAAGTTGAAAAAAGAATTGTCAGTCTTTGTGATCGACAAGCGTTCGCGCAAGATTTGTCGCTCCACAAAAGACACTGTGATCAAAGCTTTAACTTCTCTGGGCATTAAAGCTCAGAGGGTCGTGAAAGGGAAAGGCTTTTTTATGTGGGATGTACTGTTACCCACACCTGCCGACTGTGAAGCTGCAGCGACTCGAGACCTCATCACCAAAGACTTGATTCTGAGAACTGAGTATGAAGGCAGGCGGAGGTCCAAGTCTCAGTATATGAGGTTCCTCCTCAGATTGTCAGGGAGCACTTGGTCGCTTATCTGTGCCAGCTTGGATAGATACTCAGTGCTTCCTCAGATGATCTGACCAGGGGGTGGAGCTTCGAAATAATGATCAATCAGGATGCCTTCAGATCCATCCCCAACTGTCTGGATATAAAGGGCCAGAAGATGCCGCCGATAATTGTCACGGGTCGTAAACCGGCATGCTGGAAGTGTGGAAAGACTGGTCACCTTTCCTCTTCCTGCACAGAGAAGAAGGCCTCCGAAGTTCTGGCCCCTGCCCAACCAAATCCCCCTTTGGTCGAGTCTGTTCCATCCGTCCCGCCTGTAGTGGGCATGCCAGCGACCGGGACCTTTGTGGAAAATCCCCCGGTTGGGTCCAAATCTCAGCCCCCATTACCCGAAAAGCCTTTGCCTGCCGCTAATGCGGTTAGGGAGAAGGGGGAGGTGGAATGGCAGGTCGTTGGTAGGTCTAATGGGTAGATCCAGGAAGCGGAACCTCGTTCCACACCTAAAACAGAAAAAGGCACAAACAGCCCCACTCCCTCAACCAGTGCCAAGGGTGACTCTCTGGCCAGCTAATCTGAAATGCTGGGATCTAAAATGATCCAATATGAACATTCTTTCGAAAAAAAGGAGAAACTTCAGCAACTCAGGGAGGCTCTTCAATCCAAAAGACATGTTTCGGAGAAGAAATATGGCACCTCTTTGTCGGCACTGTCTTTCCCTGTCACTAAACATCATCCCATGGTCCCACCCCCTATCACTAAACCTATTAAAAAAGTAGCTTCTACAATGACCACTCTAAAGAAGGCACCTGTCACAAAATCACCTGGAAAAAAAATCATCAACCAATCCTTCCCCTATGCAGACTCCAAAAATACACCTACAAAATAGGAACAACAAAAAAGACAGAAGTCCATCTTCAGATTCATCTGAGGCTACATTAGAAAATAAAAGAAAATCCAAGCCAATATACAATACAGGGGAAGACGTGTGCCGCGTCTCTAAGGAAATAGAAGAGAAGGCATTATTACATGCCAAAAAATTAAGACTTAAAAACTCTTTTAAATTTCAGAAAATTGAAAAATTTAGATGTAGAGAACTCCCAAAACTTTCCCAATGCAAAAAGGGTTCTCACTGTGGTGAGATCAGGAGTAGCTGGTCAACAAATATGGGCCATGATGGCTGATGCAAATGAAACGTTTGGCATGTTTCCACCAATGTCATGTTTCGATGACGAAAACGTGAAAAAATTACAACAATTTTGTTCAGGAAGGTTCCCGATTTTTGTTCACCCCTCCCTGTATAGAGCATTAAAGCTAACATTCCCCTTGGACATTAGTGGTCTGTCTCCTGATGGCACCATCAAGAGTGAGATGGGTACTGGCTCAATGGGAGAGCCCGTTGGTGTCCTGACCCCGGCCATGTTCAATGCAGGAGAGCAACCCTAATCGGTTTTTATCATGGCTCTCTGGTTAGCAAGTGTGAATGCCCGAGGCCTCTCGTGACCTTCAGTGTCTCGGGGTGAATATCTGTTGTGTACAAGAGACCCGGTTTTCTTCTCTAGTTATCTAGACCGAGTCCTAGTTAGGAGAGTCGATGTAGGGCTCTTAGGGTGTCCAAGTTTCCATGAGATAGTTTATTCGGATCATAGGCTTGTCCGGGTCAGTGTAAACTTAGATAAACCTAAGGTTAGGATGGCTAGCGACTGGAAATTAAACTCATCATTATTTGGTGAGCAAGATTTCCGGTACCAGCTTCTACTGATGATACTGTGGGAAATGCCTGGTTGGATAAATTAAAATCCAAAATTAGAACGTTTGCTGCTGATTATAGTCGTAGGCTCAATCTAGATAGATTAGCGGCGCAAATGGCTTTAGAGCAGAAAGTTGATCGGGCGGTCAAATCCTGTGATAGTGAGGACATAGCTTTAGCTAAGGCAGAGTTGGCCTCCTTGCTTATCAAGAAGGATCAAGCTCTGGTAGTTAGGGCTAGGTTAAAAAGAATGTCTTCTGAGGCGACGAATATAGCCGCTGAATTGCGTGCAGAGGAAGCTCGGAATGCATCTCAGTGGCATATCACATGCGTCAAATTGCCGGATAAGTGGACCGTGACAATAAACGAGGGCATATGTGAGGCTTTTCGTGACTACTTTCAGGAGCTTTTCACCAGGGAGTCCAGTCTGAGCCCTGCTCAGTTCGATGCCTATTTAGCTGACTTTCCGTGCCTTAAGGCAGCTGAAGCAGCTAGGTGCGAGGGTCCAATTACAGAGTCGGAAGTCTGGGAAGCGTTGAAACAGGTTGGCCTGGACAAATCTCCGGGACTAGATGGTCTTCTGTACGAAGTGTACTTGAGGCAGTGGCCCGTTTTTGTTCCCCTGCTAGCACTGATTTTCGGCAACTGGATGAAGCAGGGGTCTATACCCCAACGCTTCACCAGGGGCGTGATCAAGTTGTTACGCAAGGATAAAAACGGTGGGGATGGGTTAGGTAACTTTCGCCCTTTAACTATGTTAAACACAGAGTTAAAGATTTTGGCTAAGATCTTGGCTAACCGTTTGAGGTTGTCCTGTCTGGTCTGATTGGCTCGGAACAGACTTGTGCTGTGAAGAGCAGGACTATTCAGGACAACCTTCATATGGTGCCCCTGATCATCGAGCAAGTCGACAGTGAAGCCGTGCTGATCAATTTAGATCAGTCCAAGGCCTTCGATAGGGTTGACCATCATTTTCTGGAGGCTGTTCTTTCGGTGGCCGGTTTCGGGCCATACTTTCGCACCTGTATGCGACTCCCAGTGCGCTGGTGGAGGTGAATGGGGTACGATCGGAGCCTTTCGTATTGTCTCGCTCCATTTGTCAAGGTTGTCCGCTTTCGCCTTTGCTTTACGTTCTTGCGTTGGAACCTTTCCTTCGCAAGTTAAAGGTGAATCCGGTCCTACGTGGAATTGCCCTGCCTGGTGCTACCGCATAGGCCAGGTATTCTGCCTATGCTGATGACGTTTCGGCTCTTGTGTCGAGCAGAACCGAGATTGACGAAGTCAGCAAAGAAATCAGTTGTTATGAGATGGTGACAGGGGCCAAGATCAACCGCGATAAGTCTGTTGGCTTGCGGTTGGGTGCGTGGAAGGGAGTTTCTCTTCTCAGACCTTTCTGTTGGACGGATGGGCCGGACAAGATTCTCGGCGTCTGGTTCGGTCCTGATCTCCAGTTGGAAATGAATTGGTCGGAGGTGCGAGGGAAGGCCGAGATCGCAATTAATTTGTGATCTTGGAGGAATCTTTCCTTAAAGGGGAGGACTCCTTCTTGTGGGGAGGCAAGGCTGCCAGAGTCAGTCGGGAGATCTGTTGCCTTCATCCATCTGAAGGCGGTCTGGGCATGCCGAGCATTGAGATTCGTCAATATATGCTTCGCATTAGCTTTCTAGATTAAATGTGTCGCGATTCGGATGAGGAGTGCACCTTCTGGAAGGAAGACGCCTGAAAGAACTTCCCATCCCTGATAAGTGTGCATTTGTGCGAGGAGGAGGCCCGCCGTTTACCCCGAGCCAAATGCTCCTTCTATCGTGAATGTCGTATTGCTCTGAAGCGCCTCTTACGGGCGTCGGATGGCCTCTCCAACGTCCAGGCATTGTCTTGGAGGGCATTAAATCAAGTTTTAGTCAGGGGGGCCGGGCATGATGATCTGATTGACGATCTTGATCTGACGAAGCAGAAGGCTCGCTCAATATGGCCTTGGGTGCCCGGGTTGAAATGCCTCAATAACGATGAGGCATCACTCACCGGGCTGGTGATTTGTAGTGCCCTCTGGGTCGCCAAGAGACTCTGCTCAGCTGGCTTGGAGAATTCTCCAAACTGCTGACGTTGTAGTGGGGAGATCGAGACCTTGGGTCACGCCTTCTTTCATTGCAGCCAGGTAGTGCCGTTGTGCAAGTTTGTTGAAGGCCTCATGGTCCGCATGCTGCAGGGAAAGTCCTTTGTCCTTCAGGCCGTTTCCATTTGTAGCAATGTGGCACCACCGCTGACGAAGGCTGAACAGTATATGTTCCACTGCTTCCTAGGCGTTATGAGAGTCGTGATTTGGATGACACGTCAGAAGGGATTCTATGGAGGCGAGAAGTTCACCTCTTCCCAACTGATCTTGTACTTTAAACATCAGCTTAAAGTCAAGATTAGGACGGAAAGGTGGCGGCTCTCTTCATCAGAATTCAGCAAAAGGTGGGTGAATCGTGCACGCTTGTGTCGTGTGAAAGGGGCTGACCTTGAGTGGCACATTGATGCCGGTTAGGCATCAGGATATTGTTCTTCCTGGGTTGAACTTGTGCAACCCATCCCGAAATTAGGCTAGCATCGGTTTTCTTTTTTTTTTTTGATGCTTTAGTTTCCTTTTTCAGTTAACTTAGCTAGGGCAGGTATGCTTATTGGCCCCTTTTATTTCTGTCCCTAATTTTCTTTAAGTTTTATTTCCCCATCCCCTCCCTCGTTAGTGGTCAGTGATATCAGTTCGCTGGTGGATGTGGGGCACCTTTTGTTTCGCGTGAGTGGTTTTATTTTTTGTATTTATTGTTGTGTCTGAATGAGTGCATGTCAGTGTGAGTGCTTGGGATGAATGAATGTTTTACACTATTATAGTCCCGCATTGATTTCGGCCAGTGAAGTGATGTTTCTGTCACATTTAGTGATTGTGGGTTTTTTTTTATTATTAATCTTATTTTCTTTAGTTTCTTGTAAATAGTTTTTTGTATTCATATTGTAAATACTCATTGGGGTTAACTTTTTTAAATTGTTGTTTTATTCCCCCCCCCACAGACAACGAATTGTAAATATGGGGTCTAGTTAGTATTTTCATAGAGACAAAGAGGTATTATGGTGGTTGTAGCAAGAAAGGTACGTATGAATGTGTTGTTTTGGTGTAAGTAATATTGTTTTGTACGATTGGGTTAGTGCTTGCGGCTAGCTAAGTTATAGTTAAGACAGAAGACCGTCCTTTCCCAATCCCCTTTTCGGTCTTGTGCCACATTTCTGTATTGTACAGAATAAATATCGCTTTCCTCATTGGTACCTCAACTTTATGAATTTAAGTGCAGTACTAGATTGGCAGGAAGATCTCATCACTTTACCGTTGAAATTGCTAGATGTAACTGTAAGTTCTATGCTAACAGTTTCTTCTCTTGCACTTTTGGCTTGTGGATCTCTCTTCTTGGTTTCCAGTTAACTTTGATCTTCAAAAATTTAAATGCAATTGTCAATCATTATCTTCTGTCTTCTTAATTCCTGTCCTTTTATAGTTCTTTCTCCTTAATAATGTTTTTCTTTTTCTCATATTCTTTCATGCTCAGTAATCCATTGAGTCTTAGTGGCTTTATTGCCTTACTTGAGTGAAATGATTAAAAGATAAAGAAAGGGGCTCATCAATCTATAATGTAGCTGAAATCAAATATAATAAAAATGTATGTTATTTAATGTTTTTGTATATTTTAAATATAGAATGAAATCAAAATGATGTAATAGAAAATATATGAAGCAACAGCAGTCTTTTTTTTTTTTTTTTAAGTGTTTAACTGTGAATTACATCTGAGTACATAGTCATGGGTGATAACAAAGAGAAAAAGTGCAAGGGTGTCACCCTGGAGGACTCCTGTTTTGATGTCAAAAATATCAGTGTCTCCATCTGGGGATCTCTAAATTTTAAATAGAGTATATTTGTGAAAGGACATTATGGATAAAGACAAAAAAAAAAAAAAAAGGTCTGTTAGCTGATGCGTTTCATCCTCCGGACAACTTTATCAAGGCAAAGTAAATTTGCCTTGATAAAGTCCCTGATGAAATATGTCAGCTAAGATAAGTTTTCCTTTTGTCTTTATTTATATATAATCATAAATCAACTACTGATACCTTCAAATTGTAGCTTACAAGGAAATATGAGAGGGTGCTGAAAAGAGCCCCTCTAAAAAAAAAAAAAATCTGATGTGTGATTATTTAGTCAGCTTATGAAAAGAGGGTCAGTCTGAGAACTTTTCAGCCTGCTCTGATTGTGCACTCTCTTGCACAGTCATATTCATTTAAGAAAAATCACTCAACTATTTTAAGAAGTACTTAGAGAAAGTATTGAAAATAATCAGTTTTTTGATTGGAATAAAAATACTTCTTATACTTTTTCTTCAGCAATATCAATCTTTGAGTTTTGTTTAACATTAGAAAATTTTTTGTAAAACTACATGATGATTTCCAGACATATGCATTATTTGCTTTTGATTCCAGGTCCTCCAAATCCTGATAATCTTCCAGAGGATGGTAAACTAAAAACAGAAACAATGGTTAAAGATAACAGACGCTATTACTTAGACTTGAAAGAAAACCAGCGTGGACGGTTCTTAAGGGTGAGTTTTCTATTATACACTATTGTTTTCTACATCATTTCTTTTTTATGTTTTTTTTTTTACAGGTATTAATAAGAAAGCAATCACCTGTAAGGACTGTCATTTAAGACAATATATTTATGTTACTGTTTACATTGATGATTTCAAGAGAAAAATAACCATTTGAATAACTTCAGTTTCCATAGCCTATCTTGTCAACTCAGGTCATAAGCTAAGAATAATAATTGGAATAAACATCAAATTATCAATGACCATCAAAATGGAGATCTGTGTTATTTCTGAAAGGAAAAATTTGGTTTTCACTTGTGGTTACAGGTTATTTCAGACCTGGTTTTAGATTTGCTATGGATATGGAGAATCAGTTAATGGTTGTTGTTCTTCCTCTTTGCTGTATGACCAATCATCTCCCTATTCCAATGTATTTATCATTACATCAACTAAAAGATTTGGGCAGATGCCATCAGCATTAAATCATTATTGCAATGGTTTGATATGAGTGAAAACCCCCTTGAAAGAAAATTGATGTTAATTTTCTTTTTTCATTGCTTTTTCAAATATCAAGTGGTCTGTCCCTGTTGTCATTGCAATGATATGCATATTTAGAAATGGCTGCTTGACATAATTTCATTATTGATTTTTCTCTACACAGGAAAGTGTATTTGAGCAAAAAATAATTTGCATGCAGGTTACAAAAAAGCAAAAATTTGAATCTTAAAATGTTTCTTACATTTTGGGTTTTCATTTTGTTAAAACAAACCTAAAGGTAAATACTCTAATTGTTTATGTTTACTTATTTGTATTAAAATATAAATCTTAAACTTTATTCTATAAAAGTGTAGACTTATGAAGAAATTGTTGTAATTAGAATTATCAGTGCTGGGCTGATGAGGTTTATCTCACATGGATAGAAATGGTTTTCAAATGAATGCCAGGGATTCTTTCGCAGTGACAAATCATGTAAAATCTAATACTCAGCTAGTATTGCAAACAATAATGATGAATATTATGTTATCAAAGGGGGCAAATTTAACTTTATACCTTTATACTGAATTGATTTTAAAATTGTATTTTATTTACATTTTACTTCTGCTTTTTGTTATTCTAATATTCTCATTTTGCCAAATCTGACCAAGTGTCAGATGTAGTGGTAGTTTGTGGCTTTTTGGTCATGTTAAGAACTTTTCAGCACTTTCTTGTATGTTAGGAAAATAATGTTTTTGTAAATGGATTTCATATATGTTTGTCTGTTTCTTTGTTAAGTATTTGAAAGTTTTTATTAAATTCTTATTAGAGTTTAATAAAATGTGGCATGATTAGGTTGAACATATTAAATTTATAACTTAGAAATTAACTTCTTCATTTACTAAAATTTAAATGCTTTTAAAAGAAGTTTTTGAAAATGAGTTTGTTAACAATAAGAACAACAATTTTTTTGAGAAAACTCTTAAATTGAGCTATTTACAAACTGTGCAAATACCTTTGGTTTCATGATACAGTTTTTTTCTTTTGAAAAATAGGAAGCCTTAAATTTTGATATTCAACTTATAAACTTTCTGCAGCTTACACTTGAACGCTCTGCTTGATTTAAACCCAAATAGTCATGGGAAAAAGTGTCAATGATCTTTGGTTTGCTAGTTTCTGGAATGTCAGAGTAAATTAAATGTCAAAGTATACCATAATCATATTTTGTTTCATACAATTACTTTGAAACATTTTTTGCTTCTTGAAAGATGCTTGTGATGAATATGATCATTTACTGGCTTTTCCCCCCTGTAGTAAATTGAAGAACTTTAATTCTGATAACTGGAATAGCCAAAAATATTTGAACATTTGTAATCTTGTCTGTGACTTCAAGACTTATCAGATTAAGTTTGCCTACAACTGTGTTTTTTTTATTCTATCAGGGGAAAACTTTGCTGACATAGGTTAGAAGATATTCTTTTAATAATAGTATTACAAGTAACTCTTAAATGAATTTGACAACACCTTGAGGAAATTATGTCAAAACAATTGGAAATGATGTAACATGGAAAAATCAGCATAAAAGAAAATCCCATTCATTTTATGCTACAAGTAAAAAATCATATTTCACTTGTAGCATTTTCTCCCTTAAATATTTAAACCCATCTGGACAAAAATCCTTTAAAATTGATGTGTGAAAAGAGGCTTAAGAGATTTTGTAAGAAAAACTCTGAACACTAGAACCTCAAAATCTTTTACATAATACTTTATTCAATGATTATCTATTCTACATCATAACTTATTAAACAAAATGTGAATAGCAGTCATTCTAATAATGATTCCAAGATTCTGTTCATGTTTTTTAACAAGAAAGTAGATTAAAATTTCAACTGGTTTTGATATGGGTTAATTGCCAATATTTTAATGAATATTTGGGTTAAGAAACTCTATATAAATAGAAACTCATTTATTATGTCAACAAATTCAATAATATCATATAGGAATGTTAAACAATACTTCTTATTATGATCGTCTACTACAGGTATCTCAAACAATTCCTAGAGGTGGTCCCAGAACGCACATTGCTATCCCTGCCCAAGGAATGATTGAATTTAGAGATGCCCTCACAGATTTACTGGATGAATTTGGAATTGAAGATCATGGTAAGTCCAAATATTATTATCATTAACATCATCATCATCTTTTGTATTGTGTTTAGTACAATTCCTTACCTGGTCATTAACCAAGACCAAAGGCAAGGCAAGTAGTGAATACATGCATTCTGTCTGCATAAATTCTAAAGTGATACTTAACATGTACAGTGCCTATATTTTCTTTACATCAATAATGCTCTCCTGTGTAGATGAGCACTTTCATGTGGTGCAACTTTTTAAATATCTTGTATGCAGAGGCTACCAGGTATCTTGTTAATGTGCTTGTCTCTACCTTTTTGATTGTACTCTTATTCCAAGAAAGCAAAGTTATCCTGGATATGATGATAAACTACATCTGTATCCTGGATAAGACATTAAACTACATCCAACAGCAAGGCCTTTGATTGGAGTTTTGAGGAATGTGGAACAACCTCTTAATTGCTGGTGTTCCCAGGTCCACTGTGACCTGGGGTGGTGGCACCTGTTAGGATTCCAGCTATAGGCAAATAGTTGACCCCCAAACAGGGGGTCAAAACACTGTGGAGGTGTAAAAATAGGTATTAATACCAGCAATACATTTCTGAGGGAAAAATTATTACCAGAAATACATTTTCAAGAAAAAATTTTTTTACCAGCAGTACTTTTATGAAGGAAAAATACATTGTTGAGGAAAAAAAAAATTACCAGCAACACATTTTTGAAGAAAAAGTTATTACCAGCAATATAGTTTTGAAGGAAAAATTATTATCAGAAAGATACAATTTTGAAGGAAAAAATTATTACCATCAATACATTTTTAAAAGGAAAATTATTACAAACAAAATATTACCAGCAATACATTTCTTTGAAAAAAATATTACTAGCTATACATTTTTGGAAAAATATTATCTGCAATAGATTTTTGAAAAAATAAAAAAAGTTACCTGAAATATATTTTTGAAGAAAAAATATTACCAGAAATGGACTTTTGAAGGAAAATATATTACCAGCAATACATTTTTGGGAAAAAAAAAAATATTACCAGCAATAAGAATTTTGTCAGCGTTGAATGACCCATTGAGGTTGATATGCCATAAAACCAAACCAAACCAAACCAAACCAAGAAAGCAAAGAAATACCGATTAAAATACCATTTATTTTAGTAATGAGTAAATATGGTATACATAGTACTTCTTTAAAAATGAACCCGCCCTTCATTAATGAATTTTCTTTTGTTTGTTATTAAATAATATTGCTTCTGGTAAATTTTAACTTTGTTGTTAGTTCTAATCATTTTGTAATGGTAGTTATACAAACAGATGCTGTCTTCTGCACAAGTGATAGAAGCATCAATAGTGACCATTTGGATGAATGAAAACTAACATTTCTTTTACTTCAAAAACGAAACAATTGTTTAGAGAAATGCTCTAAATTATTTGAAGCATTTTCATTCTCATTTACTGTTTTTCATTTGTTCAGTAAAGAATATTTACAAGATGCAACCGAAATTTGTTAAACATTTAATGACCCAGTTAAAAAAATATAATTGTAGAACATGTGTTATATGAGCCCAATTTGAAAGTGTAATGTCCTTACAAATTTAGTTTAAAGTATTAGTAAATCTGGTATGAATTTACTGATGTTTGAATAAATTGATTAAATCATACTCATTAAAATTTCAAAAGTGGCATTTCTGAGAAATTATTACATTATTTACATTATTCGAACTATTGTCATCGTCTTTTTTGCCATATAGAACTTGTCATGTTGAACTGAACCCTTTATTTTGCTCACTGGGGTAGACTTCTAGTTCCATGTTTAATGAATGTCAGTTATCTCCTGTTAATTTTCCTCTGAAAGTTCTGGGTATTGAACTCACACTGTTTGGGTCCTGTCATTGGATCTAACTAACGCCTTTATCCACTGTGCCATGTGTCCTTGAGGACATCTGTGTATGAATTTCTGGGTATTATAAACCTAATGTCTTCAGCAACCATTTTTTACCAGTGCTCCTATTGCAATTTTTGCTGTTATCACATCATATTTTTAACAGAGCTCATATTGCAATTTTTGTTGTTATTATTGCTTTTCTCTGGCACTCCTTATTACTGGTTCCCATATTGTATTCATTTCTATGCTTGGTTGGCTCAGGAGATTTTTGTGGCCAAAGAGTGTGTGTTCAACACCTGGTTAAGGCAGTGGAGAACTTTCAGATGGAAAATTAACAGGCGATAACTGATAACTGACATCCATTAAACATGGCATGTGGAACTAGAACAGTTTACCCCAGTGAGCAAAATAAAGGGTTCAGTTTGACTGCAGAAGGCCAGTGCATACAACGGCTAAAATGTTGCAATAAATATGGCGACAAAGATGAGGACAATAGTCTGAATAATGTAAAAAAAAGTTCTTTGGTGTCATAAAAATGATTAACAGTAGAAAAAAATAGTTTAAAAATATTGGTGCTATTTTAAAAATTTATTTTTAGTATAAGACTTCTAAATAACTTGTAACAGGTATAAAATAATTAACCTTGTATTAAACAATGTTTCATGTATTAAAAAGTAAAGACTTCCTTTTTTCAAATTTGCATCACTTTTAAAAGAACTAATAGAAATAAATTGTCCCAGTTTAGAAAAAAAAATTTGGGAAAAAAGTAATTTTTTCAGTATTTCTAACATTATTTTTGCTTGTTATAATTTCAGCTTTTTTCCTTAATAAAAATATTAAAAAGTATCTATATTTTAATATAAATTACTTGTTTCATATTTTATCCATTTGTTAAAATGCTAATTTCCTTGATATCAATCCATATTTCATATTACTATATAGGTTTATGACAGCAAAATTACATGCCACAATTCTTTGCTATGTAACTTAAATAGTTCAATATTTGTTATATTGTCTGACTATAACTAACATACAACCATTTTGATTCATATTTTTTATCTACTGATTTACAATGTTTTCTAACAATCAATTGTTTTTCATATTTAATTTTTTTTAAAAAGAATAGCTTTATTTCTAACCAAAAATATTTTACTTGAAAAAAAAAAAAAAGAAGGGCAATTGACAGGAAAATGCTATGAGTGAGAAAAAATATTCAAAGAAGTAGCGCATAAAAACATTCCTTTCTTTAACCATTTGCTTTATCAACATGAAGTTACATTTTTTTGGAGGTGGGAGGTCGGCTCTAAAGAACACATACAAAATTCCCAAATGTTCTAGTTATAAATGATGAAAGCTCTATGCAAATTCATATTCTGTCATTGTCTTCATCTGTTCATATTGATACATAGATTTGCTTTGTTTCCTGATTTGTTTGAATTTAATGAGAACATTTAATAATTCAGCTGAAAATTAATCTTGCAATGTAAACAAACTTAGAATTTGCTTTACATTTAGAATATTAAATGTTTCTTATTACATCATTTCATAAAAGCAGATTTTTAATGCCTAATTTTGTTGTGATCAGTTTTCATTTTCTATTTGATATTTTACCCTTTAAAACTAAATAGATGTAGAAGATTGCCAACTTTCAAAATTCTTTTTAATTTGTGCTTTTTAAGTATGTTAGGCAAGCAAAGGTTCTTTGCATTGGCAGTTTTCAGTAAAAAAAAGTGAAATGTAATCAGTGATGATTGGCAGGCGATATCCTGAATTAGTACGCAAGGGGCTCATGAATTGCATTTGATAGCATTGATTTTATTGTCAATGATAGTTGCATGTCACATATTAGATACCTGGTGTGTTCTAATGCATTTTTATCATTCAACCAGGTAAATTTCATTACTATTATATTCCTGCATCTGTCTTTTATCATTTGGGAATTCTTCAACAAAAAAATCAATCAATGCATCAGAAATTGATCTGTATGCAGGCAAAATTAAATCTTTATGAATTAAAGTTAAGCAGAAGGATATTGCTTGCCTGCTGTTGATCCTGTATATTTGATTAGAGATGTGAAGTCATTAATTCTTGGAGAATAACTGTATTAGTAAAAGTAAATTTTGACACTCCATTAAATGATTATATGAGGAATAAAAATGTCTTGTTTTGGATAAAAACAGAGTTTAGATATAATTATATGAATACTGTGATGTATCATTGGGCAAAATGACTATGCTTATCACTCTATGGTAAATGTTACTTTTATCTGTTAAAAATTAAAAAATAAACCAGTCTGAGGAAATTTTAGAATTCCAAGCAAATAGATAATGTCTTTTACAGAATAGTTCATGCAGTTCTAGCAGTTCAGTTAATTTAATGAAATAAAAATGAATTCACAGTTGCTTGAAGAAGGAATATCTGTAATGTTTATATTGGAATGTTCACTGTAAAATGTTTAAATTCCCTATTCTAATCTTTCTCTTTGTATTTGTAATCAAAATGCAGTATCTGCTCTTATATGTTTAAGAACTCATCTGTATAAAAGCAAATTCTGATTTCAGCTTAAAAACTTCAATTGGAAAAAGGAGACCAAAACATTAGTGTTTGATTTTTATATCTTTTTTCTTAAATTTTCTTAGCAACAGTTTTTGAAGTTGTTTTAATATACAGGGTGTTTCAAAAAGAATACGCCAAAATCATCACGTGATGCGTCAAAAACGAAAAAAATGAACACATGTGTTGTATATACATTCAAGTTTCATTTCATGTTTTATAAGTGCTCAATATGGCCACCACCGGCAGCGCGGACAACATCAAGCCGATATGAGAATTCCTTCCAAACGCGCCTCAGCATGCCACGGTCCACCATGTTGATTTCTGCTGTTATTCGATCTTTCAAGTCATCGATACTTGCTGGAAGTGCTGGAACATAAACTTGGTCTTTAACATAGCCCCACAAGAAAAAGTCACAAACAGTGAGGTCCGGGGATCTGGCAGGCCAACCACAAAGGTCTTTAGCATCTCTCCTCCCAATCCATTGCTGAGACATGTTTTCATTCAGATAAGCTCTAACCCCGAGATGCCAATGGGGTGGTGCTCCATCTTGCTGAAAAATGAAGTCATTCGAATCTGCTTGCAGTAAAGTGAATAGCCAGTTTTGGAGCATTTCGAGATAGGTTTGTCCTGTAACGGTGTTTCCTTCAAAGAAAAAGGGACCATAGACCTTGTCTTGAGACACAGCACAGAAGACGTTCACTTTAGGGGAATCTCTTTCATGCTCAACAGTTTCATGTGGGTGCTCTGTTCCCCAAATGCACACATTGTGACGATTGACTGTGCCTCTCAAATAGAAATTAGCTTCGTCACTAAAAACTAAACGTGAAAAGAGAGTTTCATCACCTTCCTACATCTCCAGCATTGACTCACAGAATGTCCTCTGCATCACCTTGTCATCATTTAGTAAGTGCTTGGACGAGGCTTAGTTTGTACAATTTCATGTGTAATCGTCTCTTTAACACACGCCAGACAGTGGTATGAGGGATGGCAAGCTGAAGACTTGCTCGACGTACGGACTTACGTGGGCTGCTCTCAAATGCATCATGAATCCTCTCCACTTGCTCCTCTGTAACACGTGGTCTTCCGGGACTCTTTCTTTTGCACAGGCACCCACTCTCTTTAAACTGTCTAACCCACCGTCGAATGCTCTCACGATGGAGCGGATCAATGCCGAATTCTGTTCTGAAAGCACGCTGAACCGTGACAATGGCGTTTGTTTTTGCGAACTCAAGCAAGCAAAACGCCTTTTGCTGAGGAGTTGCCATTTTGATTGATCTTCCCATAATTCAGCTGTACCGGAAGTTATACTAACGACAGCGGTGAAACTGACACCCAATCAAATTTTGATAACTACTCTATCAAACAATATCTATAATGCTATAGACCTGAAAAAACAGAGTAATGATTTTGGCGTATTCTTTTTGAATCACTCTGTATTAGGTAAATGTTGTCTAAATGCGTGCATATCCACAAAAAACTTAAATTATACAGATAAAAAAAAATGAAAATAAAACATTTACATGCTAATTATAGTTTCTGGGTCACAATAGTCCAGCAAAATTAACTGTCTCTAATTATGAGGAGGGTTTGAAAATTTCTGTCTCCCTTGTCCAATTCTGATGTTAGATCACTTGATTAATTTCTGGAAAGTGAGTTAAAGACCAAGAACTTTTTAACACTCATTTCTGTCATAATTTGGAAAGGAATTTAATTGTGTTTGTATTTCTCCGATATTCTAATAGTAATGCTAAACGAAAAATATAAAATATTTGCTGACAAAAATGTAATCATATTATTTTATCTTTGGAATGATAATTGAAAAATTGAACTTAGATATAATGGAGTCTTATATTTCACAATAGAATATATATATTTATAGGCAAGGTATGGTGTTAAGGAGAACCGAATTAGTTTTGAGTAATTAGAAGACAGTGTTTGTAGCGGTTCTGTTGAATTAACTGGGTTCTAAAATGAGTCAGTAGGAGGTCAGTGCCATCATTTGTAGCCAGTTTAATGAGCAGAAGTTACTTGAAATCTTCTCAGCTTCTTCAAATTACTTAATATCTTTGAAGTTACAGTTGATAATAAATTTAAAGAATTATATGAAATTTAAGGTAGTTTCATAATAAGTAATTATAGACTTAAGTACTGGGTTGAGTGAAAAAGTTATGTAAGCAATATGATATGTTGTTTGATATATCGAACAACATCACTGACAACATTCCCCATGTATTTATAAAAATTTTATAGAAATTTGCTACATTTCCAGTCTATTTAAACTTATCCAATGAAACAGATGAATATACTTTTCAGTATATTACTACTTAATATATATATTACTACAACAGGAAAATAGATTTAAATTGCATTACTTTTTTAGTTTTTAGTTAGTTTATCTTAATGAATTTTTTAGTTCATTACACAAATGTTCTTAAATTAAAGATTGTTTGATAAATTGTTTACTATGAAAACTTCCTCAATTATTTATGTTGATTTCCGATCTACATGGAATGACTGCAAAAATTTTCCCCCCTGCTCTTTTATAGGCAAAAATCCAGAAAATGCATGATGGGATACTTTTTTTAGTTAATAAAATAGGTCAATTTACAACTTACTTGACTAAGATCTATCTTGTCTATATGGAAGATCATTGGGTTCACTTGTCTGACCTAGCTTTTCTGCGTAAACGCTAATTCGTGGTTCGTAAACATTTTTGCTTCTTACCTGTGAATTTACTTTACCTATATTGTTTGCTTGGCTGCCTGATACCATCTAATTTTTGCCACTTTTTCTTTCTATTGCAAATATCAATTCTGTTTGTTGGACAGTTGTGTTATTTATTTTGCATTTGGACCATGTCTTCTATCTTAACAATTTAATCTATAGACTATATTTGGCTCTTTTATATTTTCCAAGAGAATGTGGTCTTTACATATTTAGTGAATGTTACACTATTTTATGGAAGTATTTGATGATATGATATCAAATTAATCTGATGTCTAGCTTTAAAAATTGAATTTAACTGGTTTCTCCAAAACCATGTAAAAACTGTCCACAATTCCACAAATTCAGTTCAGTCATCTTAAAATGTTAGCAAGGCATGCACATAAATGGACAAGTGACATTACAGATTTAATAAATCATATTTTGTCTTAATTTTGTTTTTGTTTTTTTTGTTTCTAGTCAAATTGATTGTAACATTCACTAAACATGTTGAATATTCCAAGTTCCCTAATAACAGATGATGGAAAATTTGGCATAGAAATCTGAAGGTGCATAGGAATAGCAAAAGTTGCCTTTCAGAAACTAAGCAAAGTATTAAGAGATCATTCCTTAGGAACAAAGAAAAGAGTTCTGAACTGCTATATAATATCTTGTTCCCTAGATGGCAATGAATGCTGCACAATCTTCTAACTTGAAGCAATGGATCTGGCTCTGTCAGCAAATGTTGATAACACCATGGTCAGAATAAGATGAGCAACAAAGAGGTTTTAAGGAAAATAGGAACTATAAGCAAACTTATACTTACAATTAAAAAGAGACAGTTGAAATTTTGGGGAGACATAATGAGGAAGCTGGGGTTGGAGACTCATACAGAGCATATTGGTGGCAAGAGAAGCCGGGGGAACAACAAGTAACATACTTAATAAGTTTGTATGAATAGCAGGCAGAACAAAGTGAGTGAATAATGATAATGAGTCAAAAGTTACTTAGAATAAGAAAAGTCAGGAAGTTGTAGATAGCCATGATCACACACATTCTGAAGGGATATGATATATAAAAGAAGAAAGTATCCTTGTTACTAATGAATTTGGTGCATTACAAAATGACGTTAATAAATCAACTAAAATTATTCTACTGCTCAACATGCAGAAATCATACTGAAAGATTGCAATAAATTCTTTTATTTTCTGTTTATTTAAACTATAAATGTGATATTTACTTATAGCATGCTACTGTTTTAATCATGAACAAAGAAGAAACTGAAAAATTTCCAATAGTATCCTCATTTATTAGAATAGATTAATGAAAAATTATGAAATAAAAATATGATTTCCAATCAAATATTACACCAAAAGTAAACTTGCAAAATATTTCAGTTTCAATCATGTGAAAGACAAAATTCATTATTAATTAGTTTTCTTATTCCTGCTTTCAATTTCTAATTACTCAGACCTGGAAATTTTGAGCAGATATAGCTGAAGCATGCGCTATCTTGATCTAATGCCTTGACAAGTTGTTTCATTAGGCCCAATTTGATATGTAGTGGGAGCAGGATGATGCAATCATGGTTAACCAGCTGTTCATTTATGACATATTTTATAACTGCAAGCTGTTCAAGAATAGGCCAATCCTTCTTTTCCCAATGCTGATCATTGTCTCTGCTGTCCCATAGACAAAGGAAATATGGGTACTTGGTAAAACCAACTTGCTGTCCTAACAAAAAGTTAACTATTTTAAAATCCACACATCATAACACAGTTTTTGTAGAATAATCTTTACAATCGTGTAGTGCTCCTTCAAAATCACTGAATAGCCAATTGAGATACAAGCAAACTTCCCACCATTGTACAACAATACACACTTCAAACTTCGTTTAGAGCTGTCAGTAAATAACTGCCACTCAGCTGGATTGTAATTAGGTAGTCTTATTGCTAGAAAAAGGCCTTGGATGTTGTTGCAAAACAGTTGTCATTTTCACTAAAATAACGAACAAGTTCCTTGTTTCTGTTAGTAAAATATTATCTAGCTTCAGAATCAAGAATATGATTCTCACTGAGAAGGGAGCCCAAAATCTCAGCTGTCTCTTTTGACAAAGTAGATCTCTGACCAAGTCAATCAGCTCTCCTTGTATAAAATAAATACTACTACTACTGCTGTTGGTAGATTCATCCATTCATAATGTTATCATCTTGATCAAAATCAGACAAGGAAGTAGAAATTGGAACAGGAACACCACTACAATGTGGAAATGGCCATCTTGCAAATTCAGCATCAAGATATTACCATGACTTTTTGTGATGGTTCCATCTGACATGTTCATCATGCAGAAGTAGCAATTGTCATGATGATTTTTGGTATCCCAATTGACTTTACCTTCAGTCCACAAACTAAAGGTTTCAGTAATATTCTTACAAACTTTGTGAGAAGCCAATGACTTATCATGATCTCCAATCTTCACACCAAAGTAAGTTTGATATGATCTTCTGGCAAAATCTCTAACATTGAAACCATGCTCTTTTACCATATATTCACCACATATGTAGCAGAAAACATCAGGGTCATTATGGCAACATTTACACTTAGAATTCATGATTAAAGTTTTGTATACTTGAAATATAGAGACACTAGGGTCACTGTCAGAACTCACACAAATCCTGTCTGCAAGATTGGTAGCTGCAGATTGGCTGAAGCTTTCTGGCCTTTATATTGTCATTCATATCTGTAACAAGAACAATGGTGTTAAGGAGAAACTCTTAACAGCTGAGAGTTTCTCCTTAATATCTAAATAATTATACAATTTTAAGGAATGTAAACTGCTATATTTCAGGCTGATAGGATAAAGAAAGAATATAAAATAAAAGAGCAATTGTATTTTAAATACAAACAATATTTATTTTTTGTCTCACCTTACTTGATGCAGGTGGATGAAAAGGGATTAAAATCAATCCACGTGTGTGTGTGTTTAAACGGCAGCTATCTTGTTTCTCTCCCTGTCTGGAAGTAATTTTCTGTACTCAAAGTGAAGAATTCTCTTTCTTGGGTAGAGTTATCTCCCCCAACATAAACAAAGCGATGAGTAGAGAGAGCAAATTTATAGCATGTTTGGAGAAAATTAAATCACTGAAATTTATTGATGTCTAATATCTTGAAAAGTAGAGCCAATTCAATAGAATTGATTTACCCTAAAACCTTTTAATATCCGGTGCCTTTTGAAATTTTTTTGTTGGCCAGTGTTTTTTATACTTTCTTTGCACATTTTATTGTCACTTAACAGTACAATAATCAGTACATTGTCTTATACAGCAAATGTTTACCATTATTTGAATAGGAAATTCTTATGCGTCATGTCCATCCAGGAGGTAGGCGATCAGGACGCTCCACTTCCCCCTATCCCTTGTAGCTCTCAATAAGTTTTGTCCCCTTGCCACCTCCCCCAGACTATGTTCTGTCATTCACTTGATTAAGCCCACCAGGTATGTCATGCATTGCTTTCCCTTGTCTCTCTTTCCCTCTATTTGACCTGTGAGTAAAGTTGACAAGGAGTTTTCTCCCTTACATTATTTGTTTCATTAGACACTGATCAATTGGAAAATTATTTATTCAGAATATTTTATATTTTAACGAGTTATCTTCATTTTTGTTTTAAATAAAAGTAACATTGAAAAGAATAGATGTCAAAAGAAATAGGTTCTTTGTTTCTACAAATTGGAGAGAATTGCAAAGTGACATTATAAAATTAACATCCATTATTCAATAATAAAAGTAATTTATAAAAAATAAAATATGTATTTTTTTAATACAGATCATTAAAACTCTCAGCAAGTATGATCCCCTTTTTAATTTGGACCTTCATATACTTGTAAATGGCATGAAAGTATATAGGCATACATAGAAAGCAAAATACTTTAAAAAATAATAGTGCTTTCAAATTGAATTTTTTTTTTTTTTTAAATATATATCTTCAATACTGTTTGAGCAGATAAAGTTTTCCCATGGTAAAATTAATGGAAAATTTGAGGCTATCACAAAGCATCAGAACTTTTCTTGTAAACCTTTTAATAGTAAAATCAATTAAAATGCCTGTTTCTTTTATTTATTTTATTGATGCATGTAGGATAATTTTAAATAATTTAAACTTCTTTCTATTGATTAATTATATATTTAAAATAATGTATTATATTATCCATTATATGTACTTACTATTATAAGTATAGTTATGGTTTCTGAAACTGTTAAATATCAAGATAACTATTCTTCTTAAACAAGGTAAAAAAAGTATCTGTACTCTAATGATAACAAAAAAAAAAAAAAAATATGGAGTAAGTAACTCCGACTGATATTTATCAGATGCAAGATAAAATGGTGTTTTTCGTTTCAGTACAAATCTAGCACAATCTCAGTATGCCTATTGCAGCCTTGCTATCAAAAAAAAAAAAAAGAATGTGTGTACAAAATTTCACTGGAATCTAATTATTAATTTTTCCTTTTATACACTCTGTATACATAAACAGAATCTTATTTAATTAACCAATATTTTCATATTATTTAAATAGTTTAGTACAATTTCACTATGCTTATCCTGGGAAGCATATATGTGCCATTTTGCATTTCAATCAATTGAGTAGTTTAACTGTCTATCCTCTGTGTGTGTGTATATATATATATATATATACACACACACACACACACACACACACACACACACACACACACACTTATTTCAGAATTTAATGAGTTATTTGATATGTCCCTGAAAGGGATATATTTGTTCAAAGTAGCAAAGTGGTTGTTGACTACTGTAACTGGGTAGAACAATCTAGCAGATAACCGTAATGGACTGGTCCTTGTTGTAGTGGTAGGTAATCCATAGACATAGTCACTGTACCCCCACATCAGTCTGTATTTATGGCTGAAACCAGCCAATCATATTACTGTGAGGGGGAACCTAGGTGTATGCATATTCATTACATCATTATTCATTGAACATTTTCCCCAAATCAAATTCTATTAGCATTGATTTTATTTAAATAAAATTCCAATATTCAAAATGTACATTATCAAAAATACTTATTATTATTTTGATGTAATTTTCAAACATTTCTAAGAAAATTAATATAAGAATAGAATTGGAATTTTTATTTCATTCCTTAAAAAGTATTGATTTTTAACAAATTTGGCATATTATGAGTCTACACAAATGTCTAAAAAAAAAACGCCAAAAATGCAAGCAGTCATTTTAAGGGAAATGTTAAATATAAAATATTTATTTAGTATTTTATGCTGCGATAATTTTTGGTTTTACTTTCATCTGAAAATTTCTACTGCTTATATCACTGATAATTATTGACTATAACAGTGAATTCAGAAATGTATGGAACAAAATTCCTTTCCCCCCACCAATTATGGAGTTTTAAATCTGTACTCCTCATTTATATGTTAGTTATAGCTATTGATTATTTGCATCACAATTTCCAGAAATTGACTTTTAATGAAAATAAGGACAATTTTTAAAGTTTATTTTAAAAAAATCACTTCCAGCTGCCAATTTCATTGTTGTTTATTCAATTATATAACCAGCAATTGCTAATTCTGTATGAAGAGGAGGTTAAAAAAAACAAACTGTAAATTGATAGTGCACTTTGGCTACCCAATCAATTTTTTGTTATACTGATTTCTTTGTTTTATGCTTCCAGATCGCAGTGAATTACCAGAAAATCGAACAGCACGAGTGGAAGGGAAAATATTTTACTTTGATGTTGGTTCTAATGCTCGGGGTGTGTTTCTTCGGCTAACAGAGGTAAGTTATTTACATAGAATGGATTATCCAAATATTCTTCACTGATCAAACCAATTATATATAATATCTAAAAACCTCTAAGTCTCTGATACTTACTTGGTAATACATTTGATGCTAATGGCAGATTATTCTGGTTTAATCCTTGTTACATTCAATGAAAAATAGTAAATACAAATATGTGATAATGTTCATTATTTACATTGTTCATGACAATTTTTTATAATTTATGTACTTTCCATCCTTTGTTTATGTTACATATTGAAACAAACTCTTGCAAACAGGGGTAAAGAAATAATGCTTGAAGCCTTATCAATTCTAAAAGAAAATAACTAGGAACATTTTTGTCATTGTTCCATAGAACAATTGACTAATTTTGCATGTAGAAAATAAAGAGGTAATCAATACTATGTCTGATAAATATTTTTTTTATTTTAAACAAATACCAAAACTACATTTAAAATAAAAATGTACTTAAAAAGGAAAATTTAATTAATTCCTATTTATTGTTTATCATGGGTGATAGACGTCATTATCCTAAAATATTGATTAATACCTGATAGATTAATCTTAGTGATGGTAATGATGAAAAAGATTTTTTTATCATATATCTGTCCTTTCAAAGATATCATGAGAAATGATCAAAGCACAGATTTCCCTTTCTGATATTTACACTGGTTTAAATTCTTTAAAGGATGGGTGTCATATCTGGAACTACACACATCTTATCTATTTCCGTTTTCTAAAATAAAATAAAACAAAAATAATAAACCTATGGGAGATTTTAAAGGAGTAGAATTTCAAAATGAGTGTAAAGATGTATTTAAAATAGTGGCAAAGCAAATTAATGAGAGGGACCTGAACTTAAAGACAATGGTTATCTTCTAAGAAGATTTAATTATCCTTAAGAATTCAGAAAATAGATGAAAATCTGATGAAATAACTTCTTTTTGCCATGTCCCTTAAGGATGTGGGCAACCATTACTTGCCACAACTACCTGTCCTTTGTTGCTTAGTATGGTTTGTCTTTTCATTATCTCTCCTAAATCCTGTTTTGCTGACAATGTGCTGTTTTCCACTGTCCCTTTTGCCTTCAATGTCTTGTGAATATCAAATTTTCCAAGCCCTCTTTCTTTATTAGCTGTCCTAGATTTCAACTACCTCTTTCTGATTCTAAGCATGAGTATCTTTTTTTGTTTCAATTTCCCCTAAAACTTTGTTGTTGCTCACATATTCTGTCTTTTTACCTTGGTGTTTAGTCCTTTCTTCTCACTTTACTACCTTATGTAGGAGTTGCTGTTATTTGTTTTCTGTGTAATCTTCATATTTTATGTTGTTAACATTGTGGTCACAATGGTCATAATTAGGGACAATGAGGGTATCAACCTCAAGGTTATAGTTGTTTCTCCCCTACACACTAGACAGATCGATTTGTTTTTGGGTAGCAATTGCCCAGATCATCAGAGGTACTAATAGCCTGGGGCAGCATAATGTTCGTGAGTATTTCCACTTAACAGCTTTTTTTTTTTTTTTTTTTTCTTTTCTTATCTCCCTTAAATAACTCTAGCACACCCTGTGATTGCCTTTAACATAAATGGGGCTTAATGATGTACACGTGCCCAGTTCACCTGACACTCCTTCGTTTCTTTGGCTGTCAGTATCATAAATTTTGTCCTAGCTGAGTTCATTGCCATATACTCTATTTTGACTTGGTACTTAGCCACCACCTCCAATCCCTACTGTTAGTTACTGAATGGGTTTTTTAATGGACCCAACGTCATTGTGCACCGACACCAAATCCACTCATCCCATCCTCCCTACTTTTAAGTTTCAATTAGCAATGGTAGCTATCAATATGATTACGGACAATTTTCTTTTCAATGTGCACAGTGATCATTTCCGTGACACTCAGTCACTTTTAAATTTTATGGCTCATTCATCAGAGCCAAATACTCATGTAATTAGTAGCAAGCAATTATTACTAAAAAATTCCTCATTTTAAATTCACAATATCAAACCAATATTTCCTTTCTTGTGTTTCAAAAAAACACCTCACAGTGTGGCTACATTACAGGGTGGTCCATGCCTAAAATCGATCTCACCAGCGACATTAAGTTCAAATCTATCCAACAATCCACCGACAATCTATACTATCCTCATAAAACAATAAAATAATTCTTCCGATCACTACCACTTCTCTCAAGCAACAAAAGAAAAAAAATTACTACTGCCTTTTTCTTTTCTTCTAAAACACCCAAAAAAAAGTTTTGATTTTCCCTTCTTTTTTTTCTTTTTTCTTACTTTAACAGGTGGCTTCTAAAATCTGATTTTGATTTAACTTTTTCCAAAAAGAAACATTTTGATCCTTCCTGTTAATAATAACAAAAACTTTTGTCAATAAAATCTCTCTGTATCTAACATGTCTATCTCTTTCTTTAAGAGCAGTAAACCCATTCTCTAATGGAGTCCACTTCCCCCTTCCTTCACTGTGAGGGCTATTCATTATTTCTCTCTCCCCTCACAACTACTTAATTCTGTTCTTTTCTTCATCTGCTTGTCATGTTTTATTTCTCTCAAATGCTTTTGTGTTGAGAAAGAAGTACTTCATTCTCTTTTTCTTAATCACTCTGCTCTTCTTCATTTTTGGAATGTTTCGAGCCAAAACCCAGGACTTCCTCACAGGGGATATTGCTTCGTTCTTTTACTTGACTCTATTCTCTACTTATTTCTTCATTGAATTTCACCTGTTGTATGGACCTTAATGGTAGAGCCTTTCCTACCTCTTTTCTTTACCTTCATTGTCTTGTTGGCCTGATTGGCTAACATAATAGGAACTACTACTGCCACATCCACCATGAACTCACATAAGGCTACTTCACCTTTTTCGGGGCTATATTCTTCTGCTGGGGTCAGTTGAAAAACTCCTTCTCCCACTCCTTCCTTTGTCACCATTCTACCTCTACCTGATACAGCCTGTCTCCTTGGTGGTAACTTTATATCATCATCAACCACCACTGATGCTGACATATCAGAGGTACTCCCTAATCACATCTCCACACCATTGACAGTCAACACTGTTGGGTTGAACTTCACTTGTGCTGACCTGGCCACATGCCCAATATTGCACCTTTCTCCTGTAGGGGCAATTTATCTTCAGATGTTCTGGTTTGTTACAGAACCAGCACCTTCTTCCAGGGCAGTTGACAGCAGAATGGCTGACCCGGTTACATGCTTTTATTTACCTGGGCCACCCTCCCTCTTACTTCTGGGGCTGCCCTTTGATGTTCCCCTAGTTCTATTTTCCAGGAGCTGGTTCTTGTAAAGGGGAAATTTGGTGGTTCTTTCTTTATCCCACACTACCTCGCCTTATGTCCATGATAACTGCACCTGGTGCGTCTCAGCTCGTAATCTGGGGGTAATCCCCATTTCATTGAACCATTCACTGACCTTCATGATGACAGGTCCAACCTGTCAGCCTCAACTGGCCTGGTGTGGGTTTGTAAAACCCATACTCCTGCAGCCAGGCCCTTCCATTAGGAACCTTTTCCCATTTTTCTGGTTCAATCTCCTCCTGCTTCATCTTCCTATTCCATGGGAGGGGGTTCCTATCCCCAATCTACCTGCCTACCTTCCGAGTCTGTGCTCCCTTCCCCCTAACCTTTTCCCAGATCGTCTGTCTGTTCTTGACTAAGGCAATAGCCTCTGAGAGTTTGGCTCTGGCCCCTTTTATTACATCATGCCTGATGCATTTATTATGTAGTGCTTCTACATAATGGGTCAACTAACTGGGCCTATATGGTCCCTAAGTTCTTTGGTGAATTTTTCGACCCTCACTCCCAAATCTCTGGAAGATTAGCCCTTCATCGGGGTCAGCTTCATGAGGCTTCTCATCACCTCAATTTGCAGTGCCTTCATGTGCAAATTCATTGATCAACAGGCTCTCCAGGTCTGTCCATGTCAACAGAGGGTTCCGCATCAGGTGACCCCCTATAAGCTCAGGGACTTTCCTTCTGCCGCATTGTATGCTAGGTAGAGCGTCTCCCTTTCAACCAGGCTCTTCTTGGTTTCCCTCGCTTGGCTGAATGTAGAGTTGATTGTTTCAGCCCAGGTTTTGTCTCACCCTACATTGTGATTAATTGATCGCAATACTGACTTAGTCCGAATGGTCAACTGACTTGGTTTGGTTCAGTCAGAGTAAAATCCCATGAAAAAATAAATTGGATAGAAGAAAAATAATAGTTATATACAGTTACTTGATACAAAGTTGATGGTACAGTTATTGACAACTTAAGCAAGACTATATTCCCCAAGCAATAACTTCCGACCCTTCCCGATCATTGTGACACTGTTTTTTGTTAGATTTCTTTGGAATGAGAATTCTGGAACAAGGCTTTAAGTCATGGCTTTTTCTTCAGGGTGGCAAATCACATGATATCAGACAAAGTAGTGGTCTCTCTGTCATAGTCTGTCCATGGTGTCTCTGCTTTCTTTGTCCCTCTCAGCTGTAGTGTTCTTTTTTTATGGACACATGCACAAGGGCTGGGGTAAGGCATGAAAATGCTCTGGGTATGCCAGTGCTCTCCAATAACCAATCAAAACTCTCCCTGCAAATGTCCAAATATAGTGGTGTCCCTCCTTCCTCTTTGGAATCCTACCTGTGTCTTCTTCTTCTTTTGGTCACCTGATCAAACCCGTCTCCTTCCTGCTTTGTGTGAGTGCCTCTGAGGGGCATGGATGGTCCTCCACCTTCTCTGCATTTCCACCCTGAGCTCTCTCCTTCTTGGTCACCTGACCAAATCTGACCCCTAAGGGCTAGGCGTAGTCTAGTCCAACGGCCAGATTTTAATTATCATTCAAAATTATTTCTTATCGTACTTTTGGTGTGTGGTCTTTTCCACATCTGGAATCGATCATTCTTATTCCTTCATCAACCCTTTGGTCAACAAGTGGCAAAAAGGGAACAATCCCTTGATTTGGGGAAGTTTTATTGCATTTCGGCCGACAAAAATTTTAATTGTGATTCTTTTATATATCTTCTGCTGGAAACTTGTCTGCTTCTAAAAGTCAATGCTCATCTATCGGCTGAACTTGTCTTGTCCACTTGGCTCACAATAATCATAAAAATATTATCTATTTCTTTCCGAGAGATCATTGGTTTTCCAAGATAGTTCGTCATGTAGCCTCAATTCTAATTGAAACCAGATGGTCTCTTTGTTTTACCTCTGGCAGATGAGAAATTTAATTACCTTCTAGTTTGTTTTTTTTCCAATAAAAAAACAAAAAGACAAATTTCATTTTCTTTGATTTTCCCTCATCAGGTCATCAGTATATCTTCAGTCTATCAGAATTTAGTGTTTTTCAATTTACTAGCGCCTTATAGTGTCACAAAAAGATTATTAAATATATGAAAGTTATATATAAAATTTTTTTGTTAATTTTTTTTTTCTGTGAAAATTTTTAGGATTTTGTGGACTATTGTTCCTATATTTATTATCATCACAACATTTTGCCCTCAGAACTCTTCATTTAATCTACTTGAGTCCAAGAACAGGGATTGAACTCACAATTAGTATGTCACCAAATTAATGAATCAACACCTTAATCCAATAGGCTATTGTCCCATGGAACAATTCTAAGTGGAGAACTTAGAGCTTTAAACAGATCAGTGCTACTATCATGCTTGACTGCACTCACTGAGGCTTCACTTCTTTTTTTTTTTTATCTATTTATGTCACTTAATAAAACATACACTCAGGAATTTCAAAGTGTCAAGTCTTGCCAAATCTGGGAACTTGCACAGATAAAATAACAAAGTAGTAGTAGCAACAAGGCGCACTATGGTTCAGTAAGAGCTGTTTTCAATATCAGTACTTCTGAAGAATCTGTGCTAAACAAGCATCTCAACTTTGCCACATCCATCAGCTATGCCCCATAAATGGGACATACCTGGTAACTTCAGTCAAGTAGATTGCCTTGAAGATCCTGAAGGTTCAAGCAGATGAGCTAAGATGGAATGTGAAACAAGCACTAAAAAATGCCAAGCTGCCAATCAGTTAGCAAAAGAGAAGAAAAGATGGTAATTAACACCTTACAGAGAGACACTAATATCATCATAATGCCAGCTGACAAAGGCAATGTTATAGTGGTGATTGACAAGTTAGACTACTCTGAAAAACTGTCAAGGCTAGTTGGAGATGGTAGCTATAGCAAGGTGAAAAAAGAATCCAACACTGAAAGGTGAGAGGAAGCCATTACAGATCCTAAAGAAGAACATGGGCTACTTTACACTGAATAAGTATAGACAGCTGACTTAATTTTTTAGCAAGATGTCACACATGTCTGGTCTCCCCAAAATTCACAAAGTTGGTGTTCCATTGAGATCCATAGTCAGGATCCATGAAGGGGCCCAGCATATAGTCAACCCACCAGGGATGTATTAATCATATGTTAACTCAGGACACTTTGTGGAATTGATTCAAGGGACTCAAATCCATAACAATCAGATAGCTTGGATGTGGGGGATCCTGTTCACCAGAGTTCCTATAGATGAGTCTCTGTTAGTGGTTCAAAATCAATTGGAATCAAACTCTTCTCTTGGAGGATGTACTAGCATTCCAATAGATAACCCAATGGAAATGTTGATGTTCTGTGTACAGACAATACAGTCGGACATACACCAACACAAGGAAGGCTTGTATATAGGTTCACCTTGTCACCAGTGATGACAAACATATATGGAATACTTTGAGTAAAACTAGTACTAACCACTGAAGTGAACATTATGAATGAGATATGTAAATGAAACCAATTTCTGGCTTCACCAGGAAGTTATACAAATACTGCTGAACTATGAGAACACGATCTAGTTCATAGTGAAAGAAGAAAGAAGTAATCAGCTAGCCTTCATGGATGTTCTATTAACTCACATGGGTTCAAAATATCCATATATCACAAGCCAACCTTCACCAAACAATACCTCAACTTCAATTCCCACTGTCCATACAATGTAAAGAAAGTGATTGTCTGATGCCTATGATACTGTGCAAAAATCATCTGGTGACCCAGACACATGGTAATAGTAATATTGCCAGTTTCCCTACAAGGAAACATTTGGCATTCATTGACCAAGCAAACAGTACTGCTTTTGTTTGAAATTTATAAAATCTTTCTCTTAAAACAATTTTTCAAGAAAATAGATTGTTCAAGTCATGTAGCTGTTATTATTTTTTCCAGTATTGATGACAATTTCTGTCCTAACCATTTATTTTAAATGGTGTGAGATGTTGACCTCTTGATTGTATCATTACTTTCTCTTCAAGCTACATGTGCTATCCATTTTAATTGTTGCCGCTGCTAGTAGTCCTCAAGGGATGTGGTTTTTGTTGTTTGGTACAGTTCTTTGTTTGTGAATCTATAAGGCAGTCTACAATGTCCAAAGTAGGATGATCTTTGCCAAGACCCTCAGTCTTTACTTGCTCAAAAAAGCGGTTAATCTTAGAAAGTAGTTGTATACAGCTGACAGTTTAGATATTTCTGAACAGGTTTGGTGCCATGCATGACATTCATATGAAAGTTTTGATCTGATGAAGCTATTTAAGAACATGATTTGAGTTTTCAGGTTGATGTTTTGATTTTGTAACAATTTGTGGTGTTGGCAAAACTACCTCTGGCACATCCTATTCTATGTTTAATTTCCTTTTCTCCTATACTTAATTTGGTATAATTAATCTATACACCATGATATCTGAAGTGTGTAGTATTTACTAATTCCACATTTTGAATTTTATGATGGATTCAGGGTATGTGCCATATCAACAAGAAATGATCAGCATTGAACATGTCTTTAGAATAACAACTACCCTGTAGCCATAACATCTGTTTATGCAGTAAGATAAAGAAGGATCAAGGAAGAGGATCAGAAAACTCTTATGGTATGTCTTCCTTCATTCAAGAGCTTATCAGAAAGGATTCAGAAGATCTGCGATTCATACAACATCTGAACACTATTCAGAAGCAGTTTACTCTACAGAAAAATCTCTACTAAGTCAATCCTAAGACAGAGGAGCACATAACCAAGAACTGTATGTAGTCTATTCCTTGCAGATATGGAATAAAAAGGTCAAACTAGCCACCTCCTAAAAGTAAGACTGGAGGGACATGGAAAAAACAAAATTAGGGGTGAGACAAAGCAGGAATGATTGATCATGTATGGA
>OZ010573.1:1569186-1681686 GCA_963932145.1 Acanthosepion lycidas
TGAATTTCTTGTTAAAGCAAGAAGTATCAAAGTGAACTCTATGGATATAGAACTGTGAGAGATAAAAAGTATAGAAGCAATCTCATGATAAAGCTACATCAGTAGAATGTTCTTCAGCAAACACAAACTACTGAAGTGAGCTCACCATGTAGTTAGTCTTGTGGAGGGGATATTGTTTAATAAAGATCCAATGGTTACAAAAGATTTCTACCATATAATTTATAAGTGTAGAGTAATCTTATAATAAAGCTGGATCTGTTGGAAATGATCACACATATTAGTGTGAAGAATGGTGGAGTTAACATGATATGGATAAGACGGAGTGATCAGTTGCATAAAATATGACAAAAAATTCTTTGGATGATAATTGGATTGGAAAGTTGGATCTTTAGTCAAAAGTTAATTTATAGATGATTATAAGATCGTAGTACCATTTTCAAAAGTCAGGAATGTTGGGGTTTTTGGCAAGATGAGAATAAATGCAAAAATACTGGTTGCTTCATTTTGATGGTGCCAATGATTTGGATTCTTAAAAAAAAAAAGAATCATTATAAATTGCTTTTCCATTTTTTATTTAGAACTCTGCATTCTAAACCAACATGTACCTGTCTGTCACAGTTTCAGTACAAGGCAACCAAAAAGCTTAAATTGGGCATTATTGATTTAACGAGCTAATATATAGATAAGTGGTTAAACCGTTAACTACTATTATAACTAATCTCATGTCTGAATAATGAACAACAAATGCCATGCATTAACATTATTAAAAGTTTAATTTGTGAACCTGCTTTCTTTTACTTTACATTTAAACATAATGCTGTTTAAGTATTAATAGCAAAAGAATATACATTTTATATGTATACTCTTTCTCAGATGATCTTTTTTATTGTTTCCTTCAGTTTTGTGACTTTAAAAGAGGAATGCTTCTACGTCAGTTTGATTCAAGTACACAGACTATTTTGGTTTCAACCTAATGAAAGTTAATTAATGAATGTTGCCTATTTTGTTAGTGTTTTTTTATGAATTTATTGTAACTCATTTTGATTCCCTCTATAATTTTTTTCTATGTAAATTCTATTCCACTGTATGTACAAAGGGTTGGGTAAGACATTTCTGAGTTTGTATTTTTTGTTTAATTTGCAGAACAGGCTTTGTCTTAAAATGAGATGATTGAAAAAAAAAAAAGTGATTAAAAAATTCTCATTTTTTTTATTAAAAACAACAGTCATAGAGAAAAGACATTTTTATGTACAATTGATTCAGATTTCAAGAAATAAATTGGTTATTTCCTTAAATAATCATAACACATTTCTGATGTGAATTATGAATTCAGTATGGCATAATTTTGAATAGGCTAATTTCTATACTGAATATGACAACCAATTAACAATGCTATAGAAATAAAATAGTTCTAAACATTTTCAGAAAAGATTCTGAAGTAATTTTAATGAAGTAAAATATATACAGAAATAGAAGTAAAATCTTTACAAACTTCTTTTGGAAGAGAATTGTGAAAAGGAAATTGTTTGCTAGTGTCATTAAAAAAAAGATTACATTTAGAAAAACTACAGATATAAATTGTTCTTAGTTGACTATATCAAAGTTCTTGAATGAGATTTGCTGCACCCCCCACACCTCTTTTGTGAAAATAAATTAGGTATAGTAAATACTGATACTAAAGAATTACATATTGTTTTTCGGGAATTTCCTATAAAAAAAATAAATTTCTGGTTGTTGGCAAAATAATTCACTTGTATCTTGAACTGCTGATATAAAGGTACTTTTCCTACTGAGATAAATTTGCAGATCTGTGAGTAGAGGTGCTTTTAATTATAAAAAGCCTGCAAGATTTTATCTTGTTTCACATTATGTATTTTTAATAATACTCAACTCAATACTGTATTTGAAAAACTCAATGAAGTTCATTAAAAAACAACCAAACTCTTTCCCTAGATCTATTGCCACAAAAACTTTATATACTCAGTTCCTATTCTTTGCTAAAATTCTTATGGCTAGCCCTTTATATATATATTTGATGAGATCACAGCACATACAAGGGACAGTTTTCATCTTGTTGTTCAATGTACTTCAACTATTGTTACAGTAAAAAGAGAAGAAAAAGACAAAGAAATTATACAAGGCTTGAACAAAGATATTTAAACTGGTTCATTTCAGAACGGAAATATTTTCTCCATCTCTCCTCCCTGTAAGGATGACTGTTTCTTGTCGTGAAGTTATCCTGTTCAACAGTGGGTTGGAAAAATGCTGAAAATCTTTTTAACTCTTGAAATTCCAGCTGCCAAACCTGTTGGCTATTCCTCCCAAACATCAGACCTCTCACACACATTTGTGTGAAAGTCTGGATTTGCAATAAGCATATCACCTGTTCAGTGTCACATCAATCAATGCCAATACATTATAAATGGTATGTGCCATTTCTTAGAGATGGACACAACTGATTTTGCCTCTTATGTTTGTCCTATTATCAAAAGGTTCAGATAAATGAACAAAATGTCTTGTCTATTGTTGTTTACTAGTTTATTGTATTTTCAGGCAAAGTCATAGTATATAGCTGATAATGCCTACAAAAGTTGGTGTTCAGTTATTATTCTAATTTCTATAGCTTTTCAAAGAGCAAATTTCATTTGCACCAATTTTGAGTTATTTGAAATTATTAGACATTTTCAAATGAAGAGAGAAATAAAAACTGAAACTGAAACCACCCAAACCAAACGGTACATGGAAGAACAAAGAAATATTTGCCTGTTTCTTTTGCAATCTCATATCTGAATCAAGCTTAATATTTCATAATGGGAAGTTGCAAGTTTGGTTTCTGCATGGATTGCAATATCAGTGACCTCAACAGGTGGCAGGTGACATGCTTCAGCATCATTGTTCACACACTCACTTCTACCCCAATATAATCCATCACTATGCCACCAAAAATAACCTTCATTATGATCTTACTCTGAAATGCCTTCAAGCAAAAAGTCAAGCATTTCTTTTTTTTTTTGTCCAAAACTTTCTTATAAACAGGCATCCCTTATTTTTGGAGATATCATCTTGGTGAATACAGAGACAAATGTATTTAAAAAAAAAAAAAAAAAAAAAAAAAAAAGTCCCATCAGAGAATGCAAATCCTGCACACAGCAAAACATTTTTCTTTACTTGCTCACAAATTCTGATTTAGTCACAGTGCAAATGCAGACTCCACTTTTATCAAACAATCTAAAACTCATTACATCAAGACATATTTACTCTCCAATCCTAACCCTGCCAAATTTTAGAATTTGTCAGTTTTCCTGAATTAACTTGCAAATATGTACATGCACACAAACAGGACTGTTTGCAATGTCTTGTTGGTGCAATGCTCCACCAGCATGAGGAGTAAAAAGCTATATTCTCCTTTCAATTCATTGGCAGAGATAATTCACATTTTCCTGTTTTATGTTAGACACCTGTCTACATTCACTGATTGACAGAAGAACCATATAAGCAACACCAATAATGCAGCAGCTTTTTTTTTTTTTTACTATGGCTTTGCTCAGGTCTATTCAACTCAGCAACAATATTTTCTTGATTTTTCCTCTTCTGGAATTTTCTAACAAGTTGAGTGTCTTGACAACTGCTCATCACCTTTTCACGGGCAATTCTAACTCTGCTCCTAGTTTTGCATAATTGAGTTTCAATTGGCATACATTTGTATACTGACATTGTGACTCAGAGTTGATGAGAAAAAATAAAAAAGGGCATTTAAACCTGCATGGATTAAAGAAAATGAGTAGTTGATGAGAAAAATATTATTTTTGTTATTTTGTAGGTTGCAAGAAATGAACTTAATTTTTAGTCATTAGCCAAAAATAAGAAAAACCTTGGCCACATGGCAGACATTATGGTGTGTAAAACAAGCAAAAAACAAAAAAAAAAATAAGCAGCTTTGTGTATTTTGGAAACGGCAAGAAATTTTTGTTTGGTTTTTATTGAAATTTTACTTTAAAATGTTTGCATTTCTGTGTAAAATTTTGCATTTTACTCATTCTCTATTATGAGTTGATATTTTTTTATCAAACTTGTCAATTTTTTTTTTATTAGAGAAAAACTAGCTGATTGTCAGAGCACTTCAGCTGTTCAAATGTTCACATTGATCGCTTCCCCCGCCAATATATATGATGTTACATTCCAGTTGTAACGGCATTCAGCAAAGCAACAACAGCACATTTTCAGTAGCAAAAGCAGGAAAGCATCTTTTAAGCAGCCTTCCGTCCATTTTCAGATCCTGAACTTTCTGCCTCTTATCCAGAATTGAAACACTAACTATAGAGGAAACTTTCTGGAGATGGCAACAGTGACTTAATTTCTTCTTCTCCTTCCTCTTCTTTTTCTATTGTCCTTCTCCAGTCTCTTCTTTCTTTAAGAAAAAGGTCAGTGTTACAAGATCCACTAAGTATCTGACCAATTATGTCCACTGACCAAGTTAAAGTGACCAGGGGTAGAAGCAGTCTGTTCTAAGGTGAAATGCCAGATGGTTCAAGTTTTACCTTTCTTTACATGATCTGCTTGCTTGAACTCCTGATGTTAGTGATATTGGGGTGGGGGCTGTCCCACACCAATTGCTACATTGGAGCATCTACTGTGGTGATTGTGGTGTGTCTGATGTGGATTCCTATCAAATAGGCTTGCAGTTTTTAAGAAATTTTCTGTCTTCGGCATTCATAAAAAAAATAATTGTTTCAGGTCAGTGTGTCCAGAAAATGACCATGGTCACTGTTTTAAGATGAGAAAAGTATGTGGAAAAAGCACTTTCAGTGTTGGTGCAGAGAAGGGCTTGGAAAATAACTCTGAAGAGGCTAAAAATGTTTTTCCAAATGTTTTGATTTCTTATAAATTGTCTCAATGCAGCTCAACAGGAAATTTGGTATTAAAATCTAATTTTAAAAAAAGATTGATAGTCAAAAAACAGCATAGCAAGGAATACAAACATTGGTTACTAATGAGTTATTTCCCTTGATCAAGTCATCAATGCTCATTGATCATTGTTTGTGGGGTGGGGGTGGGGGGCCTATATAAACATTGCCAGACAGACAGTTGCTGTTCTAGACAGCTTTGCCCTACCAGCTGCGCTGTAAACTTTTAAAAAGAAAAAACTGTACAAGCTTTTTTCCGGATACTGTTGTGATTTGATTTATTTGTTACTTAAATATTTTTGTTTTTTCTCTGTTAATCATTTTTCTTTTCTATGTATGCCTCTGCCACAGCATCTTTCATTATTCACACACAAGAAAAAAGTTATATGCATCCATAAAGTTAATAATGCTCTTCAACAAGCAATATTTAATTTTGAATTAAATAAATTGCAGTTACAGAAACACTTTGTGTGACTCTGTGGCCAATCTAGACAATGTTTCTTTTCTTTTTTTTCCTTAAACTAATTCCTCTTTATATTCTTTTTGTGTTTTAGAGGAATGCTCCTAACAGAGTAACAAATGAAAAGGATCGTTTTTTTTTTTTTTTAATTTCCAACAGGTTTATAAAAAAAATGTTTTGTTGGTTTTTTTCCTGTTTCAAGTAATTTTTTTTCAAAATGTTGTTTCCTTCAGAAAATGATCAGTTATCATAGTAACATTTATAATGGCTGCCACTCAAGCAAAAGAAAAAAAATTGATCTTTTTCTCATGAAAGATAGAATTTGGAAACTATTAAAGATATCTTTGAATTATTCTTCTTGTTCAGTTATTTGGATATTCAATATATTCTATAGTGTCATACAATGGCACATTTGTTTCAGTATTTGTCAAACCTTTTCCATAAATTTATTTTAAAAAGACAAAGCTTTAAGCTTCCTTATTTTAAAACCTACCCACCTCTAGATAGAGAACAGGTTCAAAAGACATTCATTTTCATTGCTATTTATCTTTGTTGAGTGGTCTAAGTTTTGTATTTAAACTTTATAAAATTTCTCCCTTTGTTCACTCTTTTAATCATTTGTGTTTTTCTATATCCCAATTCATATTTTCAATGTTATCAACATGCCACAATGCTTGTGTACTTACATGTATATCAAGGTTTTTTTAAAAACAAAAACAAAACATATTTATACACACATACACATACATATTTGAAATCTACCTCTCAGTCAATCTAATAAGGTAGATTGATTTGTTGGTAACTGTATAATCTTTGCTTCTGTTTTTTGTACACTTTAAAATCTACTGTTCTTAAGGACCTGTTATATTGCATTTAAATGGTTTATCTTGTTTGTAAGATATGCAATCCATCCAGTGCCTCTTACTCTTTTTTGAAGAGGAAGAAATACTATGTAAATATAAAAAATATATATATATATATATATATATATATATATATATATACACACACAAACTCATTATACCCCAGACTTTATGTGAGAAAAAAGAAAGTTAAGTATGATTTGTTTGACAGATTGAATAAATAGATTAAATGCAAGAATTGAACCTGAGAACATATATAGTGTATGTTATCTCTGCCTTTGGTAATAATACCTTGAAAACTTTTCTTTCTCCCTGTCTGTATTTTCGAGGTGGGTAATAAGATTCTGTGAGTTTTTCAAACAGGTTTTTTCCCCATTTTTTTTCTGTGTACATTAAGAGAGGAGAGCTTGCCAGTGAAAAAAAAAAAAATAACAACAAAAGAAAGACCTTAGCTGAAACAAAAACTAAAAAAACTCTCTGAATCCTTTCCTCACTTCTTGTTATTTTTTTTTTTCAACCAGCAAAATTCCCTAATGGGATACATGTCTAGCAATTTGCATGGTAGCTTTAAAATGCTTTATTTACTCTATTTGTTATTTTTCTGATAAATATCATTATAAATTAAACCTATTTCTTCATCATCACCATCATTGTCATCATCATCATTATTTATTTTTTTGAAAAAGTTAATGTTAGAAACTTGTACCACTGAACTCAGATAAACATGAATTTTCCTGTAGACATCTTTCTTTTTAAGTTGATGCAAAAAAAATAAATTTTCTTTTTTTTTCTTTCTTTTTTCTGATTCTTGAACAATTTTATGGAGAAAGGTTGGACATCCATGCTGAAATGTTACTTTTACAAAAATGAATAAAGAAAATAAAGCATAAAGGAAAAAGTGTTAAGGGTATCAAAATGAAGGCTTTCTCACTGGAGTCTATACTTACCTATGAAATGTAAACACTGCAATCAGTTTAGGCAGCTTTTCATCCACAAATGATGTGAATTTAAAAAAAAGGAAAATAGTTTAATAAAATTAAACTCTTGTATGGCCTATTTACATTTTACCTGGCCAGCAATTATCAGATTCAGACATTTAAATATTCTGGCCACTAAATGGTGGTTTTGAATTTAAGTCAAAATTTAAAGTGGATGAAAATTGCCATCTCAAAAAAGAAAAAAAAAAGAAAATAAATAAATAATAAAAGAATGCATCACTTCTCATTTTTTTATCTTTGGATTAAAAATACTTTTTTCTAATTTCAATTTTTTTTATGACTATCACTCAACAAAAGGTGAGTATGAAAATGTTTTTTATTTATTTTCCTGGTTCATCATTCTTTGATGTTGGCTAAAGAAAAAAGCCAACATTTTGTTGGGTGGGGGGAACATATAGTCTTTCTGGAAATGATTCTTTGTTGCTAGCATTCCACAAATAAAAACTTTGCTAGCAAATTTTGATGGAGATGGAATCTGTAAACTGATTTTAATTCAAATTTAATTTTATTTTAAAAATTTCTACATTTTCATTGAAAGTGTTTTTCCTTTCTGTGTGTTTTTGTTTGTTTTAAATCTGATGTTCCCCAATTTAGGTAAACTCTTTCTTCCATTGGCACATTTCAGCTTTTCAGCATTTATTATCCTTTGAAATATCATTGTGAGAATACAATCAATGTTTCTCTACATCTCATATATAAACTGCATTTCTTTATTATTTGTGCCTGTCTTTAATCAAAAACTTTTACAAACCCACTGACCATTTATGAAATTTTAATTGTAAACTTACAGACATCAGAAATGTGTTAATTTCTTTTTGGTCATACCAGATTTTTGTTTCTGCTTAAAATCATTGTTGTCCCAAGAGTTGTTTGGATTGTTGATCTCATTTTTGTTTTTCCCATAATGTTTTAGCCAGTTTGTTCTCCAACCTTCCTCATATGTAAATATAGAGATTGTCTAAACATTATGGTAACAACAGAAGTAATGAAATCAGTCTAGGAATTGATTTTTTTTTTTTTTTTTTTTGCTGCTTTTGTTATCACAATGTTCTGGTTGGTTCATTCTCCGGCCATCTTGAGGTGTTCAAGCTCTAGGAAAGATGTGTGTGGGGAGGATCTCTTTCTTTCAGGCAGTGTAAACTAGAAAATTAGCTCAAATAGTCCAAATAACTCTTTGAAGGATAATGATTCATCTCAATTACAGAATAAATTATTGCCTTTCTCCTTTTTCTCGTTTTGAAAATCTTACTCACTTCTACCACAAAAATGCATCTACTGATGTCTTTAATTAACCTGTTCATAGATTTTACCTGATGCGCTCATTCAACCTCAACCATAACAGTTTGTTTCTTTATTATTTTAACCATCTTCCTTTACTGTTCAGTATTGTTAGCATTTCAGACTAGCATCCTTATTTTGTTATTTTATAACCAGATGGCTAGGAATGGTTCACTGGAGTTAGAAGGTCCAATACTTGGATTAAGCAGACCAGGAAAAGCTGTTTGGTGCCTAAGGAAGAAAATAGCAGCTATAAATTCAAAATTTTTAGAAAATAAACCAGACATAACAGTACAACATACATTTTCCACTTCCAGTGAAAATTCGTTGAATATTATTGAATGTGACGTAAGGAAGACTGTAAATTATATTTTAAAACATTCTGCCAAAATATAAACAAAGATGAAGATCCTAGTCTGAAAGAATCACAGTATATGACAAATTATTCTGGATTGCATTTTGATACTGAAGCTCAAGTATCAAACAAAATTTACTGACACACCATATTAGGTCATTTACTTATATATCTATATAGATATATGGTTGGCCTACAGTAACTAAGAAAAAGTTCATTATTTATGTTTAAGTAGTTGAATCTAAATTGAATTAAATGTAATAAAACTAAATCTCCAAATATTGATGGTTAATGAGAGAAAAATTTTATTATCTTCTCCCTTAAGAATCTTTAAATATCAAAAGGATTTAATTGACAGTTCAAATTCAAATATTTGCAAATCAAACCAGATATAAAATAGTTTGTCATAAATACTTTTATATTATTATATACTTTATAATACTATATACTTTTATCTTGTGTATCAGTCAAATCACTAATTAATTTATTAGACAGCCTTTTATTGTGGTTGACCCCTCGAGTCATAAAAGATCCATATTTTTATTCCACATTCCTGGAAACTCATCTTACATAAACTGAAGATTAATAAATGTAAGACAGCAAAATGTTTACAATTTTATGACACTTCAATATGTGACAAGATTTATTAAAAATTATTTGAAATTTAAATTCAGTTATTTACTCAAATTAATATTAATGGGATATGGTTGTAATGTTACCTTTTATGGAGCCTGTAGATATTTTTGTATCTGAAACTGAGAATTGGTGATATAAGTGGGCTTTCCATCTTGCACAAAAATGGTTTCAAAATTAATTACTCATATATATATGTCAATCTCCACTTTAAGGTTTATTTTAAATGTGAAACTTATGAGTATAATGTGTAGAAAAAAAAAAATTGACAGCTTTTCTCTTTTTGTAAGTATAATGTAAAAAAAAAAAAAAAACAACCCCAAAACCCAACAAAACAATGTTTCCTTATTGTTATTTGTAAAATGATTATGAGACAAGGCTGTACTTTTGCAATGCTCAGCACGGATTAAGCTTTCTTTTGCTGACCTGCAATAACTGCTAAATTCAGAAAATCTTTAGTCAAAAGCTGAAAAGCTTTTCAATGATTAAAAATTTGATTTACAAATAATTTCAATGACAAGAATCAAAAACAATATTGTTTAGGTCTGAATTTATAGGATCCATTAATCTATATTTACATTCAGATTAATGTCCTCATCTATATTAATATTATCACAATGTTTCAGCTGTTGAACACTTTTTAGTTGCTTGTCAGTCCAAGTAATTTTCAGGAAATTTTAAATGGGCCATATTATTTGCTGTGTGTCTAAGGGCATTGTGTATTGTTCTTTTTTCAGTACTGTTCAATCCTAACTCAACTTGTTTACACTGAAGCTGAGTCTCTACTACTCATCCCAGAGATTGAACTCACAATTATTATGCAATCAAATTCATGAACCAACACTTTAATCAACTAGGCTATTATCCCATGGGACAATCTCGAGTTTAGAACTACAAACCTAATTTTCCCTCTGCTGAAGAATTGGCTGGCTCTCTCTCATTTCTTTGTTCCCATCTGGTATTTATTTCTATTCTAAACTATGAAAGCCTGGCATGTACGTTATTTCTTTCAGATGTCTGATTCTCCTTTATTTTTATTTTTCTAGTTCTTGATGACCACCCTTTACCTTCCATACTGATTTTATTGTCTTGCCCCTAATTACAAATTTTCAACATGCCTCCAGAAGTCAGTTACTTTCACTGTTGTATTCTTTGCCACAACTGTAAATGACAGAATACAGACAGTTCCTGGCCATGTTCTCTTCTCTGTTAGGCTTGACTTGGCAGAAATCACAAAGAATAGTAATTATGAATTCAATCTTTGGGCTGGGGTAGCACAAACTCAGTAGAAAATAACTGAACAGTACTTAAAAACAATATGAGCTATCCCTAAACATGTATAGTGGAACGAGAAGCCCCTAGAGATTAAATAAAGAATTCAGTGTTAAATTCCCTGGAGGTCAGATTGTTTCAGCTGTTGTGCAATGTAATAGCAACAAAGATGAGGACACTAGATATGAATAATGCAAATAAAACTGGTTTGAGAATTCACTTACACAATTGATTCTTCAAAGAATAAGTGAATTTACTCCAGATAACAAAAATAATGATAGACAATAATTCTTTTTCAGAGAAACTGGAACTCATCCAGTCATTAAAATTTAATAACTTTGTAAATTCTGAATATAATTTGAGAGCCTTTAAATGTCCTTTGAACTTCATATTTTATCTATAGGCTAATTTGTGTAAGCCTTGATAAATATTTAAGATATTCTTGCTTTTTGTACATATTTCATTTGTCTAAGAAACAATGAAATTATTTAAAATGTTTAAGGCAGTAAGGATTAGTTACTTTTCCATTGCCTCTCTAAATAACATGCAACAGGTTATAATGTTTAAAATGGTACCAACAGCAAGAATATACCACAATTCTGCAGGTTTTAAAATTACTAATATAAACTCATGCCTCAGGGGGCCCATCTCCAAGACCTTGCCTCTCCTTCTGAAAGGGGCCAGTGTCATTACCTGGCATTTGAGGTGTTCCCAAAAAAGGAAATGAAGGTCTGGAGCAAGTTTTTCTCCTTAGCTCATGTACACAGGCTTCCACTTATGATAGATTGTATCATATTCCGTTTGAATGAGGGCACAGAAAAATTCAACGAAACTGCATTTATTTGATGTCAGTTTTATATAATTTTTGTATACGTACACACACATTTTTTTCAGGATTATGAATTGACACATGGATTGAGTTTTGATTTTTTACACATATGCACACACACATATATGTGTCCTCTCCTGTCAGCTATTTTGACATATGGGCATGTTTGGTTTTAGAACTGAACTACCAGACTATCCTCACATATGAGGTAAAGACTTGTGTAATTTTTGAAAGGACTAACAACTGCTGCAGTGTGGCACAATATTTCCAAACAGCCCTGCCCAAGTTTAATTTCAAAGTTTTGCTTCTAGATTGGTTGCCAGCCAAGTTGAGTGAGCTCTCAGTTTGCCTTTCTTGTTCTGTCTTTTAAAAGATGGATTTATACTTTTCTCAAAAGTATGCAAAAGTGAATGTAATAAACATTGGAATCTGATGGTTTTCTTTGCTGTCAGTAGAAAAAGCTGCTTCATTCTGGCTGCATGGAACCAGTGCAGTTAGCTTGAAGAGCTGATTTGACAGTTAAAGAGAAATGTTCCAGGACTGTTTTTCTCTTTGCAAGTTCCAATGTTGGATATTGCAAAAATGACTGACAAATATTACCAAATTGTCAAAGAAATTTAATGAAACAAAATTCTAGTGGTTGTAAATCAAGTTTACAAATATGAGATGAATCAGTTGACCTTTAAAAAAACCAAAAAAAAAAAAACATCCATAATGAAAATAGAAAACAAAATGAAAGAATTTGTGATGTCTTATATATTTAAAGCTGTTCTTTTCACTGATGAATGTTGTGCTACCCTTAATGAGCCAGGTGGTGATGATATCAAGGCTGAAATGGTGGGTTCATTGCAAGTTCCTGATCTTAAACTTATTGGCAACTTATGGAGCACCCTTAAGGTTTATATTGGTAGAGCAGCAATTCACCAGCAAAGATAAATTTTGAAATGATATTGATGCTGTGCAATGTTTCCAACAGTGCTCGAAATTAATATCATCTTGGGAACAAGAGAGAATTAGTTTGGGACAATTAGTAAGGTTTTTTGGGAGGATGATATTTTTAATTAAAATTCTATTATGACTTCTAAAATCAACTAATTTCTGAAAAATATAATAATTTAAATAATACAAATATTTAAGTTTATCCCAAAATGTGACACATTCAGATCTGATTGTTTATTAAAGCAAAATTAGTTCTTACAAAGCAAGAAAATTACATTTTATTTCTGTCAAGTTTTGGTGAAAAAACTTAAATGAACCAATAATATTTATGTCTTATATTTTCTGTTTATTGTAAACTAATTTGAAAATACAAGGGTGAATTTAAAAACTGATGAACAAACATGAAAAATTAGCTTAAAAAAAACAAAACAAAAAAAAAACAAAACAAAAAAAAAACAAAACTTAAAATTGCCTCTTAATGTAAGATATGGTGCAGCGCATATATATTGTATATATTTGTTACTTTCTCCTTGTTGTCCCACCAGAAGGTTTGGGTCATCATCTTAGCTCATCAGACAATGCTGCAACATTAGCAGTTATAAAATTGGATTTAGGCAAAAATAAAAAATAAAAAAGACAAGGAACAAAAAGTATTTTTTATTGAAGTGATCTTTTGGGATTTGTTCGTTTTGAAGTAAAAAAAAAAAAAACAACTTAGGCACAGCATACAAAAAAAAAAAAAAGAAAAAAAAAAAGAAAAGAAAAGAAGACCCGTTAAAAGAGGGATGGGGGGGGGAAGGAAAAAAAGATGTGAACTGAAAGTCAAAAATTAATTTATCATTCTATTTGGCATTTTCACTGTCTTTAGCGTTTGGCCTAACCATATTCTAAAATGGATTCTGACAATTCTTAGACAACAGACTTTTCCCATTCCATTCTTGTGGGCTTTGTTTTGTTAACTCAAGTCTGAGTACACCAAATGACTGCCAACTGTACCAAAATATTTTTATTTTCTCTAATATTAAGAAACTGTTTTCATTTTCTAGCTGATTTGGATGACATTTCACCTCAGATTTCTCTGGGTCCTTTTCCATTTCTGCTTCTTACCCCCAAAATGTTACCAACCCTAATATTTGACAAATGCCATGCCATATATAGGTAACTACACTTGTCTCGGAAAACCTTTGGTTTCTTGATTTGCTAATGATCAAATCAATTTCAAAGGAAAAAAGGTTTTAAAAAAGAAAGAGCTAGGAACATGAATGTCTGTCGAAAATGATCATAGAGCATACAGGTCCAAAGCCCAAAGAAAAAACCCCGATATGAGTAATCAACTAACTAAAAAAAAGTGCTCAATACAAAAGTAGAGCAGACCTAGTCAAACCTACCAAGGTTTCACCTAAGCAGATTGTCAAGGAAAGCTGGAGCCAGCTTTCCCTGATGATCTGCTTAGGTGAAACCTTGGTAAGTTTGTCTGTCTGTCTCTCTATATATATATATATATACATATATATATAGATATATATATATGTAAGCAAATATATGGATATAGATCCGACAGTATGAAGAAAATATACGGAAAAAAAAAAAAAAAAAATCCTTATATGCAATTATGCTGTTTAATGTTAATATGTCAACGTCAGACGTTTCGGTCTAATAAACCATCTTCAGGACATATTCAGAAAATATAATTAACATTATTAATTCAACATGACAAAGACGATGGACATAAGAACAAGACTGGTATTTATTTGTACAAAAAGTACAAATTGTGGCATGAGGCCAATAAAGGGGAGGGGTAGAGGCTGGCCAACACTATCTTATACCTAGCTAATCAGATTCGTGACCCATTCGTACATTACATTTTACCCATTCACCAAATGAACTCGTCCATCATCAAACAATCCTTCAACCACCATAATACCACGTGCTCTCAAGGGAGACCTACCAAAATCGCGCCCCATACCATAAAAATTCTAATGATGATATATATATATATATATATATATATATATATATATATATATATATATATATACACAATTCTAATAGTGATAAAATGAGATGGGAGGGAAATGAACCCAATAATAAACTTAAAATAAACACAAATACAAACTAAACATAATTGATGTTAGTAGGGACCGTCCAACCCATAAAACAGAGAGGCCGCTGTATTCTGCCCAGGGGACAAAATCAAGAGACACTCTCGCTAAGGGAGTGGGAAAATATAAAACTGACCCAGTCGAGATGAAAAGGGGGGGTCAAAACAAACTGGGGAGGATGGGAATCTCGACTTGGATGATAACCAAAGAACAGCCGGGAACAACACTTACTCATTAACTAGGTACACTGAAGCTTGTCTAACCTAACCAAGGGGAGGGTTCCACAGGAAGCCACCCCGATGTGCAAAAGGTTGACCTAGAAGAGAAAATCAAGGCTAGCCCCGTTCACACAAAGCAAGATTGCTTCTTTTACCCACCTTTCCCTAAAGACTGTCGAATGCAATCGTTTTCTATCCGATCTAATCTTCATCTTGAGCTGATGCTCAAAGAATTGAATTAGATCCGAATGAGAAAGACGATTGCCTCGCAAGACTTCCTCCTTTCGCGTCGTCCAAATCACAATTCGAGCCCTGGCCATCAGCATCAGAAACACCATTCGTTTCACCCCGGAATACGGGGCCACACATTGTCACACGCTTATGTGCGGTCCATGAACACAAGCTGTTCGGGAGCAAGACGAGTCGTCAGCTCGCCGACATGGTCCCATAAGGGGCAATGGTAGAAGGCGTGCGCAGCCGTTTCTTCTAAGCCAAGGCCACACTGTTCACAGTCTGGCAAATCCTCCAAGCCCCATATGAAAGCCTTGTCATTGAGAGGCAGCCGATTCCAAGCCAATCGCCAGCTAAGTGAAAACTCAGGGTTACTGAGGTAATCCGCCGCTGGTGCCCAAGACCAGTATGAGCGATACTCCTCCTCCAACAAGCCGAGCGTATCTCGTAGGGGATCCTTCGCGGGCCTCTCCACTAATTCACGATAGAAGACCTTCTATGCTGAGAAAGGTTACTGAACCGGGAAATGGCCCTGAAGGCCGACCGACACTCGCGAAGGAAAACCGATTGATCTCGGGGTTTACGACCGCGCTCAACCCGCGAGATGGGGGGACTGATGGTAAGGCCAGGGAACGTGTCCCTAACAATCCCCTCCAGTCAATGCACGGCATAGGAAAGCCAACCTAGAGGCATGGATGTGACTCGGCAGGTGCGGCATTCCCAGCCCCCCATGACACGGACGTTTAGTGCAGACTCATCTGTCAACCCGATTCCCACATCCCCTCCATAAAATGGAGGATAGCAATCGCTCGAGCGCCTTCTTGTGAGTCTTACAGAGAGGTAGTACAGACAATTGATAAAGAATCGGGGGAAAATGTATGTAGCACACACCTCCACCCTGCCCTTCATGGACATCCTCCGTCGATTCCAAGTCTGACCAGCGGAATCGACCTTTGCTCGTACTTCAGACCCATTCTTCTCCAGCTGGAGGTCAGGCCCAAACAACACTCCAGGAATGCGGACAGGACCGTCTGTCCAACCGAAGCGGCCTGGAAGAGCGACCCCCTTCCAGGCACCTAACCGCAAGCCGGATGACTTGTCGCGGTTTATTTTGGCCCCTGTCACCTTCTCGTACTGATCAAGCGCCTTATGTACCACCTCAATGTCGTTGCGGGACGACCCGAAAGCAGATACGGCATCGGCATACGCGGAAACCCTGGCTCGAGACCCTCCAGGAACAGCAATTCCACGTAGGGGCGGACTGCCGGTCTCGTCCTTCAGCCGGCGAAGGAGAGGCTCCAACGCCAAAGCATAAAGGAGAGGCGACAGCGGACAACCCTGACGAACCGACCTAGACAGCACGAATGTGCCCAACAGCCTTCCGTTCACCTGTACCACCGCACTGGGGGAGCAATACAGGAGGATAATCCAGCAGCAGAAGTTGGGTGCGAATCCAGCGGCCTGCAGGACAGCAGCAAGGTAGCGATGGTCGATGCATATTTCTAGAATTTCTTGAATCTGGACCTTTTAAACATATCATTCCACGTGATACACATTACTTTCGATACATCGATGACATTTTATTTATCAACCCACATAAACATGATTTAAATGAGATTACTGATAGATTAAATAAAATAGAACCTACTATAGAATTTACCTATGAACTTGAGTCTAATAATTCTTTACCTTTTTTAGACATACTACTCATTAAAAATAAAAATAAATTAGAATTCAAAGTATATCGTAAACCCACATGTAAAAATGACTACACTTTTACTCTCACCAAGATACTAACACTAAGAGGGGTATTATTATTGGATTCTACTTAAGGGCTCTTCACATCTGTTCAGCAAAATATTTAGATGATGAATTCACATATATTGAGGATACCTTTTCAAATCTTTCGTATCCGAGACAATTATTACTGAGAGCTAAAAATAAAGCGTTGAAAATTCACTCATCAGCGCAGAAATGTCACATGGCAAATAAAGTAGAAATTAAAAAAAAAAAAAAAATGAATTGAAGATTAACAGATAAAGAAAGCAAGAAAGCCTGTTGATCAAAACAGCAAAAATGAAGATACATGAAAAATAATGAAATTTATGGAAATTCTAGCAAGACTTTTTGGTAAAGTCAAAACAATTTACAGCTTAAATAATTCTGATAAAAATAATTTATCTAAGCTAATGCTTGTATACAGCTGTGGTCATTTTTTTTTTTTTTTTTTTTAATTGTAGGATTATTACATCATTAATCAATCTAAAAATCAATTTCAAATGAAAATTTAATTATTTTTTTTAAGTTGCAATTAGAGTAACTAATTGAGTTTCCATTTTATGATTTTGGAAAGTGTTTTTCAATTTCTGGATAAAAATGAGAAGCAGCGTATTGGTGTTGAATAAATTAAAGCAAAATGTCTAATATCAAAGCAAATATTTAAGAAAGGTTTTTATATATAAATATTAGGTTGGTGCAAAAATAATGACGTAATAATGTCGTTTTTTGACGTATTTTTTAACGTCAAAAAACGACATTATTACGTCATTATTTTTGCACCAACCTATTATATATATATATAAAAAAGGTATGCTATATTTATGGTGTCACACACAAAGAAGGAATGGAGATGACAGAAAGAAACATGCTTCATTAAAAATAGTCTGAGTGAAAGGCAAGTAGGAATGGAAAGGCATGGAAATGGATTAAAAGTTGATATAGGGAAAAAATTGCCCTTTTTTGCATATGAAACTAAAGTATTGTTTTTATATGACATTTAGATAAAAAAAAAAAAAATGAACTTGAAAATCTGAAAGGAAAAAAAATGATGCTTAATTTCATTTCTAATAATGGTAAAACATTCTGGTGCTTAGACACACATTGGTTATGGATCAGATTTTGAAAACATACACATCAAAAATGTCAGAAACAGGAAAATTTAAACTATGAAATAAGAAATAAAACTAAAAAAAAAAAAAAAAAAATGTTTTTTTTTAGAATCATACAAGTTATTTTGAGAGAATTATTTCAAACTACCCTATAGAAGTACTCTTGATCATTTGGAATGAACTTCAGAGATTGGAATTTAAAGAATTGGACAATACACTTTTAAACTAAAAAGATATTAATCACACGTCATTACCAAAGAGTGTTCCTCACCTTGTTTCAGTTACTTATTTCCAAATCTATTAGCATTGAGTGAAGCAAAAAATAAATTTGTAAGTAACTCGCCCCCAAAATTTAATTCTGTTTGTTGTTAAGATCAAAAGAGGTAAACAATAATTTAAACATTGGCAATTCAAGGTGGAATCCACTTTATTGTAAAAGGTCTGCTAAAAAGTATTTCTTCTCTCAAGAAAAAAAAATGTCTTGCCTAATGGCTGAAGCAACTGCTAACTTCACATCAGCTGTCACTGCCAAAAGTCAACATTTTGAAAGTAAATTGTTTTTTTTTCTAAATTAGAATTCTGAAATTGTAAGGAATTGTCAATGCTGATGATTTTTATTATCTACAAAGAGGTTGGCATCTATTTTGTTAAATAAAACTGAATGTTCTTTCACATCTATTTAGAACATGGGCAATCATGACCCTCCACAACTTGTTTGAATACCTTACAGCCATTTATGATGTCTTTGTCCTTATTCTGCAATCCATTCACACAAACTAGTTATGCAGGTTAATCGCTGTTTGCCCACACCTCTTGACTATCCTCTGACTGTAAATGGATTAAAATTATGACAAGAGAAATTCCAAGGACAGTTAACTAATATTAACATTCATGCGGTTGGAAGAAGTTATCTACCCGTGTCTTTTGAAAGAACTCAGTAATTGTTAACTTGTACATAATGTATATTGGAAAAAATAAGTCAATTTTCTAAATTTTTAAATTCATGATTTTAGAATTATCTTTATACAAGTACATACAAATTGTATGTTTCTTAAAAAGGACAAAGTATTTCTTGCAGCACCAATAACTGTTCTAATGTTGGCCTTGTATCATTATAAAATGAACAAAAAATTATTTTAAAGTGGTTTTCTAATTTAACAACCTTCATTTCTTTAAAAAGCTAAGGCTAAAACTGCTGATGTCTCACTATTCTGCTGCCACCATACAAAAAAAAAAAAAAAAAAAAAAAAATTCAAATTTCCACCCAGAGAAATTTTAAAAAAATAAATTTAAAAAAAAACAAAAACATTAAAGTTTATTCAGCACCTTTTATAAACTGGCAAGAGAAAGAAAAACTACATGTCAACATAATTCATTTCATTGACATAATTTGAGGTCATAGGTAATTTTTTTTTATTCAAAACCAGATCCTTTAAGTTTCTGCCAGTGAAAATCAAATTTATATGACAATAAATTGTAATTGTTTGTTATTTATAGAAATCTTTGCATTTTTTGTCAGAGAATGTTTTCACAAGTATATTTTCCATCCATTTCATTTGAATTGGAATTTTTGGCAAATATAAATGAAAAAAAAAAAAAAAAAAAAAATGCAACTTCTAAAGAAAACAGAAGGGATGAGCAAAAAGAATTATTTAAAAGGAAAAAGAATTCCAGTCTGAATAATTCTTATAAAGACAATATCAGATCTCAACCTTTACACAGATAAAATTTCTATTCAAATTTATACCATTTAGTAAAAGAAAAGAGTTGTTGGCTATATAAGGGGTGGGAGTTTTGGTTAAATACTTATATTTTGAAATACTTTAGTCTTCACACTTCAAGATTTAATACAAAGCTACTGAAAAGTGTTTGTGTGCATGTAGAAAATTAAGTCTGTCTATTATATATTTATAACTTATAGAATGAAAAAAATCTGTTTAATAGCAAAAGTGGTGCATTTTTTAAAAATGACATTTTAAGTGATATTATAATTTATGGAAAAAAAAATTACCTTCCAATTTTGAAGACATTGACAAAAGATGTAAAGAAAAAAAATTGTGTCCAAGTAAAATATAAAGACATCCTAGGGATATTATTATTATTTATAGTAGTATGTGATAATTTAAAATTTTTGAAAAACTAAATTATGTGTTAATATTAATGTTTTTGTTTGTAGAGAATGATGGTAAATGATTAAGTAGAGTTCAAGGTTGAATTTTAATTTCTGTCTATGGCTTTGGTATATGCATGTGTGTGTGGTGGCAAAGGTGTTTGTAAATATATATTTATACTTCATGATAGATTTTAAAGTCACAGAAACCAATCATCTTTCCACTACAGTCCTATAATGCCAGTGAGTGGACTGGAAGATCCTTCAGAGACCCAGACATAGGATGCAACATAGATATATGGAGGGAGATGGTCAGGGGACATTATGATCACACTCAGTTATGGGACTAATAATGATGATGAGACTTAAAAAAGCCTATTGTAGATGGGGGAGGAGGAGGAAAGAGTTTCATTGAAATTGATCGGTAGATTTAAAATGCCACCAGAAAGAATAAAAAGATTGTCTGACAAAAAAATATGTTACCAGATACAAAAGATGTTCAGTTTAAAAGAAATTTATTAGATTCTCTGGTGACAAATCAGAAAAAGTTCAAGTAAAATTATTTTTGCAGAATATAAGATATTTGACAGTACCAAGATATTTGCCTCTTTATTTGATGTTGGTTTGAATTTGTTAAGAATAAAACAAATCATTTCGCTGTTAATCAACCTAAGATTTTATACCATTCATACTGGATTAACCTTAAAATATTTTGATAAATTAAAAATGCAAAGACAAAAAAAAATACTGACAGGAAAACAAAATCTTCAAATGTTAAGTTAATCTGAATTTTGTTATGTAATTTTCAATCCAATGTTTCCTCAACTCTAATAGTTCATGATAAACTGATGATTTTTGCAATATTAAATTTGGTAAAAAGCTTAAAACCTTCAGAATAAATTTAATAAAAAATCTCCAATGATTTTTGCTTTTATCATTGCTCAGTAAATAAACAGTGAGAAGCATTTAGAAAATATTTTCTAAAATATTTAGTTGATATCCTCCACTATTTATATAAAGAACATCGCATTGATGATTGCAACAAAAGGACAAAAATAAAATATTCTCTTAGACTTAATGCTTGTTAGTTTTTACAAAGAAATGAAATCTACTGACCAATGTTTGACAGCCAGCATTTTAATTTTCATGCATCCCAATCTCCATTCAGTAATTTTTTTTCTTTTAAAATGGTACTGAAAAGTGCTGGGTTGGGGATACTCTCTAAAAACACCAAAGTTCTAAATCAGCAGATTAAAACAATATATTTTGACTTGGCCAAACAAAAAAATCTTATTTCAAACTAAAGATTAGTTTGCCTGCTACTCAAGGCTAAAGGGCCCCAGTTTGTGATGCTATTTAAGCCGTAGCTGGAAGGAAGAGTCATGCCTTTTCTCTGAACATTACTTCAAAGTAAATGAACCAAACTGTCAAAATTTGAACTCAGCATACAGAATCCACTTTCCACACTAAATAAGATGCTATTCTCGCATCAACATAATTTGAATAAATCTATTAAAAACTGGTAGATCCTTGTCTGCTTAAAAGAAAAATCTGAAAAACGGTTTCAAAACATTTAAAATTTACTCTTGTTTTTAAAAATATTATTACTGGTTTTAAGAAATTACAGAAATCATTTTATAAAATAAAATCTTATGGACATTTTTTTTCCCTTGATGAAAAGAACAGTAAATTATTGGCTAGTTTTTAAGTGTACCAAATAATTTTTTTTTAAATATATAAAAAAAAAAAATTTTCAGAGAAATCCAAGCAAAAAAGATGAGATTAAATGGAAAGAAAAAGAATCTCAATTAGTCAGAATTCAAAAATGTCATTCATAAAAAAAAAGAAATAAACAGTGAAAAGCTGCAAATGTAACAAAGAAATTCTATTTAAAAGAAACAGAAATTTGATGTTAAGCAAGAAAAAAATAAATCCTTTAAATTAAAAGATCCAAAATTAAAGCAGATAAAAATTACTATAAATTCAATTTAAGTGAACCATTTTGTTATGAAAAACAAAGTTTGAATGAAAAAAAAAAAAAAAAAAAAAAAAAGAAAAAAGTTCTCATTGTGACTATCTTCATATCTCTATAATCACTTATCACATCTACAAGGTTTGGGGGGGTAGGGAAGTAACTGTCTTTTTTTGAGAGAGTCAAAAATATAAACATTGACTTTCACAAATTTTCAATAAGGACGTTATGTTTATAGTTTGTAATTGTTTCATTTTATAAATGGAACATCGTCAGACTCATTTACAGCATTATTTTGGTTGATGCAATTTTCAGGTTTAAACTAAATTCAAATTTTGGTTTAACCAAACAGAGCTTTTTTTTTTTTAAATTAAAGAGTGTAATGGCTGTAATAGTTAGTGTTGGTATTGTGAATTTTGCAAGCAAATAAGGTTTGGGGGGTTCAAACGTGCTTAACCTTATGATCAAAATGGGTTATATTAGCAACAATGGAAATTTCTTGGGTTAGAATAAAATTTTTAAATATGGAATATTTTTATAAAATTGAAGTAAAAATTTTTTGTTTCTTTCCAGAATGAAATCCAGTAAATTGGTAGGATATGATTTAATGCTATGATTCATGAAAGCTTCTCAGAAAAGTAACCACTTTTAGAAACCAAAATTAATCTTTTAGTAAACATCTCAAGAGGAAGTGCTAATCAATTGAATAATTTTTGTTTTTTCTATAAAACAAGAATCTTTAAGTTTTAAAAATAAATTCACTGTGGCCAGATTCACTCAACTTTGACATTATGATCGAAGGAAGGACAAGTACTTGTCAATTGTCAAAAATGTTTAGGTATTAAGATTAATAGGGTTGATTCTGGTAAAACCTGAACAATTTAGATAGTATCTTGAATTAAGTCTTAAGGCAAAGTTTATGGTTTAATTTCCTGTTCAACTTTAAAATTACGACAGAGAGAATACATATTAAATGCTTGATAAAAATAATACTTTATAGACAATCAGATATGTATGTAGTTTATGAAGAGGAAATGAAAATTACATTAACTTTAAACTTGTATTGGAATTTTATTTCTCAAATTGTGTCATACTTTGAGGAAAGGTGAGTATTTATTTAAACAAACACAAGGGAACAGTTATGTTCTCTATTGTCAGTTTTGTTCGATATTAAATCTTAATGTTCATCCTCTGACCTTTTTTAGATAGACTTTTGAGTGATGAGACATTGAAAGAAAATTCCCAAAATTTCAAACAATTTTTTAAGGAAATTTTAATGTCTATCTTTAAGTTGGAAATTTAATTTGGTTGAGTGAAGGAAATGAGCAAACCAACTTGTTTGTTAATGACTGAAAAAAAACTGTGTGACTGGAAAGAAATAACAGCATAAAAAGTTGTAGCAAAGAATTGGTGAGAAATGTTTTACTTTGGTCTTTTGAAGAAAATCTGAATGAAATATTCAAAGAGTCAAGTGAAACATTGAAGGAAAAGATTTTGTGCAAAATGGGGAAATGATTTGTTACTTGATGATTAAAAAGAAATCAACTTCATCTGAGAAAAGATCAGCAGCGAGAGAAAAATTCATTTGACACAAATCTGGAATGTCTTTAGGAAAAAAAAAAAAAAAAAAAAAAAGGCTTTCAACAAACTGTTCTTGTTGTTTAAATTTTTAAGTAAAATAATAATTCAAAGTTTTGTCTGGTCAAACAAAATCCCTTTTTAATGGGAAATCCAGGTCAATATTTTAAGGATTTGTTTTTAAAGATTTTGTTGGCCAGATTTTTTTTTTTTTACTTTTATTGAAGATTTTCAAGTTTTACTCTGAAACTGAAAAAGAAAGGTGTCCAGAAGGAAGTCCCCAAATTTTATGTACATCTGATAAAGGAAGAGGCAGCAAAAGAAAAACATGGGTGGCAGTTTACACATCATTAATCCTGTCTTCATTTATCAGCAGAGGTGGCACAAATGACTTTCCTTTCACAAGTTTCTCCAGACCCTAAACAAAAAACAAAAAGGAAACAAATTAATATGTGATATAAGAAAAATATGTTGGCCAACCATTGGACAACACATTTTCTACATTCATTTTTCATAATTTTTTGCTTTCAAAGTTTTGCCAGTTATCTACATTCAACAGACAAAAACATCAAAGGACTTTTATTGTAGAGAATATAATGGGGGCAACTCCATTAGAGATGAAGGATTTCATTCTGATATTCATTTTAATTAAAATATTTCTTAAGTTAAAATGCTGATTCTGAAAATTTTTATTCTAGCAATTTTGTTCCAATTGTCATTCCCCACCCCAATGCACTGAACTTCATTTGGCATGCACACACACACATACACAAATAACAGAAAAAAAACAAAAAAAAACAAACTTTTTTCTCATACTACACTGCTTTTGTCCATATTAGAAATCAGTTTTCAAACAAATAGAATCTTTATTTTCAGAATAGGAACTTAGTTTCTGTATTAAAATAAACGAAAACAGTCCCTACCCCCACGTTTTGCGCTTACCTCCCCTGCATATGAGACAAGTGGTGAGATTTCGCATTCAACAACTGAATCATCACAGTCATTGGCTTGGCTGAAATAAAAAAAGTTAAAATTCATTTAAATTTATTTAATTTCTTACAAAATTTAATCATTCATCTTTTTTGCTTGTTATCTTAGAAAATACTGAATTTTTTTTTTTAAGCTGTAAATCTAAGAGCTAAAATTTTTAAGTCTCTAGTTCTACTTAAAAACACAAATTTTACATTACATTTAAATTCAAGTAACATTGTCAATCAAATAAATTTTTGTTTTTACTTAAATTCATATTTAAATATTTCAATTAAATATTTTCCTTTCAGTCATACATTCAAAATACATTGCTTCTTATGGATTTGTTTAAGGAAAAATTTTATTTATAAGTTTATTTATAATCCATCTTGCAAAATTTGTAGTCATTTAAAATTTTTCGATTTGTATTCAGATGTGAAAAAGCTATGAAAAATTGTTAGTGCCTTTGATCTCTTCAATAGATTTTTTTTTCACTTTAGCATTTTGGGCCAATGTATTCTTCAGCCTTCTTTGAGTTTCAAGTTTCATCTGAGATGATTGAGTGAAATTATTTAAAAAAAAAAAAGAAAAAAAATTCCTGATTCAACTTCCACTTAATGAGGTCAGAATATTTCAATAAAGACAATAAACAATGATTTGTGATAATCACAGAATTTTACAGATCATTGTGATAATTAAAGTTATAAATAAAAACAATTTTAAAAATTAAAAATATGCAGTAACAAATGAAAAATAATTTGTTTTTATTGACTTTGTATTTTGTGGGTAGAAAATAGATTAAAATTTTCTTGATATGAAATCACAAATTTAAAGATTTAAAATCGTCTCCCCATAATTCCAAAGCAAATATAAAAAATGTTTAGGGGACATTTTGTATTTCCTGATAGTAATATTTATTTCCAGTCTCTTAAGTATAAAGAAAAAAATTCCCATCATTGAAACACTTTTGTCCCAACATGCAAATTAATAAATTCATAATGCAATCTAATTCCTATTTAGTGGTGGACATGCCCCCCCCCCCCCACCATATTTGAACATTGAGGAAAGCCGGGATTTTAAGTGCTTATTTTCACTTCTCCACTTGGATAATTCTTGTTGCAATTTTCCTAAACCCCATTTTTGTCCTAAATTTATCTTAGTTAATATCAAGAAATTAACAAAAATGTTTTAAAACTACACTTGACAGCTAGGTAAGCCCTCCCCACTTAAGAGATTTGCTACAACACAATCTTCCTCTCCATGTGGCCCTGTGATTAAGCTAGTTAAGCTTTATGAATATTTATAAGCACAATTTATTGTAAAGTCATAAGTTTTTTGGGGGCTTTTTGCTCCAAAATAATTTATGAAACGTAAACGGAATAAAATGATTGAAGGGATTTTACTTGTCGACTTTCAATTTAGATTTAGTGAGAAACTTTGAACAAAATAAATTTGATGTGCTTTCATTTGATGTTCCTTATATATGGGAAAAGTTTTTGATAAATAGTTCCATATGAAAAGTTTGCACAAGGGAAAATTCTTAAGTTTTTACAAATTGTTTTTTTGCTGTTTTTTATTGTAAACCATCTTTGTTAAAAACAACTGAAAAGTCTTGAAATAATTTAGATAAACCTTTATGGATATTTTTCAAGAAAAATTGTAATAAAAGCAGCATCAAAGAAGAAAAAATGTATCTGCAACAGTTTGGCCAGAATTGCAGAAGATCAAAGAGAAAAGTTGGTAAAAGTGGATCAATATTTGAAAGTTACATACGAGAAATATAATTTTGATTAATATTTTTCATATTGTAATTTTTAAATCACATTTTGGCTGGTGGGTTCCCCGACATTTCTCATTTTGTATTTTATAAGAATTTAAAAAAAAAAAAAAGAAGAAAAAAAGTGCTTAAGTGCTTATTTGGATCCATCCCCTGAAGAACCCACTGACCAAGATGTAATAAGTGGGGGGATAAGAAGAATTAAAATGTCTTCAAATCAGTCAGGTTTTATTTTAAAGGAATTTTTTTTATGCTGTAGATTTTTTTTTACTCTTTAATGTAAATGTTAATGATATAAATTAGACAAATCATTTGTTGGACAGGTGGGGTGTTCATTTTCAGTTAGGAAGGTGGCTTCAGTTCCAATTTAATGACCGAAATATTTTACTATAGATTGAAAAAAAAAAAAAAGCCACACAGGGACCAAATTTCTTTTTTTTTTTCTTTTAAACATTCAATTATTGAGCAAGACATGAAGTTGTAAGCAGGTGACAAGTTGCAGAGAAAACATGAGCATCAAAGTTGGTTGTTACTTGAGATCACAAAATACTCACCTGTTGATGGCAGCCGAGTGGCTGTGGCAATTTTTACTGTGAAAAGGAAGGAATAGAAAAAAAGAAAAAAAGATAAGGGTAATTAGACAGACATGCAGGAGCAGCAAAGGTGACAGATGCTGAAGGGAGGAGGAGGAGGCAGAGTCAACAGAAAAATGCAACTAAATTTGATACAACAAAGTTACAAGCAGATTGACAACAGGTTGAATCACATTATCAAATCGAGCAAGTTTGGCAAGCAAGAATAGGGCATCTTTTAATAGAGTTGAAAAGTAAATCTCTTTGCATGGACAAGAGAAGAGTTGATGACAATGAAGATTTTTCTGCTTTCAATAGACCCCACATACACACACACACACACACCTTGAAAAATGCTTCAAATTAGCCTTGAAGACTTTACTTTAATTCAATGTTTATCATGGAAAGATTTTAGATATACATAATTGTGGTATAGATTTAAAAAATGTGAAATTTTATTGCGGCAGAAGGTTTAATATAAGGTATTTGTTTACATGAGAGGTTAAAAATTATATTAAATTAGTTTTTCTGATTTAACATCTTTTAAATCCTAAAAGGAAGGATTTTTTTTTCTATAATAGACTTATTTGAAAAGAAAATTTCCATGATGTTTAATTAATGGTCAAAGACAAAGTGCCTCACAGTTTCTTAGTGAAGAGAATTTTTATTTTGTAAGGGAAAAAAGAAATCAGTTTTTATGCAATTTTTTTTTATGATCAATAAGAAAAACCTCAACTGAAGCAAATAAAAAGATACTATTTTTTGTTTTCATATTACTTTGACAATACTATTATATGGAACAAAGTGACAGCAAGTCACTCCAAGACTCACTGCGTCATTTCACTACTTTTCAATTTCAAATTTTTCTGATCTTTTTTCAGGGTTTACAGGAACATTTATGAGCATAAAATTGGGCATATATATTTACTGATTGCTTTATTCCTATTAATGCTAATTGGTTTATGAGATGAGTTTGTTTACCCCATTAAATAAAAAATAAAAATTAAAGTCCATGAAATAAGATAAGTAGAGGTTTATCCCTGGTTTGCTGTTTGCTGGGTCCTTTGTTCCATGACTTTTGATGATTTGACTATCTTAAGTTTTGGTGATCTGATCGATCAGTTGTGACTTTCATTTTAAAGGGCACCAAGTTGAAAGCTTTTTGGTTATTGAATGTAACTGGTAGTAAGAAACTCAAAGTCTTTGCTAGCACTTAGAGACAACACTCTGGTCAACAATAACATAATATAAGGGTAAGTGCAGTGCTATGTCACACATGGACAGGTGTCCCTTTTAATGGACAACCTTGAGGCCACATCACACTTTAGTCTTAGCCAATTTGTGACCAGTGATAATTATTTTGGCTTTTTTTCTTTAAAAATGAAAATAATCTTCTCATGACAGTTACCATTAAAAGAAATACAAGTAAAAGACAAAAAAAAAAAAAAAAAAAAAATCTCCCCTGCTGAATCTTTCTTTCCACAATATTCATACCAATTTCTGTAGTGTAAAATTTTTTGTTTTGAAATGTTCCCTAGGTATCTTTTATATTTTTAGTTTTTGTAAAACTAATTTGAACTCTTATTGCTAGCAAGCAGTTCTGTTCCAGGCTAACTTTGTCTTTGTCAAAAACATTCTAGGATACATGTTTGGCCCTGGTGTTTACAACTGGGAAAATTCTCCAATCGCAAGTCTAGAGTCTGAATGATTTTTTCACATGTTTTTGATTTTATTGCATTCTGTTAGCTGTCTCTTTTTCATTTATTCTTCCATTTCTTCTCACAACTGTAGTATATTAGACAAAAGGTCTGACAGTATAGAAATAGCTCCTTACATTCATTTGTAAACATCATGTCAAGTGATTTAAGCATTCTAATATTATTGAAGTCAAGCTTTCAGTTTTTCCATTGCTTAGTCATTCAGTCAAATAGATTTCCCTATGATTAACATGCTTTTTTATCTCCTCTGACTTGTCGAGAATTGTAATTGTCCTCTTGGAAATTCAGATCATGTTGCAGTATCTCATTTTTTTTTTCTACTCCTCTATTAGACTTTTTTCTGTTACCAGTATATTGCCTGTTTAGCTGCTATAGCCTACAGGAATCACTTTTTTCAGCTTTACCAACTTGAAAGTTCTGATCACAACAAATCTTTGTGACTGCTTGAAATAATTGTAGACATGTCCTCAAAGAGAACAAGTTTTTGTTTGCTCATAGAATAATGCACAATGTAGCCTCTAACAAGTTTGGTTCTCAGGATTACTGGCAGCTTTGTAATATGTGTTAAATAAAGGTAAATTCTCTTCTCTGCATTCAATCTGAGTTGTTATTGTCTTGTGCTGATAAAGCAAAATGCTTTGCTCATGAATTATTTTTCAATTCTACATGACTCATCTGGAACAACCTTGACTTTCCACTTAGAACGGAGTCTCCTCTGTAATATATACTTGTAACTTTAACCATGTCTTCTATCATCTCTAAACAGGATCCCCCTATAAAGCATGCGATCTTGATTGTATTCCTGCAATTGATTTAACAAAATGTGCTCCTTTAAACTCTACAATAAATGCCTTGCTGCTTTTTGCTTTCCTGCTTTTTGGAAATTTTCTTCTGTAGTTCCTATTTTTAAGAACTTAGGTGAACTGTGTGATACTTTTGACTATTGGCCTATAAGCCTTACTAGAGTCTCTAATCAACTAGTTGGTTAAGTATCTCACTTTGCAGGATCTTCTTTCAGACAAACAATATGGTATTTGCTTCTCTAAATCAACTGCTGATGTGTTAATGGTTATTTTTGAAAGAATGTCAACCCTTAGATAAAAATGGTGAATCTCAGACGGTTACTTTGAATATCTTGAAGGGATTTGACAAGGTTTGGCATGTTGGCCTTCTTCACAAGTTGAAAGGTTATGGGATTTCTGGACAAATTGATCTGATTTTAATTTTTTTTTTACCTAATCACGAAATGAAAGTTGTCTTGAATGGCCATTCTTCTAGATCTTTTTACATTAATGCAGTTGTCCCGTAGGACTATTCTTGGGCCTACTTAATTCCTAATTTTCATCAATAACCTTTCCAATGTTATCAATTCTTGACTTGGTATGCATGCTGATGACATTATTTACTCCTGTCTTTGATAAGCTTAAATTGGCAGCTGATCTCAAAAATAACCTTTAATCTGTTAACTAGGAGAAGTAATGTCTTGTTAATTTTAATACCTCTAAAATGAAACTGAGAATTGTCTTAGAGAACACTTTTTACCTTCCATCAGCATGGCTGATGCTAACCTTCAGAAGATTGACTCATTGCACCTTCATGTGCTAACATTTTCAGTTGACATGAAGTAGAAAGATTATATTGAAGCAACTGTTAAGTCTCCTCCTAGGAATGTTAGTTCACTGTGTCATGCTAGACAATTTTTCAAACCAGAATCTATTTTACATATTTATGTGTATCATTCATCCATGCATTGAATATTGCTGTTAAATCCAAAGAATATGCAATATTATCAATTCTGACCTGACATCTTGGCTTGAGTCACTATTCCCATTGCTGTAACATAGCTTCCCTCTGCCTTTTCTATAAATATTTTCATGGTAATTGTTCTGATGAGCTTTCCTCATTGGTACCTCTTTGAGGAGAGTTCTTTTGTTTCCGACGACGTACGACCAAAGTTTGACGCCAGACGCATTTGCGAGTGATTACGAACTGTTTTTTGATTTCAACCTTTGTTAAGTTCATTTTTATTTTTAATTTACGTTCCGTTTGACTTTTTTGCCAAAAGTTTGATTTGTTTTTTCTTTCTTTTCCCTCCCCACTTTTTTATACTTTATCCCTTGTTTCTTTATTATTAATTTTCATTAATATGTATTTTTGAGTTTTAATTTTTTCCTTTTAATTTTTAGTAACTTCCCCATGCCAACTTTATTTTTTCATTGTTTATTTTGCCCCTTGTAAGACTTCGTTTTTCTTTGTTTACATTTTTATTTCTACGTGTTTTCATTGTTTCTTTGTTGTTCTCGTAAATAACTGTTATTTATTCTGTGTTCCTTTATTTAAGTCTTTTCTGTGTTTATTGTAATTTTTTGCATTTATTTTCCGCATTTATTTTTCTATTCATTAGTTCTTCTTTATTTTAGTTTACTTGTTTTTGTTCGTGTTTGGGCTGACTAGAATTTTCTAGTGGCAGCCATATTGTATTTGTGAACTCATTTAGCATTTTTCTTTTCGTATTTTCTGTTAAAAAAAAAAAAAAAAAAAAAAAAAAGATACTTTTTGATTTATTTTTTTGTCTTAAATTGTGAATATTATTTGCGTACTCGCTTTTTTGTAATTTGTAATTGTTAACTGTTTTTATTTTAATGTATTTTGTCCTCTTTTGCGTACGTATTTCCGTAACTTATTTTTACGTGTTTAACTGTTTATTGTTTCTGTCTCGTTAAATTTCTTTTGTTATTTGTGATTTATTCGTATTTTATCGTTTAAATTATACTTTTATTTGTTGTTTTCTGTTTTATGTGAAGGAAAAAAAAAAAAAAAAAAAAAAAGACTTGTTTTTTTAAAAAATGGGTCCAAGAAGAAATGTGAGAAAGAACCTGTTTGGTTCTAAAAAAAAGAAAAAAGACCCTCCTGATAAATATTCAGATGCGCAAGAAAGCCCAGATGTTGAAAAAAAAAAAAAAGTATGGTATCTTCTAATGGTAATAATTTAGAAGAAAAAAACAAGAGTTCAGAAAAAAATAATGGTGGCCTCAAACGGCCAAAATACTGGCATTGAATCAAAAGTTCCAGACCAGAATATGATGGCCGAAAGCGGCCAAAACGCTGATAATAAAACTTTGAGATAATGATCAATCAGGACGCCTTCCGCTCAATCCCCAACTGTCTGGATGTAAAAGGCCAGAAGATGCCGATAATTGTCACGGGTCGTAAACCAGTATGCTGGAAGTGTGGAAAGACTGGTCACCTTTCCTCTTCCTGCACAGAGAAGAAGGCCGCTGAAGTTCTGGCCCCCGCCCAACCAAATCCCCCTTTGGTCGAGTCTGTTCCATCCGTCCCACCTGTAATGGGCATGCTGGCAACCGGGACCGGTGTGGAAAATCCCCCGGTTGGGTTCAAATCTCAGTCCCCATTCCCCGAAAAGCCTTCGCCTGCCGCTAATGTGGTTAGGGAGAAGGGGGAATGGCAGGTCGTTGGTAGGTCTAAAGCGAAGATCCCGGCAGTGGAACCTCGTTCCACACCTAAAACAGGGAAAGGCACAAACAGCCCCACTCCCTCAACCAGTGCCAAGGCGACTCTCCGGCTAGTTACTCCGATAAGCTGAGATCTAAAATGATCCAGTATGAACCTTCTTTCGAAAAGAAGGAGAAACTTCAGCAACTCAAGGAGGCTCTTCAATCCAAAAGACATGATTTGGAGCAGAAATCTGGCACCTCTTTGTCGGCACCGTCTTCCCCTCATCACCAAAGACTTGATTCTGAGAACTGAGTATGAAGGCAGGCGGAGGTCCAAGTCTCAGTATATGAGGTTCCTCCTCAGATTGTCAGGGAGCACTTGGTCGCTTATCTGTGCCAGCTTGGATAGATACTCAGTGCTTCCTCAGATGATCTGACCAGGGGGTGGAGCTTCGAAATAATGATCAATCAGGATGCCTTCAGATCCATCCCCAACTGTCTGGATGTAAAGGGCCAGAAGATGCCGCCGATAATTGTCACGGGTCGTAAACCGGCATGCTGGAAGTGTGGAAAGACTGGTCACCTTTCCTCTTCCTGCACAGAGAAGAAGGCCTCCGAAGTTCTGGCCCCTGCCCAACCAAATCCCCCTTTGGTCGAGTCTGTTCCATCCGTCCCGCCTGTAGTGGGCATGCCAGCGACCGGGACCTTTGTGGAAAATCCCCCGGTTGGGTCCAAATCTCAGCCCCCATTACCCGAAAAGCCTTTGCCTGCCGCTAATGCGGTTAGGGAGAAGGGGGAGGTGGAATGGCAGGTCGTTGGTAGGTCTAAAGGGTAGATCCAGGCAGCGGAACCTCGTTCCACACCTAAAACAGAAAAAGGCACAAACAGCCCCACTCCCTCAACCAGTGCCAAGGGCGACTCTCTGGCCAGCTAATCTGAAATGCTGGGATCTAAAATGATCCAATATGAACATTCTTTCGAAAAAAAGGAGAAACTTCAGCAACTCAGGGAGGCTCTTCAATCCAAAAGACATGTTTCGGAGAAGAAATATGGCACCTCTTTGTCGGCACTGTCTTTCCCTGTCACTAAACATCATCCCATGGTCCCTCCCCCTATCACTAAACCTATTAAAAAAGTAGCTTCTACAATGACCACTCTAAAGAAGGGACCTGTCACAAAATCACCTGGAAAAAAATCATCAACCAATCCTTCCCCTATGCAGACTCCCAAAAATACACCTACAAAATCAGAACAACAAAAAAGACAGAGAAGTCCATCTTCAGATTCATCTGAAGCCACAGAAAAGAAAATTAAATCCAAACCAATATATAATACAGGGGAAGACGTGTGCCGTGTTTATAAAGAAATTGAAGAGAAGGCTTTACTTCATGCCAAGAAATTAAAAGACTTAAAAACACTTAAATTTCAGGAAAATAAAAAATTTAGATGTAGAGAACCCCCGAAACTTTCCAAACGCAAAAAGGGTTCTCACTGTGGTGAGATCAGGTGTAGCCGGCCAACAGATATGGGCCATGATGGCCAATGCCAATGAAACATTCGGCATGTTTCCACCGATGTCATGTTTTGATGATGACAACGTAAAAAAATTGCAACAATTTTGTTCAGGGAGGTTTCCGATTTTTGTTCACCCCTCCCTGTATAGAGCGTTAAAATTAACATTCCCCTTGGACATTGGCGGCCTGTCTCCTGATGGCACCATCAAGAGCGAGATGGGTACTGGCTCAATGGGAGAGGCTGTCGGTGTCCTGACCCGGGCCATGTTCAATGCAGGAGAGCAACCCTAATCGGTTTTTATCATGGCTCTCTGGTTAGCAAGTGTGAATGCCTGAGGCCTGAGGTCGGAGTCTCGCAGGGTGAGGCTCTCTCGTGACCTTCAGTGTCTCGGGGTGAATATCTGTTGTGTACAAGAGACCCCGTTTTCTTCTCGCAACTATGAGAATATTCTGTCAACAGGGTTTTCCCTCTATTCGGCATGTTTTGATGGACGCTCGATGGGTGTCTCTTGGCTGGTGAGCAAGTCATTGAAGGCTGCGTGTCTTCGTGTCTTCGCGGATCCGGCGGGCAGACTTTGCGTGTTGGACATTACCATAAAGGATAAGGCTCTTTGTCTCATTGGGGTTTATGAGCCCAGTGTCCATACTGAGCGGCCTGCTTTGTTTTGGCAGATCGAGCAGTTTTTGACGACATCACGTCGGGTAGCTTTAGTGGGTGATTGGAATGCTGTCCTGGATCCTGATATAGATCGTATAGGGACAAATTCGGCTACTAACAAAACGGGATCGAATGTGTCGAGATTCGGATGAGGAGGGCGTCTTCCTTCCAGAAGTCCTGCCTGCTGTTTACCCCGAGCCGAATGCTGCTCCTATCGTGAATGTTGTCGTGCTCTGAAGCGCCTCTTACGGGTGTCGGATGGCCTCTCCAATGTCCAGGCGTTGTCTCGGGCATTAAATCAAGTTTTAGTCAGCGGGGCCGTGCATGATGATCTGATTGACGATCTCGGTCAGACGAAGCAGGAGGCTCGCTCAATATGGCCTTGGGTGCCTGGGTTGAAATACCTCAATAACTATGAGGCATCACTCACCTGGCTGGTGATTCGTAGGGCCCTCTGGGTCACCAAGAGACTCTGCTCAGCTGGCTTGGAGAATTCTCCAAACTGCCGACGTTGTAGTGGGGAGGTCGAGACCTTGGGTCATGCCTTCTTTCATTGCAGCCAGGTAGTGCCGTTGTGCAAGTTTGTTGAAGGCCTCATGGTTCACATGCTACAGGGAAAGTCCTTTGTCCTTCCGGCTGTTTCCGTTTGTAGCAATGTGGCACCGCTGCTGACGAAGGCTGAACAGTATGTGTTCCACTGCTTTCTAGGCGTTATGAAAGTCGTGATTTGAACGACACGTGAGAAGGGATTCTATGGAGGCGAGAAGTTCACCTCTTCCCAACTGATCTTATACTTTAAGCATCAGCTTAAAGTCAAGATTAGGATGGAAAGGCGGCGGCTCACTTCATCAGAATTCAGCAAAAAGGTGGGTGAATCTTGCGCGCTTGTGTCGTGTGAAAGGGGATGACCTTGAGTGGCACATTGATGCCGGTTAGGCATCAGGATATTGTTCTTCCTGGGTTGAACTTGTGCAACCCATCCCGAAATTAGGCTAGATTAGGTTTTCTTTTTTGATGCTTTAGTTTCCTTTTTCAGTTAACTTAGCTAGGGCAGGTATGCTTATTGGCCCCTTTTATTTCTGTCCCTATTTTTCTTTAAGTTTAATTCCCCATCCCCTCCCTCGTTAGGTGGTCAGTGATGTCAGTTCGCTGGTGGATAAGTGTTTTTTCGTATTTGCTGTTGTGTCTGATTGAGTGCATGTCAGTGTGAGTGTTTGGGATGAATGAATGTTGTTTACACTATTATAGTCCCACATTGATTTCGGCCAGTGAAGTGATGTTTCTGTCACATTTAGTGATTGTGGGTTTTTTTTTATTATTAATCTTATTTTCTTTAGTTTCTTGTAAATAGTTTTTTGTATTCATATTGTAAATACTCATTGGGGTTAATTTTTAGAATTGTTATTTTATTCCTCCCACCCCCACAGACAACAAATTGTAAATATGAGGACTAGTTAGTATTTTCATAGAGACAAAGAGGTATTATGGTGTTTGTAGTAAGAAAGGTACGTATGAATGGTTTGTTTTGGTGTAAGGAATATTGTTTTTTACGATTGGGTCAGTGCTTGCGGCTAGCTAAGTTATAGTTAAGACAGAAGAAGACCGTCCTTTCCCCTAATCCCCTTTTTGGCCTCGTGCCAAATTTCTGTAGATAACAGAATAAATATCGCTTTCTTCTTTGGTATCTCAACTTTATGAATCTAAGTGCAGTACTAGATTGGCATGTAGATCTCATTTTACAGTTGTTATTGATAGATACAACTATAATAAATTTCTGTGTAAACAGTTTCTTCTCACACTTCTCTTCCTTCTTGCTTCCCCATCAACTTTGAACTTCAAATAAGTAAATGCAACATCAATTGTCATCTTCTGTTTCCTTAATTCCTCTTTTATTGGCCTCTACCTAATAATTTTCTCAAATTTTTTCACACTCAATAACTCCTTGCATCTTAGTGGCTTTAGCACCTTGCTTGGGATGAAATGAAAAAAACCAAAACACACAGTAGTTACAAAAGTAAACTTCATATTTTCTAAAATCCACTTTCCCTAGCAAAGCTTTGATTTTCATTTAGATCTTCAATCATTCTGTTAAAATATTTATGTGGACATTACTCTCTGGCTTTCAATCTTGGACCAGCAAGCTCATCTTGTGCATTGTTGTAACATTTCAAACAGTTTTTTTTTCCTGGCCTTCTTCAGGTGTGTATAACCTTTTTGGAATTTTGGACCTGGACCTTTATTTAATCTCTTAGTGGAAGGAGATTGCTCTCATTTGATTTTTCATGTTTAGTGGGGGTGGGTATTTTGTATTGGTTAATTCTAGTCTATTCATCTTTGGTTTATCTTCGCAAATCCAATGGGGTATAATTTTGGAGCCTTCAATCTAAACTTTGATTCTTGAATGTTTTTTCTTAAGACATTGTAAATGTGGTGCTCATCTTTATGCTAGGTATGCTTAGCAGGTGCACTGATTATCTCAGTTGTCTTATCCTCCAGTGTTCATTATCAATGATCTTGAATAAATTCCATAGGGGTTGATGACCACCCTCAAAACCCACAACTCTACCCTGCCATATATGATAAAAACCTGCCCAACTGTCCAAGAGTTTAATACCTCTGTCCTATGGGATGGAAATGTTACACTTTGTTTTAGTGGAACAAAAAGACAATTGACACAAATATGAAATATCACCTGCTAAACATGAAAAGTGAGAAAAGAATGATCCCTCCCAGTGAATTAAATAAAGTGCTTAGTTCAAAATTAGACTAATAGATATCTAAAGAACTGGAATGTATATCAGCTGGAAATGTGCATTTTGATCTAAAGAGAAATGTATATAATAATATTGGAAAGTTTGAAATCAAGAATTAAATGATGTCCATTGTTTGAGATTTTCTCTCAGTCTGGGTAGAATAATCATTTGAAATTTTAAGTTTCAAATCTCCAGGAGAGTGGCTTTGTGTTTACTGAGAAAATTAAGTTGTTTGTGTTATTCCTAGTGAATTACTGTTCTTACCCAATCATGTCTCTTTATGCTGCTTAATTAAATAATAGCTTATTTCAATGTGCTCTTGATGTAATTTGGTTTAAGATTTGCTCTGGACTGCAATCACAAATTATTAATTTTCCTTTTCAAGTGTCCTTTGCATAGCCAACTCACATTTCTTTAGGTTTTCTAGTTTTGTGTGTGTGTGTGTAGTAGTAGTAGTGGTGGATTTCTACCGGACATGTTTTTTTCTCTATTCTGCTGCTAGCAGGCATCAAGCATTTTGGTAAGTCAGTCATCAAATATCAACCATTAAAGAGAAAGGAAAAGGAAAGAGTAATACATGCAAAATTTTTACTAAAATATTTTTTCTCTCCAGGATGAAGAGGGAAAGCTAAAAATACATGCTTAGAAAAAGTGAATGACAGAATAATTCATAGCAAGCTTGACTCACAAATCATTACTAATCTAATAAGTATAATCCTCACTAAATACCTCCATACTTTGACCTTGTGCCAGACTAAATCAAGCCTAATAAGTACAAGTTAATTTAATGACTAAATGTTTTGAAGAATAAAGAGAAAAAATAAAAATAAAACTTTTTACAAAGTGAATTGTCTTACCTGGGTATGTCTGGAATAGGTGTGCCATTTTTCTGTATAAATTTTCCTCCTGCATTGAGCACATAACGATGGTGAAGATTATGTAGCGCATGAAGGCATGTTGAAGGGGTGTCTTTTGGTTTCCCTTCAGCATTCTTTAGGGGCGCAAATTCATCTTCTCTCAGAACTTCCCAGACGGCAAAGTTGCTGTCACATTAAGGACAAAAACCACAAACAAAAACGAGCCCACAAAAACAAAATTGTAAAAAAAAAGTGTGGTTGATGCAGATAAAACCAGGGCATCGCATTTTGGGGATTAGTGGAAGCAGCAGGTAGGAGAACAGCAGAAACCAACACCAAAAGAAGGAAAAAAAAAAAAAAAAAAAAAAAGAAGCTTTTATTAAATGCAGTGTAAAAATGTTTACCCTAAAATGAAAATAGAAAAATGTTCAAGTTGTCAATGAAAAAAAAGTATAAAAACTTTGAATTTAAAAAGGCAAAAAAAAAAAAAAATACAAACTATCTTTATATGAATAAGAAATTTTGTACTTCTATAGTTTTACTAAAATATTCCATAAAGTTGGCTCTTTCTGTTTAAATTATTGGTATTCTAAAAAATAACTTTTTGAAAAAAAAAAAAAAAAAAAAAAAAAAATGAAGATGTAAGATACAAGGCAAACTAGAAATGAAAATAAAAAAAAAATAAAATGAATCTTTTCATTTTTTATATAGAATTTACTTAGCAAATCACTGTGGTTGTATAAACTTAAAGTCCCTGCCTCTTTGTGGAATCTGGCTAGAGAACATTGCTAATGTTATTTACATTTGGACTACTGTCGTTTTGGACACTTTGCCCTCAGTATATATTGCCCACTTTGCCCTCAGTATTGATCTGGGTAACCTACGGCGAATTCTGAACTGAACCCTTTATTTAATCTATGGGGGTAGATTGTTCTCATTCCACTGCCCATATCTAGGGATAACTCATCTATTTTTTTTTTTATTTTTAATATTGCTCACCCTGTTTCCATTGAGTCCAAGTACACACTGCCTGGCCAAGGGATTGAACTCATAATTACTATGTCCCCAAATTCCAATGTTTTAATCACCAAATTACTTTAATCACACAATTACTCTGTCAACAAATTTCAACATTTTTTTTTTAATCCAATGGGACAATAGCCAAGTGGATTAAAGTGTTGGATTGGGAATTTTCCTGTATGTACTTGGACACAATGAAAAGGAGCAGTACTAAAAATAAGAACTAGACATCTCTAGACATGCTTATCAATCTTTTGCAGGTTATTTAAAGCCACAAAATATTTTTATATTGTAAGAATTTTTTTTTTAGAGATAATGATTTACTGATACAAGTCCTACTAATTAACCCATAGCTTGGGAAAGAGGATGCAGATTCATGTCTTTCCCATGAGTGTTTGTACATAAGTGAATATAACAAACCTGACTGGAATTAAAACTCAGCTTTCAGATTTTCTACCATTATCCATTTACACCACCCATACATCAAAGCTTACAGCACCTAGTATTCCCAAATGGTCACCCATCTAGGCATTGACCAGGCTCAACTTCAGTGTTCATGAGAACTGGTGTTGCAATATATATATATATATATATATATATATATATATATATATATAAATAAAAAAAAAATAAAAAGGCTTAAACACTAATATTCCATGGTCATAATTTATTCCATTGGAATCGTAAATACGATCCAATTCATCAGACCTACAAATTCAAAAAGAAAACAGAAAAAAACCTACTCCGGAAATAAAAATAGAATTTAGAGGGAGTGTAATTATGAGAGTGTGGGACGAATGTTAGTTTATAAGAGAGGGGTTTAACAGAGAGAGTTTTATTTAAAATTAGGTGTGAGTGGAAGGGGGAAAAAGACTGTTGTCAGATGTCTAAAACAGTATAAGGATACACATCGAGGTGACATACACACACCATGGCCGATCAAATCTTAAAGAAGGAGGGAGAGGTAAGGAAAGATGTGGTGGGGAAGAAAGATGGGGCGGGTGAAATTAAAATTGTAAGGGACGCTGTGTAATTGAGAAAATTTGACAAAAATAATATCGACTGCAGGTTACAAATCAAATATTATAAACAATAAATATGACGATTATCTAATCTGGCGAGGACCTATATTTTTATGTTCAAAACGCATGCTAAACCACACATACACAATAACTTATACACGTATATACATACACATCAGAAGGGGATCTGATCGATTTAATTAAAAAGATTAAGTTCAAGAATTATAACAACTACTTCCTGACTATAATTGGTAGAGACATTAAAAACATAAAAAAATCCAATAAATTATGGATTAAAGCCGACAAATCTAAAAATTTCTATAAAGTTACACCTTCTGAATATGACAAAATCGTCACTGACAAAATTACCAGCTCTTATAAAAAAGACAAAGACAATAGTACCTTATCATCTATCAATGAAGACATCTGCAAATTTGCTAACAAATGTGGAGTTGCTGACAGAATGGGCAAATTTGGTTTGAGGATGCATACATTCTCTTCAAAGATCATAAGCCGAACTTCATCAATAGCTTGCAGTCCCGTCTAATTAATCCCTCCAAATCTGAGTTGGGATTAATTTCTAAGAGTATTATTGAGAAAATAACTTCATGTGTCCTGGAGAAATACCCTGCTAACCTTTGGAAAGACTCGGCCGAGACGATTAAATGGTTCCTAAAGATCCCTAACAAAAGAAGAGCCACTTTCATCCAATTTGACATCTTGGATTTTTACCCTTCTATTTCGGAGGAACTATTAAGTAGCAGCCTTAATTTCGCCAAAGGATATACTGAAATAACGGATAATGATCTGAACATCATTTTAGCGTCAAGAAGATCAATTCTTGCATACAATGACGCTACTTGGGTGAAGAAGAATAATGGTAGTTTCGATGTACCTATGGGGGCCTTTGATTCCGCCCAAATTGCAGATCTGGTGGGCATATATATTCTCGACACCTTGAGTAGAGTAGTTAACCTTAGCCAAGTCGGAATTTATAGAGATGACGGCCTAATCATTGTCCCAAATAGCAATGGCCCCTTGACTTCTAGCTTACATAAGAAGATAATTAGGGCCTTCAAATACTTAGGCCTTAAAATTGAAATATCTTCCAACATGAAAATAGTCAACTTTTTGGATATTACACTAAATCTATCTAATGATACCTTTAAACCCTTCCATAAAGTTGATCAAACACCCCTATATATCAACGTCCACTCTAACCACCCTAAACATGTGATAGACCACATCCCTAAAACTGTGAATACTAGAATAAATAAGCTATCTTCTAGCCAAAAAGTCTTTGATGATAATAAATTTATATACAATCAGGCCCTCAAAAATAGTCGTTTTAGACAGGAATTAAACTATAACGGAGAACTTGGAAATCAGAACAATAACAGATCTAAAAATAGAAACAGGAAGGTAATATGGTTCAACCCACCATATTGCAAGCTCTCTAATATTGACATAGGAAGTTTTTTTCTGAAATTAATTGATAAACATTTTCACAGTAAACATCCATTAAGTAAAATTTTCAATAGGAAGACTGAAAATTAGTTACTCATGCGTTAGAAATATGGAGAAAATCATATCTTCCCATAATTGCAGAATACTTAGAAACTACCATTGTAATGTGACTCAATCAAGTAACCCTACCTGCAATTGTAGGAATAAAGATCATTGCCCAATCGGGGGTAAATGTAACTACAAAAATGTAATATACGAGGCAACTATCTTTCCCGAGGAAAATATAAACGAGAAAAAAAGATATATAGGTATATCCGCCGGTAATTGGAAGCAGCGTCTATACAACCATAGACACTCTTTTAGATATAGATGCCTTAGAAGTCAAACTTCCTTATCCAAACACTACTGGGATCTGGTGGATAAGGGGTTAACCCCACTTTTGAAATGGAGATACCTATCAAGAGCCAAAACACCTAATAACTTCCGCGATCGGTGTGATCTGTGCTTGTCGGAAAAAATTTTTATTATCAAAGATAAAAATCAAGATGAACTGTTGAATCTTCGTAATGAGATATTTTCTAAATGTAGACATAAGAAAAGATTCAAAACATAAACACCGTTTTGTAACTTTCTGTCACTTAAGTCAGTTCCATCTTGGTTCAAAACATCGGGCATGACATTTTAACGGAATGACTATTATGTTTATTTTGTTTATCTCTATATAGATCATTGTGTATGTTTTTGTGATGCGCTATGGTTTTTTTTTTTTTACGCCCAAATTGTTGAAATTTTACTTACTTAGTTCTTAAATTCTAATTTATATGTATGTATTTGTACGTATTTGTATGAATGTGGGTATATGTGTATATATAAATTGTTGAAATTTTACTTATTTAGTTTTTAAATTCTAATTTATATGTATGTATTTGTATGTATGTGGGTATATATATATATATATATATATATATGTGTGTGTGTGTGTGTGTGTGTGTGTATGTATGTACTGGCTACGGGTATATGTAGGTATATATTTAGGGGTGTGTGTATTTGTATATATATGTATGTATATGTATGGATATGTGTGTGTATGTGTATATATTCATGTATACGTATGTGGGTGTAGGTATATATAGAAGGATATATATGCAGGGATGTGTGTATATGTATATATATATATATATATATATATATATATATATATATATATATATATGTATGTATATGTATGTGTGTGGGTGTGCGTATGTGTTGGTGTATATATGTACCCATATATATGTATGTGTATATATATGTGTGTATGTGGGTATAGATGTGCGTGTATATGTGTATGTATGTATAGCTAAACGGATAGATATAGGGATACATTGTTTTTTTTGTTTAATTGTATAGAAATGTAAGGTTTTAGGTATATATGTTTATGCGCATGTATGCGTATGTTCATATGTACAAGTGTGTGTAAATGGGTAAGGAATGGATGCCTATGGATGTATGTGTGTATATGTTGGTATATGTGTGTACATTTTTGTATATATATATATGTGTGTGTGTGTGCGTATATATATCTGGTTTTTGTATGTGTGTGTATGTATATATGTGTATGTGGGTGCATGTGTATTTATGTATATGTATGTGGAAAATGTGTGTATAGGTGGATATACGTGTATATATGTGTGCGTATGTATATGTATGTATATGTATGTGTGTATGTGTATATATATGTATATATGTGTGTGTGTAGTATATACATGTATGTATGCGAGTAGATGTTTGTGTATATGTATGTGTGTGTGTATATACATGTGTGTGTGTGTCTATGTATATATGTATATATATGGATGTATGTGTGTGTGTGTATGTATATATATATATATATATATATATGTATGTATATATATATATATATTTATATATATATGTATATATGGAGGTGTGTGTGTATGTGTATATATATGTAGGTGTAATTATTTCTTTATCATATATTTCTGTATGTATATATATATATATATATGTATATATATATATATATATATATGTATGTGTGTGTATGTGTATGTATATATATATATATATATATATGTATGTATATATATATTTATATATATATGTATATATGGAGGTGTGTGTGTATGTGTATGTGTATATATATGTAGGTGTAATTATTTCTTTATCATATGCGCGGTAATTATTAGAAAGCGCTTAGTATCTGAGATATTGAATCAGATATATGTATATGTGTGTGTGTGTATGTATATGTATGTGTGTATGTATGTGTGAATATGTGGATATATGTGTATGTGTACATGGATATATGTATGTGTGTATGTAGGTACACGGCGATGTGTATGTATATACGTGTATAAGTTATTGTGTATGTGTGGTTTTGCATGCGTTTTGAACATAAAAATATAGGTCCTCGCCAGATTAGATAATCGTCATATTTATTGTTTATAATATTTGATTTGTAACCTGCAGTCGATATTATTTTTGTCAAATTTTCTCAATTACACAGCGTCCCTTACAATTTTAATTTCACCCGCCCCATCTTTCTTCCCCACCACTTCTTTCCTTACCTCTCCCTCCTTCTTTAAGATTTGATCGGCCATGGTGTGTGTATGTCACCTCGATGTGTATCCTTATACTGTTTTAGACATCTGACAACAGTCTTTTTCCCCCTTCCACTCGCACCTAATTTTAAATAAAACTCTCTCTGTTAAACCCCTCTCTTATAAACTAACATTCGTCCCACACTCTCATAATTACACTCCCTCTAAATTCTATTTTTATTTCCGGAGTAGGTTTTTTTCTGTTTTCTTTTTGAATTTGTAGGTCTGATGAATTGGATCGTATTTACGATTCCAATGGAATAAATTATGACCATGGAATATTAGTGTTTAAGCCTTTTTATTATATCCTTACTCTGTCCTGGACATTGAGTTCTACCTGGATTTTATCCTCTCGGAAATTTTTTATTCTAAAATATACATGTGTATATATGCACCTGTGGATTTTGCATATATATGTATATTTACCACTAATATTATCTATATATATATATATATATATATATATATACACACACACACCTGCTAATTAGCCAACATTTGCATCACCTCTTGCCATGGTTACATTGTTTAGGATTGATTGATTTTTTTTTTTTTTCTTTAGACAAAATATTTTGTTGCCCATACCAACCAGCACAGTAAAGATGGGGAGAAATACCACTGGAAATTGATTAAAAACAGGAAAATATATTGCAAATCAGTGTAAGACTTGCAAAGAAAAAGAAAAGAAAAACAAAAGCAAAGCACAAAATCCAACAGCAGGGAAGGAGATAAAAAGGTTGTCATTTAAATTGGAAGCATTGGAAATTTCCCTAGTGTTGATTTTAATGTAAATACAGTTTCACAAAAGATTAATAAGGTTTGATTAAAGAGAAAAAAACATCAGTAGTTTATCCGTTCATAGAGCTAATAAAACATTTTTGAAAAACTTCTTAGAGTTCTTTAATTTACTAAGGATATTTTCATGTGCTTGCAAACTTCTGATGAAGCTTTGGTCCAGGAATTTATTGGAAATTATTTTTATTAACCCAACCATACCAATAAAAGAAGAATTCCACCACCAATCAGCCTCATCAGGTGAGACTAATTCTGCCAAGGCATTAATTGATTTTCCCCACAAAGTAAAAGCTTATTGGATGAAGAGAGAATACACTTCTATTCCGGACCAACTTTTATCCCATATTGCAATTTAGCAACAAAAAACTACTTTTAGTGGCTAATAAAATTCATTAAATATGAAAAATTTCATGATAAAGTCAGAATAATTTAGAATTGTTTTTAGAACTTTAATTTCAAGATCATGTTGTTGAACTGAACAAAATGACAATTCGTATTTACTCCAAGAGTAATTAAAGATTAAAACAATTGTAACAAGAGTAAATATCATTGCCAGATTAGGTTAGTTAGACACTCAGTCAGGATTTATTTCACTTGAAATTGAAAGCGGCATCTCCTTTTTAGCAAGTAAAATATTCAGTCGCATTTTTGCTGTTATGAAAATTAATAGAATTACAGGTTATGCACAAGAAAAGGTTTCAAGATCAAGTGAATCAGATTTAGTCATTACTTTCTTGCTGTAAACTTGTATAAAAAACAAAACAAAAAAGAAAGCAATTGGTAAAATAAAGTTTTCTATTTAGAAATTAATTTGTAATAGATATACAAATAAAGTTCAAAAGTTATAAGCCAGAAGAAAATCTGAAATGTATCATCTTTTCTTTGATTTCTGTTTTTTCTTGGCAGTGATATATTTTATTTAGGTGTTTAGGTCAAAAATTTTATATAAATGAGAAAACTGACAAAATTTGTCATTTATAAAAAAAAATAAATAAAAAAACAAACAAACAAACAACAAAAAAAAACAAGAAGATTTAAGAATTGTAAATAATTCTATCAATTAATTCATAAAAATCTTACAATATGTCTGAATTTTGAATTCTAAGGGTAAAGTTTAGAGAACTTACTCGCAAAGTCTGAAGACATCAAAGACAAATTTCTCCATTTTGATTCCATTTGGTTCTGTGGGCATGAACTGATTGCCTTTTTCATCAATACAAGTAATCTTCTTTTTTGCAACATGATGTTTCAATTCAGGTTCATGTTTTCTGCAAAAATGACAAGAGAAGGTAAATATATCTATATTTACTTATTTGCTAAATATAGATACAAAAGAGAATGAATACATGACCATGGGGTCATGGGAAGCTTAAATCATTACAGGCAGGAGACAATCTGTAAAAAAAATTTATATGACATTCATAGAAGTGTAGAAGCAGGTGCATAAAGGTGTGTGTGTGTTTATAGTAACTATGGCAACCAAAGTGCTGAAGCTTGGGTTGATTTTATACTTACCATATTTTGGCAGATTCCTTCTACAACTTTCTTTGGTTGCACAATCAGTGGGCAATGAAGATTATATAAGTGGATACTGAGATCTGCATTGAATAGCGACAGTCTGTTCGCTGCTTGACCACAATTTTCCAATGGCCTGAAGATTGTGGTCAATCATGAAACAGACTGTTGCTGCTCAAGGTTTGCTTTTATATTTGCATACACTATCAAGAAGGTTATATCTGTGATGCTAAAAATTGATATAAGAAATTTACCAACTTCAGAACTCCCACCTCAGCGCCCACTCACTCATATTGGAGTCCACAAATAATTACAGCATATGGCTTTAATAAAATCACTTTCACCCTGAACTGATACAAGGCCACCCAAGCAAACAGTTGGAGAAGGTAGTGGCATGGATGGTGTAAGAGGAAAGGAGGAGGAGAAAAGTCATGAGGAGGAGGCAAAAGACAAAGTGGGTGATGTATTTGCTGTAATCCCTCACCAAAGTATGAAAAAATTGCTTATATAAGACAACAAAACAGACAAGAATGCATATTGTTCTATATAAAGACAAGTAAGAATAGAGAAAAAAAAAACTTACTCTAAGATTTTGTGGAGAAATTCTGTGGTGAAAAAATGATTGCAGATGTTTCCAGCACTGAACATTAGGCGTCCATCATCATTGCGTTTCTCTGCAGTGGCTAAAGTTATTTCACTGTACTCAACAACTTGATAGTTGCCCCCAACTTTACACACAACACCAACAGCTTCAGTAGGGAAGGCCTTTTCTACAACCTGTTGGTAGTTATATAGTTATAAAATTATAACTAAAAGAAAAATCCTCTGAAAGCAGTTTTATATTTTGATATTCAGGTAGAAAATATGACAAGTTTGAATAATTATAGATTGAAATTTCAAACAGCAAAAATGTAAAAATAAAAAAAAGTTCAATACTCTTGCCTTTGAGAAATGGAATTTAACATGATTAACAAAACTGATAGCTACAGTGCAATATTTAGAACAGAAATGGATAATGGATTAATATTGGATCAGGACAAAAGTTCATAGTGCTTTTTAAATGAATTTCAAAAGATATATTTAGATATGTGTACATAGATTTATTCAGTCACATATGTGCCATTTTGTTCTCACTATATTTTGCCATCTTTGAGGCAGTTTCATGATACTATCCTCCAAGAATTTGGCATCTTTCTGCCTGATGAATTGGTCTAAATAGTTTTTACAAGATTCCAGAGAATTGAAGCTCTTCTCATTAAGAGAAATTTATAGGAAATGAAATCAGTGGTAATCCAAAGGTTCAAAGATCAGATAAGTACTATGGGTATAGCAGGATTATCCTAATAAAGACATAACAATTTGTACCAAAGAGACATGGGGTCTGATAGTGTCCTAATGAAAGATGATAAACTCTTTGGATCAGGTAATTAGGAATTTTCTTAGTACTTGTCTGAATTCAATTGTCTAATTTTTCACTTCTTATCCAACCAGATACACAACACCTCTGGATGCAAACAGTATTTTGGGGTGTTTATATATTTCATTTTCCTCAGGACCCTTTTTACTCCATATTGTTATAAATAATTCATTTTTCATTACCTGTGATCATTCTTTTCAAAAAGGAGCAATTTTTGTTGCATTTGAGAAAAGAACTGCAGCTCAAAATGTAATTCAATCAATTTTTGATTTCATTAATTCATGAGGCATCCATATATCATAGCACTTCCTGCATCCAAATGTTTTCAAATGCCTTACAATGTTTGTCAAAGAGATTTAGTAGATCTCTGCAATATCCCATGTCATGTGACCTGGTTTTTTTGTTTTTTTTTTTTTTTTAAATCTGCCTTTCAATTTGGTCATCATTAGCAACTGCAGGCCTGCCGGAATGTTCTGTTTTTCAAATTTTAACTTTTCTACCTTGAACCTTTTTTCAAACCTTGGAAACAATTGAAGAACAATATTTTCAGCTATGGCACCATCTCCATAAATGGCACATATCTTTTCTTATTGCTTCTACAACAATTTTTCCTTTCCAGAAATAAAAGAGCATCTAATTATAAAAATGCATCTCATTTTCACTTTTAACATGCAAACATTTACAATTGGCAGAAAAACATGTTGAAATGTCACCTTTCAGAATATATATGCCATAAATTCATGTGTGAAACAAAATCACATGTTAAAAAAAAAAAAAAAAAAAAAAAAAAAAAATGCCACAAACTTTTATTCCATCCGACAATAGATGAAGATATTAATGCACATGCACAATTTGGGGGAGGGGGGATTTTCTAAAAACTTGGCAGTTATTGCCATCCAAAATAAGATTCATTTCCTCATACATTTTTACGTTTGCCAAAAAACAAATGATACCAATGCAATGAAATAATTTTGTCAGTTTTATTGGAGATTCAATTTGAGAATTCAATTTACCTTTGCCCCACAATCGGCTCCTTTACTCACACAGTAACCAATGAAGACTGGGTCAGCCATTTTGACTAAGATATTGTCCACACAATAGACATGAATATATTTGATATTTCTCTTTTCCATATCTTCAAAGATGTGACGGTCCCTCAAGGCACGATACAAGCCACCATTTCCATCTACAAGAATATGACAACATATTATAAATTATTTCAACTATTATTCTTGTGTCTGTGGTGGGGGGTGTAACAGGCATCTGTTTATTTTGTGAAGTAATGGTAGCATGTTAAGTTGATCAAAATTTAGTCCTTTGGTGGGGGAGACTGGAGTGACCTCTCCAGGGTACAGGCCTGGATGATGGTATATGGAGGCTATGTGCTACCTAAACAACATGCCCTGCCCGCCACCTGCATCACTGCCACCTCTCAGCCATAATTACAAGATTCAAAAGAATACATAGCATTGCGTTTGAGACTGGGTTGCCTGCAGGAGTTGCTGGAAGTTTGTCAGTGTTGATAGCTTTTTCTGTTTGGGTTTACTTCCATAGCCTTCTGTGTTTGGATATGACTACAAGGCAATGGAGAGTTTTCCTTCTCCTAGATGGGTTGTTTTCCTGGGCTCACAAGATCCACCTAACCGAAGTGTGTGTGTGTGTGTGTGAGATTCCTGTTGTGATTGGAGATTGCAGCTGTTAATGTTTGATTATTTCTTTGTGTCTAGATTTATTCTGTTGAAAAGAGTAATTCATGACTACAGACCACACTTTTCTTTCAGATTTGCAATGTTTTTGCTATAAAATCAGTAGCAATTCATTTACTTTATACATATGATAATCCCTATTTTTTGTTGGTAATTCTTGCATTCATTCATGACCACTGACAATCCGGGGGTGGGGGGAGGTAAAAAAAAAAAAACAAAACATGCAGTTGGCATGACTACCATGATTATTTCATTACTCTCACCACAAGCATCACTTTAATTTTGCTGTCACTATGTGTAAGCAGTAAAATTTATTTAATAAACAACTACGGTTTAAAAACACACACACACACACACACACACACAATGACATTCAAAGACTAACAGATGCAATATTTCTGATGAAGTCTTAATTCCTGAAATAATGTAATAATTGAACTAAGGTCCTCATCTTTGTTGTTACAGTCATTGGCAGAGTTCAGGTGCTTTCTGAATAAACTGGGAACATAGTAATTGTGAGTTCAGTTCCTGGACAAAGCTTTATGATGGCACCTGAATCCAACAAATATTTTATACTTCAAATTAAAAGAGTCAGATATTTTATTGCTTTTCAGTAAATTCTCAAAGATTTCAGGAATATTCAATCAATCTGATAATAGAGTTTGCTTTGATGAACAAAGCAAGAACAACATTATTTTTCAAGTTAAATGGAATGTCTTTTTGATGCTGATGAGGACAGTAGTTTGGTTTTTTTATTTCAGGAAGTGAACTGTTAAGATTGGCATGAAACACAAAGTGACTTTATTATCAAGAGATAAGCAAAAAGTCAAGACTTGAGAAAAAAAGAGAAATATGGACAGATAATAACCTGGAGATAATGCAAGTTTATCCTTAGCAGATTTGATAATCTTGCCATCAAATGTCATGCTGGGTAGCAGGAATTGTTCAAATATAACAACATTTTCTTTGTCCAAACCAAAATAATTATTTGCTTCAAAATATTTCTCAGTCTGTTGTTTTGTATGTTCACTTGTCATGATATACCTGTAAAGAAAAGAGCAAGAAGATGAAAGTTTTCAACCATTTCATGTGTATGAAAAAAAACAAAAATATTTCATAGTATTAGTTCAGAAGTATTTTCTTAGATGTTTTGAGGGAAGTTGGGAATTGCTAATGTTATTTAGTAGGTTAGATTATCAAATCTCTTTGTAGCAACTTGCCTTGCAGTAAAAAACTCCTTAAAAAGAAAGTTTAGATCCTATTGGATGAAGAAAAAATCTGGCTTTGGAAAGCAAGATTAATGTTAGTAACACAACAACAGAGAACAAAGAGTAATCAACAAAAAGAAAACTGAAAAGAAACCAGTTGAAAAGAGAAACAGTGGATGTCAAATTAGTTGCAATTCAAAAAGAAATTTGAATATTTTTATTTCTGTCATGAATTTTCATTTGATGTTCATCAGCAAAATTGTAAGAATTGCATTAAATATAATAATTCCCCTTTGTGGCCAAAAATATTCTTATAGAGAATTTTACTCTGAATGATTTTAGAGAATTCTTTTGAGTGTATTAAAAAGAAAAAAAAAAATTTGATTCCTATTTTGACATTTAATTTGTTGTATTCTTCAATTTCTGATATTTAAACAAGTGAAAAATTAAGAAATTTAGTTTCTTTCTGTGAATATATGTGCAAGAAGGCTAGGTTTTATTTTATGCAAATCAAATCTATATTAGGTTTTTTGTTTCTGCTAGAAAAGAAAAAACATGGAGAAAGAGTGAAGCAAAGCAAATCATGTGCTGCAGGAAAAGAACATTTAATTTCACAAATGAAAGATGCTCAATGATGCAGAAGATGATGAAAATAAAAAAAAAAAAAAACAAAAAAAACAAAAAAAAAACAAGTAACAAAATATTAACATGAATTGTCATGGAGAAAAAAAAAAAAAAAATCTGACAAACCCACCTACACCTTTGATTTTATTGCTTTTGTTTCTTTGTCAGAATTATTAAGATTTAAATGAATATAAAAAGATTACAGTTGAATAATCAGCTGAAATCTAGAGGAAATAAAAAAAACAAAAAAAAACACTCTGAAGGTGAATATTCTTGACAAGTAGCATTTTCTAGTTTGCTTTGGAAAATTTGGAGTTTGTCTCAGCTTTTTTCTGGTTTCATGGATTAGATGATTTTTTGATAAAGATGTCATTGTTATTTACCATCATTTCAGATGAGAACATTTTTCTTAGCAACTGACTTAGCTTCATGTAAATAGACAAACATGCATCTTGCTATGAGAACAAAATGACATCTACATAAACAGACTAGTTTTTCTTTCTTCATTTTGACATGTTAAGAATATCAGAAATTTTTCTCATTTATTCATAACGAATTCCTTTATAAAATTCTTCAGTATAAATATATATATATATATACACACACACACATACATACACACACACACACACACACACAAGTACCAGGGATGAGAGTTTATTAGAACTGATGCAGAGCCTTCTCATTCCTTGGAGGAACCATGCCCTGATTGATCCAATGTATTCAGGGGATGTATCTGTGCTCATTATGCTTGGCCAACTGTGGGTTAGTAAGGCTACTTAAACTATAGTTTGAGGTTTTGAATTCAGAATTCTCCTTACAGACCAGTTGCCACCCAAAGTTATGACACAGTCTGTCCTGCTATTTACATATGGCTGAAGGAGGGGGAGAAATGATGGATTAATAGTTTTCCCAAGACTGCATGTAATTGAATGTAATAAAATCAATTGAAATTCAACCACAGCTCTCAGATTCCTCACTCGAAGCTGCTATCCATTACCCCACCCCATCCACACACAAAACTACTTTTCCAACAAAAAGATTAGATTGAGTAAAAAAATACTTTCTAAACAATGAATAAAAGAAAAATCATTTACTCACCAGATAACTGAACATTTTTTGTTGACCAACTGCTGAACTTTAAGTATACGTTCTGCTTGCAATTGGTAGAGTGTTTTATTTGAAGCAAGGCCAACACTGTACATGCCTTTTGGGTAATCCACACCCAGGCGAGTTCCTTGTCCCCCAGCCAGTAACAAAACAGCTACTTGATTATCACCAATCTTTTCTAAACCTAGAAAGAAACTTTTTTTTAAGAATTGTCATCTAAAATATTAACATTTACAGTCAAAAATGTTTTAGGATACTCAGAATTTGTTTGCATTCTACCAAATGTTTTAGCATATTAATAGTTTGCTTGAAATATAAACGAAAATCACAGTTTAAATTATTGTATTTAGAGGCAATAAATATATTGCATTGGCACTACTTATGAATTGGAGTTACAGCTGTTTGCTTCATTTATTGGTTGTTATATTCAATTGAATAAAAAAGTGTGTCAGACATTCTGTGGTAGAATAACTTTGAAAGCAGATCTTGTAAAAAAAAAAAAAAAAAAAAAAAAAAAAAAAAAACGAAACAAGTTTTAAACAATAAGAGGAAAAAAAAAAAAAAAAAAAAAAAATTAACCGATAGTTCATAAAAATATTTTTCATTCAAATTAATATCAATAGACAATTCTAGTTTTTCTTGGCATTTTTAAAGATGCTTCATAACTTTGCTGATTTTGTACTGTTTTAATGTGTGAACCAGTTTATATAAAAAAAGGAGATAAGAGAGACAAGTGTTAAAAACATGCTAATATTTCATTAAATTTTTATTAAAAGAAAAAATGTTAAGAAAATTGCTTTTTTGTTATCCATGTCTCCTGTTCTTAAGTGGTCTTAAATTTTGATAATACTTATATATTGTATAAATTCATTAAAGTTTTTTCACTCAAATTACTGGAATTAACAAAACAAAAAAAACAAAACAAAAAAACAAAACAAAAAAACACAAACTCATTCATACAGTATGGAAAGATTTTAAAGGAGTTTAGAGAAGGGGAAATGTTGGCTTCCACAGGTGGTAAAACAACTTTTAGTTTGAGGAGAAAGAAAAAATCTACATAGGTAGAGTGTGTGTGTGTGGGGGGGGGGGGTGAAATAAAAAAAATCATTAGTGGTTCAACCTGATGTAGGTTATTTGATGAGTGATTGAGTAAACACTAATAACCCTTAAAAAACGGCCAAGCCTATTTCTTACACCAAATTGCTAAAACAAAGAAACCTAAAAATCTACCTTTTGGAAACTGCCATGTTATTCCTTGAGTATATTTGTACATGCCAGAAGTAATTCAATATGGTAGAAAAATCTTGATTAAATTTGTAAGTACAGTATGACCATAATCAAAACGAATGACAAATAGATGAATATTAATTTGCCAAGGAGTAACAGTTAAACACACTAGTCTCACGACTGCTACTACTGCAGTGAATTTAAAACTTACTAAGAGCTCTACACATGTAGACAAATGAAGCAAACTTGCTTTATAGTCAAGATAGTTGTATCTTTCCCACTGATGGCAACAGTTAATGTTTAAGAAAACATTATCAGTGCATCAATTTTGAATTGTTTGTCTTTAATATTCTGAGAAGTAAATAAAATATTCACAAGAATTTGACACTTAATTTTTAATTCAATATTCATCTATATAATAAATGCAAAAATCTGTCACACTTTTTCAATTAAAAGGGAGACAACCCTCTAACTTTTAAATATCTTACTCTTTAACAAATGAGACTTTCTCATACAGAATTGGAATTGAATCCTCAGATTGCAAATTTAGCTCCTGTGAAGATAAAGTGATGAATTTGGTTCAGAGATTTCAGTAATTCAGGTCTGCCAAATCCAAACAGAAAAATTGAGAGAAACAGGATAGAATATGGAAGAACTGCAGCAATGCATTCAAGACAATGAGCATCTGTTGAATCAAGACCAACAGCAAGTATATCAAAAGGTCCTTGATGACATCAGCAATAACAATGGAGGGATTTTCTTGGATACACATGGAGGTACTGGTAAAACTTTTGTAACTAACCTTTTTTATCTGCAGTGAGGCTCTAAAGAAAAGTAACTCTAGCAGTAGCATCATCTGGAATTGCTGCTACTCTTGCCTGGAGGATGTACAGTACACAGTACCTTCAGACTTCCATTAGATTTGAAATACACTGAAACCTCTATTTGCAACATCAAGAGAGGAACTGATTTAGCTAAGCTATTGGAGGTTACAAGCTTCATTGTCTGCAATGAATGTACCATGGCACACAAATGAGCATTTGAGGCCCTGGACAAAACACTCAAAGATATTCACAGATCATGGGAGGTATCATTGTGCTATATCTGGTAATTTAGACAAACATTGCCAGTCATTGCAAGAGAAACTCCAGCTGATGAAATCAATGCTTGTCTGAAAAATTCTTATATCTGGATGTTCAAAGACTCAGCCTGAAAACAAACATGAGAGTTAGAATCACAGGTGACTTTGAAGCAGGAAGACTTGCTGTTTTGCTGTTGCAGTTTGGCAATGGAACCATCAAAATGGACCAAAATGGACATATTCAGTCTCAAGTATCCAAGACTTGATTAACCATGTATATCCAGACATTAAACACCATTTCATGGATTCAAACTGGCTTTGTGAGAGGGTCATATTAGCTCCCAAGAATCAAACTGTGGACAGCATCAACTTCTCCAAGAAATTCCAGAAGAAAGCATGAAGTACTTTTTCATTGACATTGTGATTGAACAAAAACAGGAAGTGAATTATCTAATTCCTGAACTCATTGAATCCTCCTGGAATGCCATCTCACAAGCTGAATCTAAATGAAAATGTGCCAGTTATGCTATTGAGAAATCTGGATCTCCAAAGCTTTGTTATGAAACAAGGTTAATTGTCAAGAAGATGCTTCCTCATCTCTAGGAAAGGAGAAAGGAGCTTTAATTCCAATAATTCCCTTAATTCCTGCAGATCTTCCTCTTGAGTTCAAAAGACTTCAGTTTCCAGTGAGAGTGAGTTGTGCAATGTCAATCAATAAGTCCCAAAGACAATCATTGAAAGTAATTGGAACCTTGCTTTTCTCACGGTCAGCTCTATGTTGGTTGTTCAAGGGTTGGGAATGGAAACAAATGTTTTTATCATGCAGCTTTGCCATAAGTTCCAAATAAACAAATTATATCATTGTTTTGGTGAAAACTTAATTGTTTGAAAAATATTGTCCAAGTTTAATAAAATTTAATATGCACTCAATGCATGAAGAATCAAGTAGCCATCTGTAGGGACTAGCTTAGATGCCACCTAATAGGGTGGCTATTAAGCTAGTTAATTATAAACATGTTTATTGATATCATACATATCAGAATATTTGACACCTATTTCCAGAAAACTCCCAAAACAAAACACTTAAGTTAAAAAATACAAATATGTGTGTATGTGTGTGTGTGTCGGGTACGGGGAATAACTACTCAGATTTACAGCCTGTTTGTTCACTGATTAAAGAAAAACTGATGAAAATAAATTGACTATTTAATCAAGTCAGAAAATTGTAGTAACAGCTAAAAGGTGGAAATGGAATGCATGCGGTTCAAAATTTAAGAGTTCCCTCCCTTTGAAAAACAATTTTTAGGGACTCATTTTAAAAACTTAAATAGAACAATTGAACTGACAAATAACTCAAATGTTTAATTATTATTAATTCATAAAAAAAAATTAAAATCATTGCACCTTATGTTCTATAAAAATATTTTCTCTAGTTGTAATGTGTTAACATTATATTAAACTTTATTATAAAGATTTTAACAATGACTATCAATTTACAAATCACACACACACACAAAAATAAACTGTGTACAAATGTCCTTGTAATTTGATTTTTAAGGTACTGGCAGTGATTTTGTAAATTGAATAATGCCCCCATATCAAAACAAAAAAAAAAAGAAAAAGAAAAAAATTTACAATTCAAACCTACTATTTTTTTTCCAATTAAAAAGAATAAATTTCTGGTTTGCTAGAGACAAAACTATTTTGAACTTTTTATTTTACGACTGGTGTGGTGGTGTAATTATGAAATTGGTTATATTTGACGTTATTCTGTTGCTGGGATGGACCACCAAACTCATTTTTACCACATTACCCTGCCCTTTTTATCCTCTTAAAACAAATTTTTCAGATCCTAAAGCTAATCAAATAAACACTTAAAATTACTTTCTTCATTAAATATCTATTTGCTGATTAACCAATGGGTTAAACATTTTAAACCAAAAATAAAGAAATGGATTTTTCTTTTTAATGTAAGAGTTATTATAATTTAAATTCAATACAATTTTTTATGAAGTCTTACCTCGGAAAATATAAAAACCTACTTAAAAATCAGATTAACTAAAATTCTTGCAAACTTAAAAAAAAAAGTAAGAAAAGTGGGGAACTTGACAATACTAATGCAGGAGTTGGGGTAGGGGCAAATAAAAGGAACCACCACCACAAACACTCCCTAAGAAGAGACAACCATCAGCCATACTGCATATGTTATGGTCTAGTTCAGTTTTATAATCATAATACCATGCACGAGAGAGGAAAGAAAACATTGTCACAGTTGCTGCCTTTTGGCTTAACACTGCTCATTGCAATTCAGCTTATGTATTTTTTCATATTCCATTCAAATTGCTTCAATTCTCAATAGGAATCTTTATTAACAAGTTTTTATCTAAATTCTCATCTAAGCCATAAGATTTACAGATTCTATGCTCAATAAATGGCTTTATTGCCTTTTAAAAGTTCAAACAATTCTGTAATGTTGCAATTATTTGTTTTTTTCCAACAGGTGCTGAACTTTAAATGATTGTTATTAAGCGATTATGCAGAGCTGAGTAAGCCAATGAATGAAAGTGCTATTTATAATCAAACATTCATAGAATTATATAACAATTCCTTAGTTTTGAATTGGTGAAAGGTAAAGATTCTTGTTGATAAATAATGTGTATACATTATGGATCATGATTATAAAACTAAAAATGTTTGAATTACAAAATATCTTTCTTCAAACATATTTAAGTAGAAACTGCATCACATCAAAACTCACTAGTTACAGACCTGGAAGAGAAACAAGATCACTGGCTGAATATTTAACAGAAAGATAAATCTCAAAGCAATCGAGATTTTGGAAACAAAGCAGAAATTGAATAAAACTTTGGAATATTTGAGACTTATTTTAATTAACCTCAGTTCACATTATTTACATTGTTCGGACTGTTGTCCTCATCTTTATTGCCATGTTCACAGATACCCTCTGTTCAGTTTGGTAGAGTTTGGAATTCCTTTGATACATATGCCTGATGCGTAAAGAGTCTCTAAAGTAGCATTGGCTGCTCAGTCAATGAATGATGAATATTTCCTTATAAGGAAACGGCTAATATTTACATTACCATTTGAATCCTTGATTGCAACAAAGGATAAAATTTTATATACACATTTACCTCTTTATCTCTCATATATATATATATATATATATATATATATATATATATATAGAGAGAGAGATTTTAAAAAGTTACTGCAATTGCAATATGCGTGTATGTATGTATATATATATATATATACATATAAAAATGGTGCATAAACCTGCAAGTTCAGTTGATTTTGTCATTTGTCATAGTGTGACAGCTAATAGTTGTTTCTGCCACAGCTTACTTCCTAGCAGTGTCACTGCTACAATACAACAAAACAAGCATATGACATTAACTCTGTTGCTCCATTTACCAGTGCAATTTTAATATAGGGTGACAAGTCACAGAAGAGAGGTGATGGTAAAGAAACAGTTAAGAACTACTAAACTTCCACTTACATCACATCATCATCATCTCTAGTAGGGTCACAAGAGTGATTGAACGGCTCTTTGTAGTGTTTAGCTTTCATCACTGGACACTACCATGGAGAATAACACAGCTATCAAGGTTCTATTTTCACTTTTTAAATCCAATAATTCTTTAGAAATTGCTTTGTTCATGTTTTAGAAATGAAACCGATCTGATATGAAGCTTTCAAGAAAATAATCTGGGTGATTAGAATGTGCTCCCTAAAAAGGGGAAAACAGAAGCTTGCTTGCTACATCATTTTTTGTGGCCAAGTGATTAAAGTGTACTAAATCAAAGGGTGATTCTCCACTACAAAGAGTGATGCAGGTGTGATCCCTGTCATGGAATGCAATTTTTTTTTTTTTTTAACTAAGGCTGATAGACATAATAATGATAAAAATTGTTTAATAAATAAAAATGGTTGTCATCTATTTCAAATATGGAGTATCCGCTATAATAGCGTTTGAAGTAATATATATATATATATATATATATATATATATAAAAATAAAAATGGCTGGCTATTCATTTCCATGTACACCGATATGCTAGGGCAGTTAGCAATTCCTGTTGCAGACCTCTGTTCCGGCACATTTGTGTTTATTCAACACCCACAGAAGTGTGGTTTATACTGTAACTATATAAAGTCGACCTGAGTTACAGTTTTGAGAGAGAGCACATCATATGGCATGACAAAGGCCAATAGGCTCCAACCCTTGTGACTTAGGGTTCATGTGAGCACAACCATCAATCACCCCCACCCATCTATATAGATTACAGCTCAGAAAATATGAAAATTATGAGAATTTTACATGTATTTTTTTCAGGTTAACAGAACTTCCAAAAAAGCACTCAATAGAGAACTAGAGCTATAACATACAATAAATTGAGAAAAGAGTGATTGATTTGATTAATTGACAAGTGTTTCACATTTAAACTCTTATCAGTGTCAGATGTTTGATAAATTTATTGAACTTATTATCAGATGCCATATTCTCTTTCTGAGCAAGAAAATCCTAATTCTAACTTTCAAATTTTTAACATTTGAGAGTTTAGTTAGAAATATCCCATGGTTTATATTTAGAACCAGTTAATTTTTTTTTTTTTACATATATAATTATCATTGTAAATTTCAAAGTATTGCATAATTTGTAATATAACAAACTTATCAATTATTTGTTTATTTTTAAATTAATTATATACTTAGAAAGAGTAGTGTTATTTGCATATTTTATCAAATGATAATCTATAATTGTAATACCTTACTTTTATAGTTTTTTTCTGCATCTCCTATATGATTTTTTTTCTCCTATATTAATATTATTTGTTACTGTAACTTTATAAATTATAATTCTGGTTAAACATTTATTATTTAAGACATTTTGTTTTATGTCTACAGTTGCAGGAAATTGTATTATTAAAGTTATGGTTATCATTATTATTATTATTATAATAATTAAAATTAATGTTCCTTATTATTAAGTAATTTTTATTATGTTAATTATTTTTTTCCATATTTTCCATGCAATTGTAACTTAATATTATTTCTGTGGATAATTTTTGCTTATTTACTATTTTTGAGAAAATGTTAATCGACAACATAAATATTTTCTTTATTTTTGTTTCACTATTTTAAGAAGTGTTAAACCAAACTATTGAATATATATTTTTTAAATTACACATACAAATAGAAAATAAAAATTTAATTTAAAAATTTATATATACTTAAAAAATGTCTTCATTTTGAAAAAGTTCAGTATTTGCCAATTTGTTTGCCCTTCATTTTGGAAATAGCAATGTAGTGATAAGTTTTTTTGGCAATAGAAAATTTTATATCCTTAAAATGTTTCATGAATACTTGTAGTAAATGAAGGTGAGTGAGAGAGAGTGTGAAAGTTTCAATTCAGAGAGAATATTTGGAAGAGATAAAAAGTGGCTTTGACATGTTTACTGTCAATAGGATTAATTTTAATCAGTCTAGACATTGTAAGTTTGTTCTTTTCAACATTGTAAAGGAATGGCATAAATACTAAATAAAAATCACCACTATGAAAAAGCTTAAGATGGAGGTTGGTAGTTGTAGTGGTGAGAGGTGGGGGGAATGTACAACAATGTTCAGGAAAAAAAAAAATAAGGAACTGCTGAGAGCTGTTAATTCCACAGAAACTTTACATTTAAGATAATAAAAATCTGTCTCACGCATGCATAATTAAAGACCTTTTCATCTTTTTACAGAGATTTTGCCCAAGGATATTAGCTATAATTATATATATATATATATATATATATATATAAGAGGACACTGACAGATGACAATGAACACCATCCCTAATTTGAGTTATTTTTTTAGCTAATGCCCACAGGGCCAATTCTATAAACCAGTAAGGGTTGAAAAACTAAAGTTTTAAATTCTTTTTCTCTTTCTAAATGCAAGACACCATTCATTAAAGGAGCAGTTGGATCAAAATTGTGAAACTTGTAATTAAGATGTCTAACTTATATATAAAGCTGGTCAAATTATTTATGTAAGGTCAAATCCTGAAGTAAGCTTAGTAGGCTGTTTGAATTTTGCACCACATATTTTAGATATAATGAAAATAAATTTCCAATTTATATAATGACATGAGTTTTCTGCAAGAATTTCTCATGTTATATAAACTGATTCTCTAGCTTCAGATGTTAAATTGATTTAATTCGATTCAGATTTGCACATCACAAAAAACAAATCCAAATTGGCTGCTTCAAGTGTATGATATTGCATTCTGTAAAATGCAGCCAAATTTGAGAAATCTGTTCATAAAATGAGACATTGTCAGAAATGTTCCTTAATTTCCTATAAAGTTTTTTTTTCTAGTCATTTATTTCTTTACCCAAATTGATTTTTCTCTAAGTCAAGATTTCTCATATACATTAAAGTGAAAATTTGTTGTTCTTAAAAATCAGAATTAATTTTTATTATTATTTATTAAAAACGTTTGGGCTAATTGACAATTTGTTTAAAGACACCAAGAGTTTGGGAATTTATAAATTTGAAGAATTTCTGGAGTCTGGTCCAGATGTCACTGGGGAAGATTCACAAACTGATCCTTTGTGTTGGATGCTGTGTGATTTTAAGGATCAGATTTTGAAAAATAAAAATACCATCTTCGAGGCTTCAAAAACAAAATGGTACTTATCTGCTTGGGAGCTGAGGTCATCATGCTTTTCCTACCAGTAAAAAGTCATTATTTGAAATGTTGATTGGGAACTACAACAATTATTTTGAGATATTTCTCTCTCTCCCTGTCATGCACATGAATGAACGTGCACATAGTGTAAGGGTTGTCAGTATTTTAAGCAGAGTTCAAATTCCAGTCAATTCTGTTTTGTTCATTTCATGCCAATGACCTTGGAAAAGGCATAAATCCATCTTTCCCCTCACCTATGGGTTAAATAGACTGGTTGCTATTTAAGGAAAGATAGCAGTGAAGACTGAAAGTGAATTCAAATTTTTGACACTGTACACTATTTCTATTATCACTTCTGAAAAGTGCTGCCCGTTCTAGACAAGCTTTCACCAACTCTAATCAATTGTTGTTTGTCCAACTATTGCAGTCTTCTGCAAAACTAAGACTACTCAATATTGAAAATTTTCTTAAAACAAATTAGAATTAGAAAATTTCCAAAAACCTTTTCTCATGGATTTAAACAATTCCCAACAATTTTCTGAAAATTGAATAAAATGTTTACTTTGCATTTGTTCATTTTAAACAATTTAAATAAACCTTTCTTTACTTTTAACTTCAACACTGAAGTGTGTGTTTTATAATTGAGAGTTAAGAGAGTAACTGGCTGTAGAGGGGATGAAACATAGCTGGAGAGTGACAATTTGTACATGTCTACACCACTCACCAGGTTAAAAAAAAAAAAAAAAAAAAAAAAAAAAAAATGAACATGAGAAAATTATTGGGTGAAGCATTTGTTGAATATAATTTTAAAAATTGTTTAAAATTATTGTTTATTTTCTTAAAAAACAAAAAACAAAAACCAAACAACATAAAATGCTATAAAAATACTGAAATCCAAAACTTTGGCTGAAATTTCATGTTATTATTGCTATCAACTTAGCAAAGTATTCCAGTTGGTTTGAGATATATAAAGATATAGAAATATTGAAGAAAAAAAAAAAAAATCTAAGTGTTGGTGAGTGGAGTTAATAAGCAAGATAAATAAAAATGATCACATGACAAATTGTTCTGATGAAGTCAGAATTTGATTCATGTGGAAGTGGGGGTGCTGAAAAGTTCTCTGCCCAACCCATTTCACAGAATTAGCATGACATTGATCAAATATCAGAATTCTGATTTAGGAAAGTGGGTTAGGCCTGAAAATGTTTCAGTACCTGAGCATATATGTTAACATATACTAAACAGGCTAATGAGATATCCATTATTTTGAAATAATCATGAGATTATATATATATATATATATATATATATATATATATATATATATATTACACACACACACGTGTGTGTATATCTTGCAAAACAAGTCAAACTTGTTTAATGCCAAAATCTTTAGAGAATCAAAAACTCTCATACAGATCAATAGAAAAGAAAAAAAACAAACTTGAAAGCTGAAAATAGTGATGAATAAACATTGAGTATTTCATTCTAAAGAGTTTAAAACAGATTCTGGAGGTGACATTGATTGGGACAAATGGGAGATTTTAAGCAAATATTTTTCCAAGAGGCAAACAGTATTGTACAAGAGGAAAAACTCCAGAAGACCACCAGACAACGTACAGAAGGTCTGTCCAATGAGACCAGTAAATGGATCAATCATTTCTCATGATTTTCTGATGCAGATGCTAAGGTGAAATATTTACCAAGTTTATCTTTAGGGAGCCACAAAATTAAATAAAGAAAGCAAGCATTGGAAGATCATGTTGCCTCAGTTACCAAATGGAGAGGGCCTTCTTATGAGGGATAATGCATTTGAAATTCTGTCTTTTATATCATCACTGATGGGAAGACACAACTTAGCCATTAAATAAGTATTATTACTGCTGTCATGTAAACAAAGCCAAATTAAGAATATTAAGAAAATGGTATTACAAATTTTTGTATAATAAAAAAAAAAAATTAAATTAAATTTAAAGTGTCAAAAAATAGCTGTAGATTTTTAGAAATGACAGTTTATTGTAATCAAGCTCAATGTAATAATGTCATGAAAAAATATAAAAATAAAAATCTCATCTCCAAAAGAGGTCATGCATTCTTCAGAATGTTAGATGAAAGAAAATTGTGCAGGATGTTATGAAATAATTTTTTTGTTTGATGCTATAAAACAAACATTCCTGTCTGAAAAATTAAATAGTTTCAGGAGTCTAAAAAAAAAAAAAAAAAAAAAAAAAAAATTCATGTTTAAATTTACTTAAAATATTCAAAAATATCTAAAAGAAATGTTTAAGTTTATAAGTTCATAAATTACATAAAAATGTCTTGTAAACTTTTTCCTAATCAAAACGTCTGTACAATTACAAGAGATTTGTTGAGGCTTATTAAACCGCATTATAAGGAGTGACTTTCAAATGGTAGCACAATTGCTGTTAACAAGATATTTAAACATTTTGACAGTACGTAGTGGATTAAAAATGGAAACACAACTGAGGAAAGGAAGGAAAATTCAATATAAAAAATTAGATTTTCAGATTTGCAAGCTTAAAATTTCAAAATGTAAGAAAAGTGTTTAATTGATGCTTGCAACTTCATCTCTTGACTAAATGAACTCTGCATGTTGTAGAAAGAAAACATTTTTAACAGTTTAAAAGATTTTCAGGTAAAAAACAAAAGTTAAACGAAGTATGCATTGATTATTTTTGGAAGGTTAAAATCATGATAAAACCTAAAATACTTTCTATGGAAAGAATAAGAATAAAGATACTGCATTTCTTTACCCAATTTGTAATAATCATGAATCTGTTGCACACTACAGCGTGTGACACTCCCACAGACGGCAGCAGGGAGAGGCTCCAACAGGTCATCAATTTTGTCATTAGCAGCTTTCAAAGACTGGTTGGCATCAGCAAAATACTGGGTGACTTCTTTCAAATTGAGGTTCTTTATTTCAGTTAGAAGGTTGACTTGTTGTGTCTGGTTCAGGTCATCCCAGAAATTTAGCAAGTGGGCCTGACCATAGTGGTTCAGTTCTTGTTTGATGTAGTCAAGGTCATTCATTGTGAGAGAAGAAGCAAAGGCAAAAAGGGCAGATTGATGGAAATGTTCCTGGAAAAGATAAAAAAAAAAAAAAAAAAAATTGATAAGGTTTTTCCCTCTACTTTAATGAGTTTCAACAAAATTATTCAACATGTACACATACAGTTCCTAGCACCAATTTTATAGAAACCTTTGTTTTCCAACTTCACTCTGCTCTTCATTGCTTGTACATTGTTTACAAGCATAAAGAAAAGTTTCAAAAGCTACAAAGATTCAATAATATTATGAAAAAAAAAATTCAAATATCTGGAAGAAAAAAAAAAAAAGGTAATTTGTGATGAAAAGATCTTTATCATGTTTATTTGACAAACATGTCACCTTCAGATTTGATTCATTATCCTGTAAGATTTGGAAAAATCTTGAGTTCAAATTGGAATTGTTCTTTAGCTGAAAGAGGACATAAGTACATAGAAAACCTGGAAAATATTTTGATAACCTAATTATGATACTATGAATTTATAACAAATATTAAAGAAAAAAAGTTATATCTTCTAGCTTGTTTCAAAATTCAATAGAATTGTATACAGTGTTGCATTGTTATAAACGGAACAAATAATGTTTATACATGAAGATGCAAAAAATTAAGTCTTGTTGAACTTTGCTGTTGAAAGAGAACCAGAAACAAACAAACAAACAAAAAAAAAAAACAAAAAACAAAACAAAAAAAAAAAAATCAAAAAAAAATCTAGAAAACTGCAATGGAAATATCTATTTTAAAGTTATTTATGCACAAAAACTCTTGCCTCCCAAGAAAGAGAGAGAGAGAGAGAGAGAGAGAAAAAAAACCAATGGGAGAGAGAGAGAGAGAGAGAGAGAGAGAGAGAAAAAAAACCAATGGGAGAGAGAGAGAGAGAGAGAGAGAGAAAAAAAACCAATGGGAGAGAGAGAGAGAGAGAGAGAGAGAGAAAAAAAACCAATGAGAGAGAGAGAGAGAGAGAGAGAGAGAAAAAAAACCAATGAGAGAGAGAGAGAGAGAGAGAGAGAAAAAAAACCAATGGGAGAGAGAGAGAGAGAGAGAGAGAAAAAAAACCAATGGGAGAGAGAGAGAGAGAGAAAAAAAACCAATGGGAGAGAGAGAGAGAGAGAGAGAGAGAGAGAGAGAAAAAAAACCAATGGGAGAGAGAGAGAGAGAGAGAGAGAGAGAGAGAGAGAAAAAAAACCAATGGGAGAGAGAGAGAGAGAGAGAGAGAGAGAGAAAAAAAACCAATGGGAGAGAGAGAGAGAGAGAGAGAGAGAGAGAAAAACCAAAGGGAGAGAGAGAGAGAGAGAGAGAAAAAAACCAAAGGGAGAGAGAAAAAAACCAAAGGGAGAGAGAAAAAAACCAAAGGGAGAGAGAAAAAAACCAAAGGGAGAGAGAAAAAAACCAAAGGGAGAGAGAAAAAAACCAAAGGGAGAGAGAAAAAAACCAAAGGGAGAGAGAAAAAAACCAAAGGGAGAGAGAAAAAAACCAAAGAGAGAGAGAAAACCAAAGAGAGAGAGAAAACCAAAGAGAGAGAGAAAACCAAAGAGAGAGAGAAAACCAAAGAGAGAGAGAAAACCAAAGAGAGAGAGAAGGAGGAAGGGAGGACCAAAGAGAGAGAGGAAGGGAGGACCAAAGAGAGAGAGGAAGGGAGGACCAAAGAGAGAGAGGAAGGGAGGACCAAAGAGAGAGAGGAAGGGAGGACCAAAGAGAGAGAGGAAGGGAGGACCAAAGAGAGAGAGAGAGAGAGGAAGGGAGGACCAAAGAGAAAGAGAACAATATGAAAAAAAAAAAATTCTGTTAGTAATTCTTGACTATAGGATTCTTATTCTAACACTATTCTTCCTTTAAAGATGGCCTCCACAACTTTAACAGTTTCATGTAGATAACAAAACAGTATACATCTTCAATATATTCCTGTTTATTTATCAAACAGGTCATTAGAGTGACAAAGGACATGATCGGTATTATTCAATCTTATTGGATTATATTGGCAAACCCCAAGTTAATGTCAGGTTGGAATTTCCAGGTTACTGTGCCAATTATTTTATTTTTTAAAATTTAATTTATTTTCTTATCTTCATTTCAGTTTTTTTCTTATCTTCAGTTTCAGTTTCTTGTCAATAGTGAAAATTGTGTTTGTGTGCACACGTAAGCAATGGGTTAAAATTCAGTTGATATTAAAATAAGGATATTTTTCTTTTTTAATTTCCACCTCCACCCTAATCCCCTGAATTTATGATGTTTATCTAAGAGCAAATGAAAATTTTAACATTTGTTTAATAAACCAACCCTGTGATATCAAAGGTTACATTGAAACAAAAAGAAAGAAAGAAAAAAAAAGTTTGAAAGAATCATAAAATGTGCAACAAGTTAAGGTTAATTTCTGTTCTCGTCTGACAAAGACATTTTAACAATCTGACATGCAATTAGTAATTTTCAACAAAAAGGTAAATTTGGGATGGACTTTACATACTTCAATCAAATGATTTAGTAGTTGTAAAGATGTTTTAGAACTTCCTGCTTTAGGTGGGAGGAAATGACCTACTCCAACCTACTTGTCATTGGTGGAGAAGTTTTAAAACAATTCTCGACAATAAAAACTGAAAAATTTTATTAGTTTAAAATGATAAGACGTCTTAAATTTAACTCATTGCTCTGAGACGTTCATCATTTCAATATACTCTTTCAGTTATAAATAAAGGAAAGTTAGGAATGTAAAAAAACCTTTGTATATTTATAAGCAAATGAATGATTAGAATGAAAATACAATCTACAAGCCAATGTGGAAAGAAAAGCAATAACAATCAAGTTAAAAGTTGTCATGTCAATAAATGTAATTGAAGAGTGATGCAGGGAAACTTTAGAATTAAAGATGCAAGTTCTTGATTGTTGAGGTTTTGATGACAAATCAGCATTCAAAATATCATTTCAGATGTTATCTTTCTGACTATTCTTTGATGATACAAAACAATACAGAGTTGTGTCAAGAGGAAAAACTACAGAATTCAGTTCTATTTTAACTTCTTTAATAACTCTTTAATAAGTGGTGTATATTTGGAGGCAGCCAAGCATCTGTTATCTTTCAGGTCAAGTGATCAATTAAGGAACCATTTTCCTTTTCTTTTATAAACTAAACAATTTTTCCTTTAGTTTAATAACATTTTTTTTTTAAATCTTCAACCAGTAAGTTAAAAGGAAATCCTGTGTTTCTTTTATTTGCTAGATCAGGAGAAATCTACTTTGTGGTTCAGTTGAAGATGGTTTGAAACAAATTGACTTTAAGATTATGCAGAAATGGTGTACTACAGAGACTCAAGCTGTCCTTGAGGCAGTTTTCTGCTGATCAAGCATGTCTTGATTTTATTGAGAATTCAAACAAAGGCAATAAGCTTTTGATACCCAAGAATTTGTTTCATTTGTTTTTATTTTTTTTAAAGCATTGATTTTATTTTTGTTTTCCTAAGAAAAGCTAAAAACCTCTCACACCCAGAAACATACCAGGAATATAGCACTTTCAGAATATGGCCCCAACTAATCTTTGGTATAGAACCTTTAATGCAACACTGATCAGGTAATCAGAGGATCTTTAATATTAAATCAAGTCAAGTACATGTATTTGACAGGAATTAAATGAGTATGATAACTGGCTACAGATTTAAATACACATTAAAAAATGTGCTTTTTAAGCAAATTTCTAATTAGCTAATGAGGGGAACAGCAATTTAATAGATACAAGTATTTAAACATGGTCAAGACAACTTAATGAATTTGATTTCATGTATTAGGATATAGGGATAGAAAGATTATTTAAGAGATTTTGAATGCAACATGGTCATTGATACCAGACAGGTGAGTTTGAGAATTTCACAAACTGGTGATCTGCTAGGACTTTCATGCATAAGCATCTCTAGTGTTTACAGAAAAATATTAAAAAATTCCACTGATTGGCAATTCTGCATGCGGAAATTTTTTGTTGATACAAGAGGTTGGAGGAAATTGGTCAGACTGGTTCAAAGTAATAGAAAGATAACAGTAGCTGAAATAACCACTTTTTACAATGGAGGTATAGTGAAGAGTATCTGTGAATTCATCCACATCAAACCATGAAGCAGATGGGTTACAACAGTAGAAGACCATTCTGGTTGTCACTACTGTCAGATAACAAGAAAATGTCGTTACAATTCACTAAGAATCACGAAACATTGGACAACAAAACATTTAAAAAAAAAAAAAAAATGTTGCTTGCTCTGATGAGTTTATGGCATTCAGATGGTAAGGATAGAATTTGGTGTGAACAAGATGAAAGTATAGATTTAACATATATCAACAGTTCAAACTGATGGTAGTGGTGTAATAATATGGGGAATATTTTCTTGGCATACACTAGGACTCTTCATACCAACAAAAGATTGGTTAAATAAATTTCCAAAAATAAAAGCAGGACCAACCTGGTGCTAGAAGAGTATACCTAATAATGTGACCTTTTGAGTGCATATCCAAAATTCATTAGAAAAAAAAAAAAGAAAAAAAAAAAGTCTTTTCTGTAATATGAATAACCAAATTCATATTTAAACTAATTGCAAGCAATAAAATCTCATGGTAAAAGTGTAATGAATTATTCTTCAAATAACTGAATGATCTAAGAAATTTATGAATTATGGGGAAAAGAAGCTGTTGTGGGAGAGCGGTTACATACAATTAGACAGGCAAATATATTTTACTAAGAGAAGAATTGATCATTTTGCAAAAGAACAATATCTGAATTTAATTTTAGAAATCTTTTACTGAAGAAACAGCCTGAGAAAACACTTCTATTTAATGATCAGGAATCTTTTTCAAGATTTTGTCTCAAGATTAAGGGCAGTCACCAAAATTAGAATCTCAAGGAATTTTCACAAGAACAGCTCAGAATGAATTGTTACCATTTATTAGAAAATGGAATACAAAAACATTTGAAGCTATAGTTTTTCTGGAATCTAAGATTCACTAATCTCAGAATAAAATTTTTTTGTGAGTGGGGATAAACTTTTTTCTAGCAGTCAGAAATAGATATTGTCATGGCAAGAATTAAAAATTTAGAGTCTCAGTACACAAGTTGCATTGCATCAGATAAAGTCATTTAAATTGAAAATAGGTCTGTACCATTGCCTATAAATATCTACAATTCCGTTGGTTTGAATATTTTGGATTTATGGAAGGATGAAGAACATGAGACAGAAACAAGTCTAAAAATATCTGAAACAATGAAAGTAATTGCTTAAATGTTAAGAAAGTAAGTTTCTACCAAAATTTCATGTTCAGCTATTAAAATAAATACCATGTTTAGCAAGCTCACCTTTCAGACAAATTCACTAGCATTAGCGATAAATCCTCATTGGTGCTTCACTATCATAGTCTAGTGGTAGACTAAGATGCACTTAGTAAGATATGAACTACATTTGTTTATAACTGAAATAGTTTGAATTAAGCAGAAAATCTAAATGGGTTCAATGAAACATTTTGGTAGTTGTATCTTTCAACTTTTTTTTCATGCGTCAGTTGAATTGTGTGAAGATGGACAAAAATAAGCAACATAAAAAGCAAACCAAACAGAGAGTATTATTAACTGATACAAAATATTACTAAGCAGCATGAAAAATTTGAATTTGTATAAAGGGTTTGGGTTCAACATTCTAAGAAGGTTACCGTGTATGACAAACATCTGAGGGGAGTGAAGTATCAAAGATGAGTACTTGTCCAAAAATGGAAAAGCATGTAAAATTTCATGTTTATTTACTATATTAATTATGACTAATTAACAGTGCTGATATGAAATGTTGATCCCGTAAACTTAAAATGCAAATGTTTTTATTTGTTTCACATTTACAAAAATTATTAAAGTCACATTTACTCGGATACAGTCTTAATGCTCACATAATAACTGCATATAGAGCCTTTAAATTATCACAACATTTGGATTTAAAAAAAATAAAAAAAATAAAAAGGTTATATAAATACTGAGAGAACAGGTTTATGAAGACAACAATTATCAGAGGAAGATGCCTATCAATTTATTTCCATGACATGTTATCAATGGCAAACTGCATTTGGTCCCAGTGAAGAAATAATATAAACGAGGAGTCTGAAAGCTTTCCTTCACAAAGAAGACTTAACCCCACTTCCTCCTACTTAATAAAGTAAATTGGCAGATGAGCAGATCCCTTTATTGAATAGAAATTCCACAACATATTGTCACATTCAATAAAAAATATAGTGAAAATGCACAGCATCCACAAAGATTCAGACTATTGTAAAAAAAAAAAAAAAAAAAAAAAAAAAAAAAAAATCTAAAAATGTTCAGGGCTCATTTCTTTTTATTTATGTAGACAAGAATGTGTAAACCTTAGTGCAGTTGCCTCACACCACACAACAAAAAAAAACAAAAACAAAAAAACAATATATAGCCTTCAAATGTTAACCAATTCTGGGACATCAACCGCTGTTCCCAGTGATGCAAAAAACTAACTAGGCAGATTACATTAGCTCTAAGACATGGATCATTTCTTGAAATCATTATACGACTATGAAATACCAAAAAAATTTATAAAATGTATTATTGACACTGATGCTACTATTTTCATATTAACAATTTCTCTAGTGAATGGAATTGTTTTAGACAACACTTAATCTCATCCATCAGTGGCGAGAAAATAAAATATCAAAATCAAACGACTTTGAAAATTTAAATTCCTTTTATTTTTTTTAAAATGATTACATTGAGAGTAAAATGTAGTAAATCTTCAAAGCTGCTACCTGCTGACAAAAATATAAATAGAGAAAAACTTTTGGGATCAAGTACCTCATTGTCATAAGTTAAGAATTCCAGTTGCAGATTTATATTAGCAGAGTCAGTTAGAATGGGGAGACAGTTATTGACCGTCCATTACAGAGTAATTTCAAGCTTCCAATGAGAGAGCTGCAGTTGCACCTCATAATATAGAGGTGAGCAGAGAGCTGGTAGGAGAGGGTCCTCGCTGGTTGAAGGGAAGAGCTGATCAGTTGAATCTGTTGTAACAGAAAAAGCTGAGGTTGTCACACAGGCTATGCAAATGAATAATTGAATAATAAGCAAGCAAATATACTGGAAACCAGATTTGCGTTTTCACTTCACACCATAGCCTTAATTACACCTTTCTTCTCCTTGTGAACCTACACCGGGCCTTTCCAAGCTTTCGTGCACACCGACACGAACGTGAATCGACAACGTGGAGCAATTTGTCCAGTTGGTGAAAGACAAAAGAAAGGGGAAATATTTATTTAATGGGCTTTGATTTATGGCTTAATCGGAAATTGTAAAAACTACATTAGACAAGAAGACAATATGACAGAAAATTCATTGAAATTAACTACATTAAAAACTGATATTTTCTAAGAGTCAATTTCTCAGATATTCTTGTGGCGATGAAAAAAAAAAAAAAAAAAAAAGAAGCAAATACAAGCTGTTGAGAATTTTAAATGTATTCAATTTATTTTGTCAAAATATACCTTGAATGTTTCTAATTTAGAATGTGTAAAAATTATGTGAATAATAATGCAAACTCTTTTCAATGTAAAAAAGATTCAAAGATTTTATGTAGATTTTGAATGATGGGTTTTTAATTGCAAACTTATTCCCAATTATGTTTTAAAGTGTAGCATGAAGCTATTTCCTGATTGTTCTTTAGAATTATCCAATATTTAAAAAAGAATCCGTGTTTAATATTATGCAAGAATTTTCCAATTTAACTGATCTAAAATATGGACACTTGTTATCAAGTGGCCACGTGTTGTTACAACATTATTACATGAAGTGATGGATGGCATATATCGTTTTATTTAGTTTCTTTTCCAATAAGTTGACAAACGCAGGCAGAAGATTCCATTTTTGACATCTCATTGAAGTCAAACGTGTTTTAGCCGACGGACAAAAAGATACGCGGCGCTATTGCCAGATGAATCAGATAGCCAACTACGAATACATCATTTCTGACATTGACAAAGCACATTTAAGATGACATAGCAGCCGATCTGTATATCACGACCGTTTTTTTTTTTTGCAATAGAAAACGGGGTGTCAATGACTTCTGACAAATCATTGACAAATTGTAAAGAATTAAGTCGACCAGCATTAATAATTATTATCAATTGTATTCGCCAGAAAATGCAGTACACCCAACGAATCAGGCTTCTCATCTTTTTCAGCTGGAACTGGTAATTCTTCAAATGGTGATCAGTTTTAAACATTCTGATTATAGATAAAAATAAAATTTCTGTGGATAAACTATCATATGCTCAGAAGAATGATACAAGTGTTCAATGACCAAACAAGTGATACTTACATGCAATTCTAACTTAAAAGTTTCATTAGTACCGATCACAACATTTAATCCAAATAAATAATATTTAGAAGGTGAATAACTTAGTAATAAATATAAACTGAGAGATAGATTTATTATAAAATGTTGAATGTAAATATCTCAAAAGTTTGTAAAAAAAAAAAAAAAAAAAAAAAAAAATCAATCAATATTTTAAAATGACAGAAAAAAAAAAGTGAATTAAAATAAGATTAGAAATTTGCAAACAGTCATAAAGATACGTGACAACTTCTGTTGTGAGTATTCTATAATAAAACTTAACTTTTCTCTGGAAAACAAATACGAGATTTATTTTGCAATGGATTGTAGTCAGTCAACTAATAAAAAAAATGTCATCTCGTTTACACATGCGACTCCTACATAGAGATAAAATTTCCTTTTAGTTTTCTCCTGTAGTAAACTATGAGTATTGACATTTTAACGAAGATGGATAAACATTCTCGATATTAGACAAATAAAATTTCTATGAACATTTTAAATAAGATTGCTGACAAAAATAGTTTACAGTACACTTAACACACCTTTAACAAAAACTTTAATAAACTGTGTAGAACGTATTTTAACTGAAATTGAAAATGACTAATGAATGAATTCAATTTCCAATACCGCGATTCGCTACCTACGAACCTCATTTATTTGCATCTACCTTAGAGCTAACTTGCAAGAAATGCATCCCCCAAAGTTACTAAATTCACTGGAGAGACTGGCTAGCAGAACAATTCTTGTGCCCAACCCCAGAAGTAAGTTGGGGGCTATTTCTAACGTCTTAAAATCAATTCCAATAATCCGAATTAAGTGGGTTTTCCAGTTTTTATCGAAACGTATTTGCGAACGGACATAGCGTCTGTCCTTAATAACGGGTCCCAGTGGCGCACATCATGGAAATATGCTTTACATGTCAAAACAACTGGTTCTAAAAAAAAAAAAAAAAAAAAAAAAAAAAAGGACAATTTTCTTTATAGAGCATCACCCTCCATTGCCCGGATGAGTCAATTTCGGTTAAGGCAGCCTCCATATAGTAAACAAAGTAAAAGTAGCAATCAGCGAGATTTTTTTTTAAAGAAGAAAAGGTTTGTTCTCGCGCAAAAAATACCATGGGGTTTTTTAATAATAATGCTTAGTTTACCAGAAATTTTAGAGTAAAAATTATGAAACCAAATAAAACAGAACTTCAAATTTACCCATGCAACGTTTGAATCTAACAAAAAAACAAACAAATTGTAAGTCACTTTTTTCAAGTTTCAACACTCCAATAAATAATAAAAAACAAAAACGAACTGAATCCACGAAGCCATGTTGATAGATGTTTACTTTGGAGGCGAGAAGAAAGAATACAGATTGTGTGTGTGTGTGTGTGTGTGTGTGCGTGCGCGCGAGATACACTTCAGACCAGCATGCTCTTCTTGGCTGTGATACGTTTGGTTTTTATACCATTTTTTTATTTTACCCTCTGGCCTTCAAATGTGTCTTCGGACTTTCTAACTGCTTCGGAATTAAGAATCCAAGGAGTAGAGACCGTTTTTCTCAAGAGATCTTATCTTTGTGTCGTTTGCTCTTTTACAAAATACTGAACCAGAATTTACTTTAGTTTAAGTTCAACACTTCTCCCACTGAACTCACAACTGTCAAGGAAATGTTTTTTCTTCGTTTGTTTTTTAACGCGCTAACCACCCACCTGAGTCAGCAGAACAAAGAGTCCCACCACCCGACTACATAAGTTGAAGGCACCAGAATTTCAAACACTAGAGCTTGTTCAAGAGACATGGCCTAGTGAATTAATTCCTTAGAAAGAAAATTATTCAGACAAAACACAAAATTAACGCAAGATACAAACAAGGTGAATATTTTTTCAGATAAGAAAAAATAAAAATATATAGCCAAAAAGTAAAATATCAACAAGAATAAGATAAGCAAAAAATTCTTTACTTATTTTCTTAAAACTTTTAGTAAGAAAGTGAAACTATTCGATTTTTAAGCTTCTTTACGTTTAAAAAAAAAAAAAAAAAAAAAAAATAGCGGCATTCTTGTCTTAGACCTAAAAACGAAAAGGAAAAATTGATTATGTATTATTGATTTTAATTGTCGTCGTGTCAAACTTTGTTAAAATAACGACAGATCATTTTTTGTCCACATCATCTGTCAATTTATTGGACAAATATTTTTGAGAGGCGAATTTTTGTTTTTTCGTTTAGTCTTGCTCTTAATTTACAAACAATATCACTGGATTTGATTATTTTTTGCTAATAATAACAATGAATCGAATATTAATCATAATCACTTTTAGTTTTAATAATCATTTTGTTACCTTTTAAGTTTCTCATCTGAATAAGTCTTTTGGCAGCGATGCTTCAAGGTATAACTTTTATAAAGCAACATTTGAAAAACAAAAACCACAATCAAGCAAACCCCCCCCCAAAAAAAACCAACAAACAAAAACAAAAAAAATCCCCGAAATCTAAAATCCGTGTCGATTAACAAAAAAGAAAACAAAAATCTCGCGTATTTGGTCATGCGGCTGCAAAAACATAAAAGAGGTGGTTTATTCTCAAAAAAAAATATTCAGTAAGTTTTTGAAGGCTTTTTCAAAACATTGCTACAGTAAAATAAAGTACGTAAAATTAAAAAGGTTTAAAAATTTGCGAGTATTTTTTTACTTATTTTATAAAGTTTAAACTATAGTCTATGTCAATATGTATTTTTATTTCTGTTAAGAGCAAGATTTTTTTTTTTTTACAGAAACGTCGCCACTAGTTTTTTTTTTTTATAAATCGATTTTCCCAGATTGATCGAATTCACGAACGGACTGAACAGATTCCCCCCACCAAAAAAAAAAAAAAAAAAAAAAAAAAAAAATCAATGACTTACTAAATAAAAGTTTATACTTTTTAATTTTTTTCCCCGAAGAAAAATCTGTTTTTTTTAAAAAAAAAAAACAAACAAAAAAAAAAAAAACCCAAAAAACTAAAAATGATTTAAAAAAAACCCAAAAGAAAAAACAAAAACAAAAAAACGAAAACAAAACTGGTGTTGATTTTTTAAAAGATGCGATGAAAAACACTTTGAATTTTTGATGTTTTATCATAAATAAAATGTGAATCAAATTTGATAAAATCGATAAAAAGACGATTACATATGTAACAAGTGAAAGAAAAAACCCTTTAAAGAGGTTTAATAAAAATAAAAATAATAGTCTGATGACATGTCAAATAAAGAAGCCGGTCAGGTTGATTTTTTGTTTGAGTCAGCTGTGTGAATCGGTTTACAAATGGGGGTTCAGTATATAACAATGCTTCTATTGCAAACTGGACCCCCTTGTCATACACAGAGAAGACAGGATACTTTTTAGAGATTATTTAGAGTTTTAAAAGTTACGAACAAAAGACTGAATGCAAAAAGAAAAGGGGTATGTTTTTAATTTTGAAAATAAATAAATATAAATAAACATTTTTGCATTTGGTCGTAAAAGTAAAACCTGTCCGACAGCAATCGGACAATTTTAAAAAAAAGCATTGATTGCAAAAATAAATTTCAACAAGGTTTGATTGCAAAGTAATTTATTATTATTATTTTTTTTTTTTAATTTAAAAAAAATAAAAGTAAAATAAAGAAACTGACTTTCGTTGATTTAACGAATGGCCTTCTTACCTGAAGAAACAAAAACAATGACAGGACCAATTCCTTTGCTTGGGTGATCAACGGAAGGCTGACTGCTAACCAATAATAAAAAGAGGAGAGGCGAAAAGTTAATCGTATATAAACTCAACCTCCGACAAGCCAAAATATCTTTCTGGTAGGAGAAAGGCCGGCCTGGCCGCTTTTAAAAGCTGTAAGCCGCCACCGACCACATTTACGGAAGTAACACGTGTCACTAATACCCGTTCACTTCCGACATAAAAAATAATCCAACTGAAAAAAAAAATTAAACTACATTTATGACGATATCAGAAGACAACACTAAAAAAATAAAATAATTGGATGAAATTTGCTTAAATCTTTTTCATCTAAATATGAATAAAGTATTTTCTTTAATTTTCTGAAAGAATATCGGACGACGTTGTCATGGTTTAACCCAGCGTATGAATATAACGTACTGGTCGCGTAAAAATACGGAAGCCTACAAGTGTAAAATTTAAGAATTGTTTAAGAAAATAAATTGAGAGAAAAATTAAGAATTTTTATTTGACTTTTTGTCAAGTTTAAATATAGTCTGACTGATTTTATTTTTGTTCGTCACTATTACCTCATATTACTTCCTGAATTATATTGTTATGACATCTCGTCTGATCACATTCCTTTAGGCTTAAGAAGACTTTTTACTTCGTGACATCAAATTTAATCATAAAGTAGTAAAAAAGTGACTAAAAGTCTGAACACAAATTGAAATATACTTACGCACACATAAGCGCAAACTAAGGCGTATTTACACATGAATGCGCAGGTACACAGATGCGCGCTTGCGTACTCGTCGTAAAGTAAATTATGAATTTAGTTTAAATTTTAATAAAATTTGATAGCGAACAGGCGTAAAATTTATTAACTAGTTTTCGTTCCCCCCACTTTTGCTTCAGCATGTTTTTCTTGTTTCAGCTCCTCTCTGTCTGTAGTGTAATGAGAAATGATGATAAAAAAAAACAAGAATTCGACTACAACTGATTATCGATTATGTTTTTATTCAGAATTTAAGTAAGAACCGTCGTCGTTCTTAAGGAGAGAAAAAAGAAGAACTATTTTGGAATCTTTGGGGTTTAGTTGCGTGATTCCAGCTTTTATGCCAGTATTTCGTGTTCAGTCCCACATAAAAGCCAGAACTTTGAATGATGATTTTCAAGGAAGAATACTTCTCCCACTGGGAAGACTGGCGCAAGACATTCTTTCTACCACACTCACCTCGACTTTTTTTGCACCATACGAAAAAAGTAAACAATTCATTACAACAAATAAAAACATCTTTGTAATATTTTTATTTTTGTTTAGTTTAGTTTCAAATCTCGAGCATTTTCACTTTGCGCGTTACGTATTTACGGTATTCATGTGAGGAAAGAAGCCAGTCTGGGAAGATTGGCGCAACACATTCTTTCTACCTCACTCACCTTGACTTTTTTGCACCATACGAAAAGTAAACAATTGCATTCATTATTTACAACAAATAAAAAATATCTTCGTAATATTTTTATATTTTTGTTTAGTTTAAATCTCGAGCATTTTCTTTCATTTGCGCGTTACGTGTTCATGCGAGGAAAGCAGTCAGTATGAGACGACAATATTGATAGATGGCAAATGAAAAAAGCAGACTGGAAATTGAAGACATTGATTTGAAGTGATTTGATTAAAAATAAAATTAAAATGTTGACAGTATCTCCAACTAGAAAAAACCCCCAAAGATTATTAACTAGGAAACGATTAGTTTTAATTTAAAATATTTATTCTGGAAACTTTTGCATACGACTCTTTATAATGTCATTCCTCCTCCTACTCATTGTTTTCTAAGCACACAGTGACATCTGCATAACACTTATCACCGACTTCAAAGATTTGCGGATATCTGCTCATCAAAGTCAGAAAATTATCGTAACAGACATCGTATTTATATGCCACACTAGGAAGGCTAAATAAATTTTCAAATCTGAAATTTTGTTATTCTAAATTAAACTTTTTCAATACTCAAAACAATGTGAAAAAATAAAAAATGTGTTATGTTTATGCTCGACCATTTATAAATGCTGGTCAATGGTGCATTATGGGTAGCGGTTATTGGGTAACTGTTATGTGTTATATATATATATATATATATATATATATATGGATACATTCTGTATCAATTTTTTGACGGCTGTCAAAGTTAAATTTTTAATTCCAACACGAACACAGGCTTTACACCGGGGTTGAATAAAACTGACAGTTTTGTCGGTTGAAATAGATCTATCCCCCCCCATATGAGGTAATTTTGAATTTTGTTGTGTAATACTATTTATATGCTCTGTTATTATAAATACATTGAGCTCTTTTTGTGGATCAGTTTTAATATTTGATTTTACTAGGATCCTTTTGGATTATATACCAACAGATTTATTACCTGTACTATATATATATATATATATATATATATATATATATATATATATATATATATATACAGGTTTCAACGTGGAGCACGTGCCCCACAGGGGGCAGTTGGATTTTTAAGGAGAGTGATTCGAAACTGATTTATGAACAGTGATTTTTTTTCTAGTGAGTCTTTATGAGTATGTGTGCAAATTAATACATACAGTGCACATACAATATGCATACATAAAAATATTTGTGCGTATGTATGTACATATGTAATTACGTAATTGTCCGGTCGACAGGAAGTTTCCACCTCAAGAGTCAGGAGTAGAATGACCAAAATCATTTATTTGCGCATGGACTCCGAGTGGTACTTTCGCTTGTTAACTCAACCTATTTACTGATCTACTGAAACATTTCACGCTTCTCTGATGTAGATTCAACAGTAAATCCAAGGTATGAAATTCCATCTCAATGTGTGTTTATGAAATTTCCCCTTTTCCAGGGATTTTATTAAACAGACCTCAATATGTTTTGTCTTTGTACTTTTCTATTTTCATGGTTTTATTAACACACCTCTCTGGATCTTTCCATTTTTAGGGGTTTATTTAAACACACCTAAATATGTGTACATAACTTTCAAAGGTTTTTTTTATTAAACACACCTAAATGTGTGTATGTTATCTTTTCCCTATTAAATGTGTATATATGAACTTATCCGTCTTCTCAAGCCACAATAATCAAATACTTTCTGCACCCCATAAGTCAACTAGTTCTATAACCTGTTCCTGGGAAAGTCAATATCCCCAACAAGTGGTGACATACCGATGTGAGACAAACATTTTAAAAAGCAGTCGTGATATTTTCTTTCTACAATCTCTTTGGTCAGAATGCAGAAACGCAACAGCAAATTGAAGCAGCGATAACCCTAAACTTTCCATCGTTCAATGCAAACAACGTCAATGTTTGGTTCTTGTGGCTAACACGTATAAGATGGTGGAAGCGAGCGATGATTACTTATTCCGGGTGCTATCCGGAATAAAGTATTCTTAACCCAACGTACAACACGATGATTAAGCAAGGCTTTTAAACAAGTGAATTTAAAATGAACAACATCAACAAATAACAATTTATTTGGGTATTTTATACAACGTGTGGTGAATAAGACATTTGAGAAGAAGGGTAAGTTCACATATACACATTTAAAAGGTAAAAGATAAGATACACACATTTAGGTGTGCTTAATAAAAACCCCTGAAATAGGAAAGGTAAAAAGACACACGTTGAAGTGTGATTAATACAATCCATGAAAATGTAAAAATTCTAAGAAAAAACATACATTGCGGTGTGTTTAATAAATCCCTGAAAAGGGGGAAAGTTCTAGACAAGACATACATTAAGGTGTTTAATAAAACCCCCTGAAAGGGAGAAAGTTTTTATCTTGGATTCATTGTTGAATCTACATCAGAGAAGCGTGAAATATTTCAGTAGAATTGACAACGCATAATCTATTCGCCAACTGTCCTTGTTTGCTTTATGGACTGTATAGCTTCCATCAAGCAGGTGCTGGCTCATAAAAAAGTCCTTCGAAAATGCGAGGGAAACGCTGTCAATGGTTGATTAATAATTTATATTATATGTGAATGTTTCCAAAGCTACGGGAAGTACCACTTGGAGCCCATGCGCAAATAACTGATTTTGGTCATTCGACTCGTGACTCGTCACTCTAAACATGGAAACATTCGGTCGACCCGACAATATATATATATATATATATATATTGTAACATTGTAATATTGTAAAAATTTAAAATTTAAATGTTAATATATTGCATATATGCAGTCTCAGGTTCTTAAGGAAGTTAAGTTAAACGTCTTTTAGGCTTCCTCCACATTAGTAAGAGTTCAATTTTTGAATAATAAGAATTATATAATGGTTCTGTGGGGCATGGCCAAAAAAGGTTGGGAACCATTATGATATATAATAATAATAATAATAATAATAATATAAATATAAGTAATTATACTCGTCTGGAAAAACCTTAGGTGTTTTGGCTTGTAAATGAACAAACCAATACCCAAGGAAAAATAAGGGATAAAAAAAGAAAGAACTAAGAACATGTAATTGAGGCGAAAACAATCGTCCAGAATCCAAGTTCAGAGTCTAAAGAAAAAACCCTCCAAAACCAGTCAAACAAAAGTAACTACGTAAAGTGCCCAATACACTAAGTAGAGCAAATCTAACTATGAACCTAAAGAGCCAGGCAAACCTATCTAGGTTTCACCTACGCGAATCGTCAGGGTACACTGGCCAAAGAGGTAAAATTAGAACAGAATATAAATAACCTACAACATAAAAACAACCATGACCACGTGACTAAAAAAAAAGAATCAGTAACTCAACAACCGGAGGATTTTAATACATATTTATTCAATAACAACAACAAAAAAAAAAAAATAAATAAATAAATAAATAAAATAAAGTGAAAATAAAATGAGAAGAAAACCAAACCTATTCTAGTAACCAGCGTTTCCTATGTCTACATTTACTCAAGATTTCAGATTTTATATTTAGCAAATTGTCGGGTTCTTTATACCAAGCTATAGCTAACTTTTCCTCAAAACATAGATGACAAAATTTATTACCTGCTTTATACTTATAGCATTTCTTTAATATTTCCCATTTCAAAATGGGGTCTTTATTATCGTCTTGCTTAATTTTCCATACATAAGTAGATAACGTGGTGCTATGCTTGTATTTTTCGTTATTAAAACTACTAAGATGGTTATAGTATCGGGCTTTAAAATTATTTTTGGTAGATCCTATATATACCTTGGTTTCTTATCAGTATTACTTAGTTTATCCTTGTATATTTTTACTTGTTATACCACGCACTCTTGCTGGCACTTTCCCCTGGATGGAGCAGGCCTTCTTATTCTTACAATTACATTTGGGGGTGCCTGGCTCTTTAGGTTCATGTGCTGAGCGTTCATTAGAAAAACGTGAAAAATTATCCATTATGGATTTTTTTTTCTATGTTATAATGTCATGGTCACGCGCGCATTAAAGCATGACATAACCGTTCCTTTACAGGCATTTCAGAACATTACTGCAGTATTCATAGTTGATTCTGTTCAGTGCCGGCTTTAATTTTTTAATATAAATTGTTTCTAGGATCTGTAATCTAATTTTGTTGTTTTCATGATGTAGGATAATTGTGTTGTCGATTAGTAATTTTTTATATTGTGAATGCCGACAGGAATGTTGTTGTAGATGTCTTGCAATGGGCGAATGGTCAGACATGTGTAATGTAAGTCTTCTTGTTAGTGTATTTGTCGTATACCCAACATATATATTTAGCCGCACACAAATTTAAAATATTTTTCAAGAACGGTAAAATGTAAACCTTATACGTAGAAGATTACAATAAAAACGAAAATCAGGAATATGTTTATAATTTTCTTTAAATTTTTAAAGCGCTGTTCATATCTATCTGCTGGAAGAGAGAGACATGGACAAAACCACCAGCAAGAGTTGCTTTGATAAAAAGCAACAAAAGGAAATTTAAAATATATTTCAGACGACTGTAATAAAGTTTTTTACATCAGTCATTTTCAGTTTTAACGCTTGGTCATTGTAATAATACAGAGGAAATATTTGGATTTTGTTTTTTTTACAACGGTTACACAAATACTGGATTATTATAAGATTTTCTGTGTTCGCCTTTGAGATTAAAATATATATACTTTGGGCAAAGTTTGCATTCATGGAGTTTAAAGACATCGTTCGTAATTATCATAATCGGTGAGTTTAAGGACATCGTCCGCAATTATCATTGTCGGTGAGTTTAAGGACGTCGTTCGTAATTATCATTGTCGGTGAGTTTAAGGACGTCGTTCGTAATTATCATAGTCGGTGAGTTTAAGGACATAGTTCGCAATTATCATTGTCGGTGAGTTTAAGAACATCGTTCGTAATTATCATAGTCGGTGAGTTTAAGGACATCGTCCGCAATTATCATTGTCAGTGAGTTTAAGGACATCGTTTGCAATTATCATAGTCGGTGATTTTAAGGACATTTTTCGCAATTATCATTGTCCGTGAGTTTAAGGACATCGTTCGCAATTATCATTGTCGGTGAGTTTAAAGACATCATTCACAATTATCATTGTCGATGAGTTTAAGGACATCGTCCGCATTTATCATTGTCGATGAGTTTAAGGACATCGTCCGCAATTATCATTGTTGGTGAGTTTAAGGACATCGTCCACAATTATCATTTACATTTTATAATTAGAAGACAAATTCTTTATAGTTTCTATTCGAATTGTGAAAGTTGGATAAAGTATTAGGTTGGTGCAAAAATAATGTCGTTCTCTCACAGATGTTACTATGTGAGAAAACGACATTATTTTTGCACCAACCTAATATTTTATCACTGGGAATTAAAGTGAAAATGATACAACTAAATACGTTTAAATGGTCATAGAGGGTTATAAATTTCCGAACTTGGATTTTCAAACAATCTTCCAATATAATAAGGATTAACAATACATCGGCACAGATTTGCATATTTTAGAAAATACCAGACGGATGTACATATGTAGATTGACAGAATTTTAATGAACATCAAAAACTGGTTAATCTCGATATAAGAAACAATAAAGTAAAAATATAGTATAAAATTACTGAAAGCAATTTGGGCTCACGCAGAGCCTCCAAGAGAAATTTTGCAAGACGGTACATGACCCTTTGCGTCCCCGAGGCAGGCAAAGAATTTTCTCAAAATTGAGGATTTGATGTCCAGTAAATCGACATGTAAATTCTCATAAATGCTTTATTCCCATGAGCAGACAGAACAGAATGTAACAAACATATTCTATTAATACGGCAACGTAAATCAGTATTTACGGTTACATTCACAAATCGCCTTTTAGGTTTTGTCATAGAGAAATGCTTTTTAATCGTTCATAATAATAAGATCTTGAACTCTCTAAAAATTACAATACATAATGTCCTTGAGAAACAAAATAATAATACAGATACATGATGACACGAAAATTCTGGTGTGTGCTAGTGACATTATTACACTAATTAACGTATCGGTGTATCTACCCCCAGGTTGTAGGTATATACTCTTGGTGTTACCATCTGTTTATACAACTAGGCCTACAATAATTAATAATAAATACTAATAAAGAGAAGTAAAGGTCGTGTGATAAGTATAGTGAGGTTTTAGTACGTGAATATAAGTGTATGTCGGGCTGGGGTAGTAGAAAGTGCTTATTTTTGAGGTGGAGATGAGTGTTACATAGTTGCTCTGGAGCCATTATTAGTTTTGAGGCCCCGGAAGAAAGTACCGGCTAGACCCACTTCATGGGCTCAAGAAACATGTGGCCTGAAATAAAAGTGCATCTTTTATTAAAGCATAATTAATTGTTAAGGAGCTTAAAGTTAGAAACTTAAGACATTAATCTCAAGTTGTGTGGATTAATTAATTGAAAATGTAATGTTTGCGTCAGGCTGCAATTACTAATCATGTTTTCTGATTCAAACCAAGGCAAAGAATGACGAGTAGACACTTTAAACAATTAGCAAGAATAATCGTATATTTCAGTTGATATGTTATTAATATAAGAATTTCTGTCAACAAAAGGTGTCGGCAAAACAGATTCCAGTTATGTGATTTTTGTGGAGAGAGCAGATAAAAATAGCGAAAACCAAATTTTTATTTAATGCGAGAGGACGCACAGAAACCCTAGAGAGTAGCACTGATGAAACTGGAAGACGTTTCTTTTATAAGGAGTTACAGTTAGTGATGAAATATTGCTTTGATCTTTCTAAGAAAGGTTTCTACTGAGAACATAAAAACTGAGCATCATTCAATTTCTTGTCATTAAAATGTTTTTTTTTTTTTTAGTTTTTCATCTCGTTAACGTTTGGTGATCATCCTGCGCATCTCATATCGCGATTCTTTCCATCCCCACGGGACTAACCTCTGAAATAATTGGGGGTAGGGACGTATATCGTGCATACACACATCATTTCTACATCTGAAGGTTTCTATATTCTTCTGACGCAGTGACGTTTACATAAGTTGTGTATAACCACAATGTTTTCTTTTTTACTTAACAGAATATTTTTCTGCTTCTTTGCAACTACACGATCTTCCCAAATTTTACCAAAGAATTCAATTTGCCCTTTTAAGCAGAATGTTATACATACCTTTGTTTTGTGACTTTTGCGATTTTCTGTTTATTGAGACACTTTTTTTATTATCAGAAATCATTAAAATGTACTTTTAGTTCCTCTTTGTACGGCTATTAATAATCCGGAATCAAGTAATTGATCCGAATATTCAAGAAAATAGTGAGACTTTATTGAGGACGAAGGCGGATTTAAGAGTATTTTGTAAAAAAAATAAGCTTGACTTTCGTCTGTCGCTAAAATAAAGTTTTGCTATTCTCTGAATGTGGCGTGCACTAAAAGCAAAGCAAGAATGACTTCAAGCAAATGGACCCTCTTTGTCTCCATTGTTAATCAACAAGACTCTCTGCTATTTTTAATATGAATCCATACAATGCAATAGGAATGTATGGTGAATTTATTTAATCATGCAAAAATATTCGTTCTATCATCATTTTTCGAACTTTTTTACTCTCCGGTATCAAGTGCGTTACTAATATACAGTTCTAAAATAACGTGTCATCTGTCCGTTTATTCTTATTTTTATTTTTTGCTAAATTTCACCCAGTATAAGGTTGGATAGCCATTCAAGTTAGACGATTATAATTAGAATGATAATGATGAACAAGGTGTGATATATGAGTGAAAGAAAAAAAGGTAGTGACTGAATATTATGACGTTAAGGAAAAAGAGATAACGATTGACCCTTGACTTCTAGTGTTCACGGGAAGCGCCCACATGGGATTCTGTTTCCCAAATTGGCAGGACTAAGTTGAATTTCTTTCTTACATTTGGAACACGGAGGTTGGTTCGGTTTCGTGGAAATAGCATGACGATTTCTAGCTGTAAAGGTCTAAACTAGTGGAACAAGAGAATGGGGCGCTCATCTGAACATTTTCCATGGAAGTAGAGTTGGAGTAGCGAAAGGCTTGCAGCTTTCCGTCTGTGGGTTAATGGCTACAGAGTCCAGAAGACGCTGTAAATTATTTTCAACTCTATCAAGGGTGGAGTGAGGATTTTGCTACTGCAACACAGATATAACAATACCTCATTTTTTTAGCCAATCTGACTCTTGTAATGATAAGGCGTGGCAGGAGTCAGATACTTACTGTGAGAAAATGTAATAAAAAAACTTTTAAAATATTATCGTGAGGGTCACGTTAGGGTCGTTGTGCACTAAAATAAATTAATTTGGCACATATTGTAAGAACGCTCTGTGGAATGTGAATTGTCTATCGAGTGACATGCATACACTTATCAAGTGTATCATTTTTCGATTTTAGCTTCCAAAACAGGCTCCAGCGAATGGTTCCTGAAATGGACAACTTTGTGTTCTCATTGGTCTAAAATTGGTCTTTTCCGATTTGCTGAAATGTTTTGAATTTTTAAAAAATTTATTTTTAGACGGAAACCGTACACTTTTCAGGATTCAGTTTTTGAGTATTTATATGTAAATTGTAATTTCTTTTCACTTATAATCCTGGATTGGCTGTGTTCACTTCCTGTTAAATTTAATTCATAAAAAAACATTGAAATATACTTTTTTGCTCGATAAGTATTCTTTTTAAGAGAGCAGAATTTGTACATGAAAAGGAATTTACTCTATTTACACTATTTATAACTGTTGTCCTCACGTTTATTGCCATATTCACGACGTTTCGGCCGTTGTACGCTCCGAACTCCTTCAGTTGATATACGTTAGAATTTCGAACCGAATCCTTTATTTAATCCACGAGGGTAGATTGTTCTAATTCCACGTACCATAACTTTTTTGGATATCTCAGTTTCAGATAATTTTAATTCCAACGTATACCACCTGAAGAAACGTTGGCGGAAACGTCGTGAATATAGTAATAAAGAGAAGAATAGTTCTATGTAAATAGTTACAATACTTCATCACAGAAACACAGACAGAGATAGAAATTTACTCTGCAATCCGTTTTTGGTTTTGTTGATTTTATGAACTAAGAAGAGATTAGATGTTGTATTATTTTGGTCCTTCATGATATATCCGGATTAAAGAAGAATTATCCCCTAGTTCTCATCTTCTCCTCTTTGAATAATAAGAGACAGTTATTATTGGGTTATACGTTAGCAGTATCAAGGAAGCATCCTTGATGTGGTTGCACCTTTTTTAAGTTAAAAGAAATTATTTGGAAGTGCTTAACTCATGTGACGGTTCCATTTTTTTTGTCACCCATCACGGCAAGCCAATAATGAAACACTTGTTAAGATATTTGATGAAAATACAGGTAGAAGCGGATTCATGCTTTTCCTAATGAATTTAGTTAAATAAAAAGAAACTAGACGTAGATTAGATCACTGCTCAATGTTTTTGATTTCTGTCGATAACCTCGAAGCTTTATATAAACTTAACATAGAACAAAATATCTTTGAAATGTTTCGATGTCCGTTTATCCATTAGCAAAAACAAACATAACCCCCCCCCAAAAAAAAACAAAACAAAACAATGTAACACCGCGCTGTCACATTATTTTGATTAAAACCTTTTCATTTAAAAGGATTTGTCTTCAATATTTACACTTACCTTAGTTCCTACAAAGATGTTTTTGTTTTCTTCATCACTAGACGTTAAAATTCAAACTATTTAGACAATATTTAGTTCAAAATGTCATCTACCAAAGTAAGCTTTTACTAGGGGATGATTTCTTTTGATAAACCTTGAAATACAACACTTGCAGCATTTGATGAATCTCTCATTGAAGCATTATTGGATCAGACTTTATATATTTCTTGAATGTGTGTCGAGGATAATTTATCTTTAAGTGGAAAATGAACGTGGTCAACTATTTCTTAATTAATTCTATTGAAGGCTTCACAGATAGTGCTGCAACTCGCGACTTAAAATGAAAACACTGGAAACTAATACGATATACAATATTAATGTAATATTTATATATTTACCTTGAACATATAAAATGCGTGAGGTGCTCGGACACTTCTGGGTACAGATTTGAAATGAGGCTACTCGTTTTGGTCTAATACCGCATCTTTTGTTTTGGTAGTAGGCAAACATATTTTTCCATAGTTTATAAGTTAATAATAATGAAAATAATTTGTGAAAGAACTTAGAAATTTAGAAAAGAATATGACAAATAGTACTCATCATTATCGATGCTGTTGAAACAGTCTCGAAGATACAGGAATGGACATCCTAAAAAAATCGAAATCATGCAGACGACAATTTTACTAAAGATCAGCAGGAGTATTGAAGACATTGTTGGGACATTAAGACTGATTGGATATTGGAATTGTCTGAAGGATTAGAGATAAAAGAACAAGGGGCGAATATATCACAGATTTCATTTAACGTACAGGACCGATCAGGTTAGTTAACATAAACCAATTGAAAAGTAGGAAGCTTATCACTTTAAAGCAACTATATAAACTACATTATCTTTTCGGAAGGAAGACCAGTCTTTTGTATCGTTAGCAGTGGAACAACTCGCTGGCAACACGATTTGGTGGCGATTCACATTGTTGAAAATGTTTACTTTTCACCGCTATTCTGTCAGAATTCGTTTTTTAAAAATGAATATTTTCATTACGGCACATAAAAATACGGTTCAGAAAGTTTTTTTTTCTTCTTACGCAGAAGCTAAACATCAAAACAATTGACATATTGAGAAAATGATTTTTATTTTTGATTTGAATATTTTCAGTATGATGACTTCCGCGTCGTATAGCATTCATTACTTTCAAGTAATATTTTAATCTTTTACAACTTTAATTCGCCTACTCGACCGTGGAGCATCATTTAGTGAGAAGTACTTTGCACAAAATTTTGAAAGCCATTCTTGAACTTTTGATTATTCATATCATCTTCTTCATACGAATCGTCCACTATGTTTTAGTAATATTTTATCTTTCTTAAAAAGACAAAGCATAAAATGTTGCTTATTTACTTTTATCTTCGATAATTGAGAAAAAATTTGGTAAAACTGTTTAAAAATGTCCGCTGATAAACCAGCTTTCGTGGTAAAATGAAAAGCGGTGTATTTAAGACTAAACACTCCAAATGCCATCTAATGACAAAAACAAAACAACATTTCAGATGACATCATTGATGTACTTGGAATCGTTCATTTCAATCGAAAAAAACGGAATCAAGTTTGATAAATCGTTAGAGAGGCGAACGACGAACTTGATTCTGATAAACTGATGAACATTGTTTCTTATATAAGCGTGAGGAAGATCAAATAGGCTATTTTTAAGAGTTGAAATAAAGTATTTTAATTGGTCAATAAAGATAAAAATAATTTTTCTTCAAAGTATAACAACTTATTAAGATGTTGTCAGTTGATTTCTTTAAATTAAAAGCGTTTACTTCAAAATAAGCATTTCTTATTGGCTTCTTTAAAATAATTTTGTTAATTCGATTTGTAATTAGAATGAATTCTCTTTTACGCATTACTCATCTCGAAGCATTTAGATGATAATCATTACATTTCCGATTAAGATTAAATCGTAAAAAAGAAGCTTTTAATGAATTTGTTAATTCCTTTACGAAAATAATTGCCGCTTTGTTGTCCAGACCTTTTGAGACCAAAGGAAAACATTTTGATTGAAGAAATAATCCTTTTCTCTGAATTTTTGTTTTCAAATTTGATAAAGAAAATGGGCAGAACAATCATCTCAGTTTCCTTCGTATTCTATTAGTAAGTATTAGTCAGACAGCTTCTTTCCAAGAACTTTTAATTTGTGGAGAGGATGTTTACCTGATTACTACAATCTTAACCTATTCAAGACTAGGGTTAACCGTTATCTCTTTTTTATCATGCTTCCCTCTTGATCCGATAATGTGAAATTGACAGTACTTTGCATTGTTGATTTTTATGTTCACATTATTATTATGGAAGGTTTGGTAAATGTAGCGTGTTTGCCTGTTAATTGATTTTTTACTTGGTCGTATTTGACACGGGTAAAAGTCGACTTTAAGAAAATAAACTGGAGACACATAAATGTAAGAATTAAAAACAAATCATTACTGTTCAACTTGAAGATAAAATTTAAATGAATAACCTTCAATAAATCACCTTATATGTTCCTAAGGTCATAATACGACGAAAGAAATAAAATTTCCTTCACCACCATTTGAAAAACTGAAGAAAATTCTTAACCTTTCTTCTGAACGGAGATTTTTGGCTGCAACCATGAAAAGAAATAAGGAGGTACTGTAGATTAATGGTTGGCAGCACGGTTTGAGGAATTTGAGAGTCGAGTTCGAATCCCAGTCCAGTTCATTACATCCATTTACGTACTAATACCCTTGGGAAATGTATCAACCCATCTCTCCCCCTCAGCTATGGGTAAATAGCAAGGCAGATTAGTTCCTATAACCTTGGTTGGTAACCAGTCTAGAAGAAGGAAAACTTTGGAAAGGTCGTCTTGCCCAGGACACAACACTGCTGTTATGGCTGCAGTAGATATGGTACATCTATGACCGTCAGAGGTTACAAGATTTGTGATTGTCATGAAAAGAAAATAGAAAGCCGACTTTCAATCTGGTCAAGTAAATTAATAAAAGTGAGTAATTAATAAATCAAACAGAAGCATTAGCTGTCGGCAAACAGAAACAAGATGGCATAATTTGGTCGTCTCCTTTTCAGACATGACAATAATGGGAAAGTCATTAACGAGCAGCAGTTGCATCAAACGAGATTTTTTCTTTTCATTGTGGATTTATATTTTGTTTTGGGATTGGTTTGTTCATTATCTAAAACTTAGTATGATAATTCATGTTTCAACCTAGAAAACTTAAGCCTTAAACTTAAAGCTTTCTGTCTTAAAGCAAAACCTCCAATAACAAAAAGGCGGTCATTAGGAGAAAGTGGAAAGTACGTAATATCACTGACTTATCTCGATATATATTGAAACATTCAGGAAATAAGACAGAAATAGAATTTGACAAGCGGCAAATAGAGAAACACATAAAAGCGGTCACAGCATGTCTCAAGGCAGTCAATTTACATTAAGTAGGTTGTTATCAAAGCAGATAAGAAATATCTATTAAAAAAAGGATAATATATATATATATATATTTATTTTTTTTTATTTTTTTTAAGGTTAGCGCCCCGAGCAAGGCATGAAGCCACTAGGATGCAGGGGGGTTGCAGAAGTTTTGTAGCAAGAGCAGATAGGAGTGATAGAAGAAAGGATGAAGGGAAGGATAGTGTGTAGATCAAGATAACTGGAAATGTCGATTGACATTACATTTGAATAGTTGGAGATTATAGCTATCAGGGAAACAGTAATTGGGAAGGGTGTTCCACAGGCGAGAGGTGTGAGGTATGAAGCTATTGGAGTAGAAGAGACGGCTATATTTTAAAGTTTCTACAGTGTAAGGGTGAGAGCGGGATGCCAGCCTCGTAAGGCGCTTGTATTCATGGAGACTGGGGACCAGGGAAAGCAGCTCATCGGAGCAATTGCCATGAAAGTATTTGTAGAAGAGACAGAGAGAGGCGACGGCGCGTCTGTGAGATAGTGGCTGCAGGCGAGACGCCAGATCAGGGCCAATCACATTACATATCCGTCTCTGGATCTTGTCAAGAACTCCGAGGTAAACAGAAGGTGCCCCAGACCATATATGGCAGCAATACTCCATGCAAGGGCGAATGGTCGTTTTGTATATTTGAAGTATCGATTCAGGGGAGAAAAATTTCCTGACGCGGCACAGAGAGCCAACTTTCCTCGCGGTGGACGATGCAATTGACTCAATGTATTTGCTCCATTACATACACACACACACACAGAGAGAGAGAGAGAGAGGGAGAGAGAGAGAGATGCTTTGGATGCGTCTCAGGTAGAATGAATTTATACTCACACATGGCAGAAAGTTAATGCCCTCTTCCATTCTGATGGACGCCAGTGATTGTATAGCCAGCCAGATCTCAATGCCCATGCATCAAGTTACAGATAACGCAGTGTTGGGGGGGGGATGGTCAGCGACTGTTCCTACCCGCCACCAGCAGTGGGCTTGGGGAAATATGCTTTTATAAAATATTTAAACCACGAGGAGAAACGAAAGGCTTCAAAATTCCACGAAGATTAAATTTTTATCTAGCAAAAGACAAGCCCACTGGGCCGAAAGAATACTGAAGACATACTAACGCCTGGTGAAGAGACATAAGTCTCATCCTGGGTTAAAGCTGGAATCGACGCTTTCATCCCCTCAAGGAAATTTAAGGTCAAGTCGCACTCCTCCCCTTGGTTCTCCGCTGCTTGCTCAGCCGCCATTACCCATAGGAACCACTTCTTTCACATATTTCGTAGTGACATTTCGGACTGCAATAGACGTCTCTTTGCCTCCGCTCGTAGCGAGTGTAAGCGTGTCCTCAACGAAGCTAAGACAATATTTGCTGCTCGGATGAGTGAGCATATTGCATCTCGCAAATTTGGCTCCAAAGATTATTGGCGGCTCTGCAAGAGTGTGCTGAACAATAGAAAACCCTCCAATGAATAAATATAGTTTTAAGGTGTGCTATATTTATGGGATAAAGTGGTCAATATCAGAGGTAGAGCTTATGTAAATATAAAAGTGAACATTGAAATCAACACTCAGAGGCGACAGGCTGTTTCATGCTAGACACAATTGTCAGGCCTGACGATTGCATCTAGCATGAAACAGCCTGTCACCTCTGAGTGTTGACTTCAATGTTCACTTTTATACACACACACACACACACATATATATATATATTGAACGAAACTGTTTTATAACGTACATTTAAGAAGCACCCAAACGAGACCAGTGAGCCTTTTCCACACTGCGTGCACCTCAAACATAAATTATATCAGAACTGTTTTTGCACTTATCAAATATATGTCTGTTCATTATCTCTCTCACCCCTTTCTCTCACCCTTTCTCTCACCCTTTCTCTCTATACATCTAATTCAGTTCACATTTATTAATCTTCATATGAATAAGCGAACTCAGTATAACATTAATTAAAAGTTGATCTTTAGTCATGAACAGCATTTTGTCAAATTCAGTGACGCTGTCATGGTGACCTAAGATAAGATGAAGTGAACGCAAGTGATTATGAATTTTTATTACAGCAAACGTAAGAAGACGACTCACTTAATTATCGGGATTTTTAGTGTTTGTTGACAATCAACATTAACGCCAATTTTTTGGTTAAGAAGGACGATGAAGAATAGAATGTAGAAAAATTCATAGGAATAGGATTAAAAAAAAACATTTCTCAGTCAAAAAGAAGATGTTTACTCAGTCTAGATTTGTTTAGTACAAAATCAGAAAAAAAGTGTGGCACTCAGTGAAGACTGAAAGAAATTCATTAAATGTTGTTGGGCACTAGCCATTGAGTAAAGTGAACCATAAAATGTCTGGCTATTTGAGAATAACATGTCGCAGTCAATGACCATTATCATGTTGAACAGTTTCTGGTAATGAAGCTTTGAAAAAAAAAAAAAAAAAACAACAACACGATAATCAGGAAGAGTATTATTGTAATTTATTGAACTGATATCACAAATAATTCACAACAGAACCCGATATTGAAATTTTATCAAAAGTTTCTTTGCCACCAACCACCAGAAGACACACACACACACAAACCCCCTACCACAAAAGCGTGTGCTTCTCATAACGCTCCACCCGACCATTGGCCCACTTGTGCACCGACTCATACATGTATTCAAACAGTTCGGATCCAGAAAGCAATTCTGAGTAAATGCCTAAAACACTGAAGCGGAACCATTCTTTTTTTTTTCTTTTAAGCCTTTTTTCAGAGTTCTTTTTATTTCAATAAGTGTGAGTTTTTACGGGAACTCAAATTACGTCCTTGAACAAGGAATGAATTTTTTAAATAGTGACAGAATTGCTGTTTTTATCTCCTTATTTTAAGCGTGGTATTTTATCGTTTCATATCGTTTACTTCAGCTTATTTTCTTGTCTTTTCGGCTGCGGAACATCCGGCTCTGTTCGTGTGCCATTCGAGTATAGTTTAAAATCTTGAATATTGCTCTGAGGAGAAATGCGCTTTCCTTTTATACACTTTACCTCCGGTACAGACACTTGTGTTATTTTTTTTTTTTTTTTTTTTTACATCGGATCGTCTTCTCCCGACCTATTAGCTTCCAGTGAACCAAGTGAATCTTGCTACCCACATCCAAAGAAACTGCAATCTGTCAACATAACAGTAATAATCCTCAGCCGAAACTAGGAAATAATAACAAATCTGGCCCCATATATTCATATATTTCATATATGTGAGCTTGAGGAAAGAAAAATGAAGAGAGTATGCGCTTTGTACAACAAAATAACAGTATTCAGAAGTGGTTCCATCCTACGTCAAAACCTCATCAAAGTAAAAAATTCACAAAAAGAGATAATGATCAAGAACTGTTTGTACAACAGTCTATGAAGTAGCAGAGTTTAGGCAATCACAATAAAAAAAAAATTGAGAAACACTGGAAAGTTGTAAATAAGATCAGTTATGACTAACCATGCGTGAACATTTGCGAAATGAAGTTAAAGTTATGGTTTCGCTTCTTGAACAAAGGTTTGACAGGGTTTTTCTATGACTATTGGAAGAAACAGGTTTGCACTAGTAAAATTAATAGAATGCTTCTTGTGCATTAGTGACGTCATCCTTTGAATTAAAGTCCATGTGTCACGGTCTAGCAATTGACAACAGCAGCACGTATGTCTTGAAATCGTATTTTTCCATTGGAGTTCCTTTCCCCTAAGCAGGACAATATGACTGACCTGAACAGTCTGAAGTTCTGTTCCCATTTTCACTGCACAAAATTGCAAGAATGTTTTTGTTTATTTAATATTATTAATGCAGGAGGTATTCTATTTGCATTTCCCCCTTATGGACATTATTATATCCGTAATATAGTAACAGCTTAATACATAGACGGAATAGAAGAGCTGAAAGAGAAATATGACTAACATTGCTTGGTTCTCAAAGAGATTTTTTATACCGATATATACATACTTATCACTAATATGTCCGACATTAATAAACTATAATATAAGTATACAACATGCAGTGTGAAAAGCGCGAACAGAGAGAGAGTGAGAGAGAGGGAGAGTGAGAGAGACAGAGAGTCTTACTTAAATGGAAGGTCTGTGGTTTTCTTTATATTTTTGATGAAATTATGTGTTTATCTCTGTTGTATGCACTACCGCTTGTGACGACCGTCTTCGTCGCAGCCTACTTAGTAACTCGCGTGGACAGACACGTCTTGCCTCTACTACGTGCTAAAAGGCAACCGACACTCATCAGCCGTCACGTGACCTCTTGACTTAATCCCAACGAAAGGGAAATAACCGCTTTTATATCCCTACACTATTAGTTTCTGTCTATATTTCAGAGATGAGGCATTATGTACATTATTTACATTATTCGGACTATTGTCCTCATCTTTGTCGCCATATTTATTACAACGTTGCGGCCGTTGTACGCTCTAGCCTTCTTCAGGTGGTTGGAATGTCGAACTTAAGCCTTTATTTCGCTCACTGGGGTAGACCGTTCTAGTTCCACGTGTCATGTTTAATGGATGTTATCTTCTGTTAATTTCCCTCTGAAAGTTCTCCACTGCCTTAACCGGGTATTGAACTCACACTCTTTGGGTCCTGTCACAGGTTTATCCCCCTTTATTCAACGGCTTCGTTTCATCTTCAGTTGACTTTCTTTTGGTACAGCAAATTAATAACATTGTGTGATATTTCCTACAACTCTTTAGTGAAACCGGTCATCTGAAATAAAACCTTTAATTCCAAAAGATTTGAGTAGTTTTGTTTTCATTTTCATTTTCTTCTTACAGGAATATACGAAATGAAAATTCTGAGAATAAAACCATTTAAACATTTTAAAAAAGACAAACCTCTATAGACATGGAACAGCGTTGGAGAATAAAAACTTGAAATCCGCACTGATCGTTCGTAGACATTAAAAGATTTGTCGGAGCCATTAATCTGTCGTGAACAAACGATGAATTCGATATTCGAGCAACTTGACCTAGGGATCCTGGCGAATTTCAACGGGTACGCTAAGATAAATGACAAACGCAGAGGTTAATAGACAATTTCAAGTATACGCTGAATGTAAGTTGTATGATAAAGAAAGTGGAAGCCTCAAATGAGTAAGATTTAAGATTCTAAAACATAGCAGACACCCAAGGAATGTTGGATAATAAATCGCTGGAACATCGCGATAAAGAAACTAAGACAAAAAATAGTCCCATCTAATCTCTGCATTATGACAGAATATTTGTTTGTTGATGATTTAGGTTAAATTAAATTAGAAATATTTTATGTGAGAAATTCACTCAAAGAAATAACGAAGGTTTAATGAAATAAACAATTGTATTAACGTAAAAATACAACAAATAATAAATCCGTGTATATGTCTCTCGTTGACAAAAGGAGATAAGTGGAGTTGTAAAAGGCGTCTGGTGAGACATATGAAAGGAGAGGAAGGATGAGCTGTGACTTACTGGAGTGACAGGCTTTGGTGAGCTTTCTCTGGAGATGGGAGGTCGCTTTCCGACGAAGTCTGTGAATCCGTGCCAAGATGCCGTCCAACTACCGAAAATGTCACTTTGAGGGGCTTTTATGTTCATTCTTAGACTCAAATCGCCTCCAGTTTTTATTTTGTTTCTTTAGGCGGGAGTGAGTGGTATTAGGTGGAAATTCTGGATTACACTGCTTATTTTTTCTTTGAGTCTGTGACTAAAAACGGAAGGAATGTGCGGAGACTTGCGACGTTGACGGAATTTTAGTTCAGTTTTGTGTGTTCGGAGCGTACGCATCTAGCCAGTGGTGGAAATTAGGGTAGCATGAATCAGAAGAAATGGTTTTAGGAAGAATGTAGCAATGAGGAGGATAAGATATTAATTTTACATGTTTTAATTGCTCGGCTACAAAATTGAACGACTTCTGTTCTGCACCCGACCACCCCCAAACGATATAAAAGGATCCTAGTTAGTGATTGAGGATACGTCTCCTAGATACGAGCTCCTTATTGCACTTAAATGGTGTGGCTCAGGATTTAGATTTGATATATACGAGAAATGGCGAATAATTCAGGATTTGTTTTTTTTTAAAAACCAATCGGAAAAAATGTCCCGTCTTATTTTGCCTTTTGTGAATGTCGAATAAAAAACAGCTTCTGATTAGTTTATGACACACATAACTCGTTCAGTGCGCATGCGTTTTTATTTATTTATTTATTTTTTATTTAAATAGCTTTTGAGAATCTGATACATTTATTAAGTTTTTTATCAGTTAAACTGTTTAGTATTTTCATTTCGAAACAAACGTCATTTTGGGAAAACTGAAAAGTTTTATTTACGTACCTCCGCTTATTTACTAAAAATAGCGTACCATGATGAGAAAATGCCCCAGACTTAATAAAAACAAAGTTTTATCGTCAGAACATTTAGGCTATTATTAAGAGGAAAGACTAAAGGATTTTGGCATTATCAAATTATATTTTTGGTCAAAATTTTGGTTTAAATTCCTATTTTTTCGGCGGGACAAGAAACACGCAAAGTCATTACGTCCCATTAGAAGTGACATTGTGCAGTTTGTAAAAGTAAGAAAAAGGGAGGCGAAACTGTATCTTATCAACTACAACAACAGAAATCACGGCTAACGAACAGCCACTAAAAGCTCTGATTGACACGGGGGAGCACAGAAAACTTCCTCAACGTAAGCATTGCGAAAGTAAATTCATGGTAAACTTACTCGTGCCTAAACAAAGTGGCGATGGCTAGCTCATCTTCTTCCATAAAAACACTTAGATACAGTTTAGTTGAACTTCGAGTAAAGGGTACTTTATACCAAAGAGTAAGATGTCTACAAATGAAAGATCTATATTGAAACCTAATATTAGGGCACAACTTCTTACGCCAACACTCATGAAGAAATATACTCTTCGGAGGCTCTAAGCCACCCTTTAAAGTCTGCGGCCCAGCAGCTACGAGAATGCTGTACGCAGCTCTCTTTAACAATTTAACAGCGGAATGTAAACCGGTAGCTAGGCGACACACAGCGGAGGATAAATTATTTATCCATACCGAAGTTCCTCGTATGTTGAAGGAAGGAATAATCGAACCCAGCAATTCTCCGTGAAGAGCACAAGCCTTCATGTGTGTCAAAAACAAAAACGAGAATGATAACCGACTATTGCCAAACTATAAAGCGGTTTATTTTGCTGGATGCCTATCCCCTGACAAGAATAGACGATATGATAGAGAAAATAGCCAAAATGACCTTAAAAGTGCCTACCATCAAGTAGCTATAAGGCCCAGCGATAAACCCTATACAGCCTTTGGGGACAGCGGCAAACTCTGTCAATTTCGCAGTGTAACTAACTGGGTAGCTAGCATTAAATGAGATAAACCAGATAATATCAAAAAGGGAACCTGCACGGCACCTATGCTTACATCGATAACGTAATTGCGGGAAAAATCGAGCAGAATATGACAACAATCTTAGATTATTCATTGCGGCTGTTAAAAAGTGCAAACTTACGCTTAACCAAGACAAATGTTATTTTAGACGTAGAAATATAAAATGACTTGGATAGATAATAAGTAAAAACAACATAAAAACCGATCCAGAACATCTGAGTCCATTACTCAGCCTACTGGTCCCAAAAGATTTATCCGCTCTGCGGTGTGCATTAAGAATGTTAGCACGCTATACTAATTGGATATGGTCTTTTTCGGAAAAACTCTACTCTCTAACAACAGTAAAACTTCCCATCAAGTTAAAAAGGGGCATACTGAAAGCAGACATTACTTCGCCCGATCGTACACTACCTGGTAATAAACACATACGCCTCAGAATGCACCACAGCTGCCCCTTTAAGAGAATAGGAGAGCTCCCATAGTCCTTTTCTCCAGAATCCTGTCTAAATAGCAACGTAGCATTCTGCAATAGAGAAAGAAGCCTATGCTATTGTCTAATTTTGTTTTTACGGTACTAGTAGGCGATGCTGATGTTATCCCTACTTCTCTCACTGGGTCTTTTATTCCTCATTTATGAGCAAGCTTGTTTCGGTACCTGAAGTCTCAGACCAGTACTATATTTCTAACTCAAGAAGAAGTTCTGTTGCCTTGATTCCTGGGTTCCCTTCATTATTTTTTCCTTCATTAAAGATGCTAGATGTAAACTTGTTCTGGGTTTTCGCGTTAACCGCCAAAGCTTTGAGTAACTTCGAAGGAGGCCATCCTATCAGCTGGTGTATAATATCGGGGTTATCGCACTGCCATTTTGTGAAGGGGCTATCCACTATGCAGTAGTCTCCAGTGGGGCCTATCGATGCCATAATGAAGGGTAATGTTACAGCTGTATCACCGGAGAATTCAATCCAGCTTATTGATTCAACCGAACACACTGATTTTTAAACATGACAACAACAAAATTGAAAAAAAAAATCAAACCCAACCTCAAAAAAACAAAAGTAGACTCCAGGATTAACAACACCTACGCCAATATGATTGGGTCTCGTTCCAACTTTCTATTTTATTGATGCCAAACCTGATCTCCTATTACTGTCTGAAATTGACATCTATCCATCTATCTTCGTGCAGGAATTCGCAATCCCGGAATACTCACCACTAATAGGAAAGCATGACTTCAAAATCACCACGGTTACGAACTCTGCGTCTCTATTAATCTCTTGTATATGCGTTTCCGCGTGGCCACAGTACCATTTTCACTCTGTGTCGTCTTCAGGATGATGGAACTGAAATGTCTGATCGAATTACTGAGACGATTGATAATATCCTCACTGAGTATCCCTCAACTAGTTTTCATATTTGTGGTTTCTTCAATATACACCACAAGGAGTGGATGGTCCACGGACAAGACTGATGAAGAAAGCAGATCCTATTGAGATTTCTCCGTTGCCTACAAGCTGGCACAGATTATTGAAGAAGCCACCTGTGTTCCTGGTGTAACAGGAAATCAGGTGAATCTCCTTGACCTCTTCCTCACATCCTGCCCTGAACAATGCTTCGTTAAAATTTTATCCCCCTCCCACCCAAATTATCACCACACACGGGCTCTTCAAATCATTTGCTAGTCAGTGTCAAACTTGAGGTCAAACCAAACGCATCCCCTGAGTTGCTGTTTTAAAGAAAGACTTTTGCTTCCAAAACTGCCGCCCTCAACTCGGAATGGGTCCTTTATACCCCAGAAAACGATACAGCAAAAAGCGAACAGCCATCTCTGGTTTACTCATGAATGGACTGCAGCCATAGGCCAGTGTAACCACTATTACAACATCTATAATTGGGAACAATGAGTTCTAGAAAATGCAAATTGTAGTTATGCACAAGCACATCAGGCCAAGCTCAAAAGCAAACAATTTGGATACCCAGAGTTCTGGAAGATCACCAACCAAGTTCTGAATAGAGGCAAAGTATCAGTACCTACTATTATAAATGAGTCTGAGTTCATATCATCCTTGTTAAAAGCTCTTCGCCAAGAACTTTGCCACTAACTCCAGCTTAGATGATAAAGTCATTTCTTTATCATATAATCCGGAAAGTCCTAAGAAAGATACTGGTTCAAATAATCCCAGTGGTTGCCCTTAAGAATATTAACCTTGAGTTATCCCTGATCTTGGTGAAATTATTTACCCTCTGCTTGAAAGAGAAATTCTTCCCAAATGTGTGGAAAGTATCAAGTGCATGCCCTATTTTCAAGAAAGCAGATGAGCCTTCATCCCTGTTTCAGTCTACATCCATCAGTCTCCTCAGGGTCATTTTGAAAATATAGTCAACAAGAAGGTTGTTGATCACCTTAAGAGGAGCAACCCCTTGGGCGACAAGCAATGCAGATTTCGATCAACTGCTGATATCTTGTTATTATTCACAGAATCATTGAGGCATGAAACAACAAATACATCTCAAGGACGATCCCATTAGATATTTCAAAGGCTTTTGACAAGGTATGGTATAGAAGGTTACTGCATAAACTCTCAAACTATGGAATTGCTGGAAGAGTTTTCTCAATTATCCTAAGTTCTTCCTGAAGGTAATTGTTAATGGTGCCCTTTCTCTGAGGCCCAATTTACCAACGCAGGCGTCCTCGTTCTACATTGCATAAATGATCTGCCGAAAAGTATACTCCGATCATTTGTGAATATCTAGGCTGATGATACAACGGTATATGGGCGGCACCTCCAAAACTCCAGATGACCAGAGCATGTAAGTGGACAAGCTACCAGTTTGAAATTCAGTTTTCAGGATGTACTGTCGGATGAGGTGGGTCAGTGTTCCAAAGTCAAAGTGAAATTTCAAGTGAAAAAAAAGGTCGACGCCAGTGCTTAAACTGAAACGAATTGTACCGTTCGCAGCACTGGATCAAGTCAACGAAGAATTGAAAAAGTAGGTGCAATTGATAAAATTGATCATTCAAAATTGGCAGCACCAGCAAAGAAAAAAAATCGTATTGGTACTGATTTTTCAGTTAAACAAATGTTAAAAATCCCGTAACTACCCATTACCATGTCCAGAGGAATTTTTTGTGAATTTAAACGGTGGACAATTTATTTTCCAAGCTGAATCTTTCTGAAGCGTATTTGCAAACACAGGTTGAAGAAGAATGTTCAGAATTAATAACTATAAATATTAGGTTGGTGCAAAAATAATGTCGTTTTCTCACATGTGTTACTATGTGAGAAAACGACATTATTTTTGCACCAACCTAATACAAACAAGGGATTGAATAAGTTCAATCGACTTCCTTTTGGGATAAAAGTGGCTCTAGCTATATTTCAACAAACTATGGATACTACACTTGCAGATTATGATTTCCTAGTTGTTTATCTGGATGTTATATTAATTAAAAGTGTATATAAGGAACATGTCTTGAACGCCAAAAGAGTTTTTGAAAAAATACAAGAGTACGGGTTTAAGCTCAGTGAGAAAAAGTGCGAATTGTTTTGTCTAAAATCAAGTACCTAAGACAAATCATTGACAAAAATAGTCGTCAAACAGATCCGTCGCGGGCAAGTGCAATTAAGAATATGCCTTCTTCAACAAACGTTACTAGGTTACAAGCATTTTTTAGGACTGGCAATATTTATTATAAAATCTATATACCTAATATGCATATTTCGAGAGCTCCACCGAACAATTTGTTTAAAAAAGCGTAACGTGGAACCGAAGGCGTTTGAAGAAATCAATAAAATACTAACGTCAGACTTATCATTAGCACACGACAATCCAAAAGCAGAAATCGTATTGGCTTCGGATGCTAGTGACTATGGTGTAGGAGCGGTAGTTCTACATAAATATGATAACTGAAACATGAAAGCCGTCGCACATGCTTCGCGTTCGCTAATACCGACAAAAAAAAAATCTACGGCCAGAAAAAAAGAGTGACTTCAGTAATAATATATGCAGTGAAAAAATTCTACAAATGCATATACAGAAGGAGTTTTCGTTTACAGACGAACTACAGTCCTCTATTATCAATTTATGGTTTAAAAAAAAAATGGAATTCCTACGTATACAACGAATAGATTACAACGCTAGGGCACCATTTTATTAAATTACGATTTCAAGATGGAATACCAACCGTCCAAAAAATTAGGACATGTTTATGGTTTATCAAGATTGATACTAAAATATTCTGAGCTGTTTGAGGACACTGTTATTGCGACATTAAAAAGTGAAATAGAAATTTAAAATCTATTATGCAATGCAGTACGCGAACTACGAGTTACTCTGGAAGAAATAAAAGTAAAAATATAAGACACGTTTATTTTGAAAAAAAAAAAAAAAAACTACTAAAAGAAATTAAGGATAAGTAATTTTTAGAATGCAATCCAGCCTTGAACGCTTACTCACGATGTGACGGATTACTGATAATTGCACAAAGAGTAGTAATACCTATACAAAAGCGGATATTAAATGAATTTAATAGTGGACATCCGAGGATTTCAAGGATGAAATATCTTATGAGAATCTATGTATATTGGACCAAAATGGATCAAGACATTTTAAATTTAGTAAAAACCTTCAGAGGTTGTGCTTTGGCAGCAAAATCACCTACCACAAAATTACAACCTTGGCCAAAGACAGAGACTCCGTGGTCAAGACTGCACATAGATTTCGCAGGTCCAATAAACGAATCACATTTTGTGGTAATGAAAAGTTTTACTAAGTGGCCCAAAATTTGCCTAAAAGTGCCAAAAAAAAAAAAAAAAAAAAAAAAAGAAAAGTGAATTTTTTACACGAACTGTTTGCAAGATATGAGATTCCGGATGCCATAGTGTTGGATAACGGTACACAATTCACTGTTTACGATGAGTTGATGTTCGCAAGAAAGATGAAATCGGTGTTCGGCAAGTTGTTACCACGTCAAAAAACAAAAAACAAAAACGAATAACAAAAAGAACACCAAATTTGTCGAAAAAGTGTTTTTCAGAGTGTATAAAAATAGAAAAGAAATATGAGGAGAGGGCGTAATAAGGTCACAAATTGGAAAAATGATATATATGGTGAATAGGAAAAAAATGGGAACACAAAAATCATTGGAATCAGTTAAAGAAAAGGTTTACTGAAGAAAGGTCAGCAGAAAAGGAAGAACCTATGCAAGTACTGTATGATACTTTTGACGTACCAACATCCCAAGAATTCGTTGAATGTACAAAAAAAAAAAGGAAACGTATGGAAAAACGGGAGGTTGGCCCAAAACAAAAGAAATACCAAGTTCAGTACGTGGCGAACTCTCCAGAAAGTGGAGGGCGGGATGAATGCTAAGAAATAAAATATTTACTGGTGAAAAATATTTCAAAAGCGGAGGTGTTGTGGAGTAAATAAGATACCTTCGTTAACACAAATGAACTAGGCAAGACGCCTTAAATAAAGTATTTAAAGTGAGTCAAGGGAAGTTCGTTTGAGTTAGGCAGTCCGGCTCGTGATTGTCAAGCTCTCTGTCTTTGAACAGAGAGTGACAAAATTTCCTTGTTCGGGCGGAATATGACTCAGTTGGGCTCTGTTTTCGGATAGAGACTTGGCTGAGAAAAACAGACCAGTTCTGTACCCGAGTCAGCTTTTGCTGGGGCTGGGTTAATTCTAACGAACGAACAGGGTAGCGCATGGAATGTTACTGTTATCCTGTACGAGCAATATCCTAAAAATACATCTAGCCAAGGAGACACTTTGAGGAAGACAGGGGGGAAATCGGTGTTAGATTAAATCATTGCTTTCATAATCGATTTCCTTGAATCGATAATATGAGAACAAGCTTATACATGTTGATGAGAAGTTTTAAACGCCGGATTTATCGTTCTTTATTCCTGAAGCATTTTTGGCAAGCACATTTGTTACTAAGCTGCTCTCTTGGCGATCTGCAATCTTATCAGATTGCAATGACATATTTGATTTATTGCATTTTAATGAAAACTTATCATAACTTATCATAGATTTTTAAAGGTCATAAAATATCGTTTAAGGGATTTGGAAGAGAATTATTCAAGGAATTTATATATGGTCTGACGATTTATTTAACAGTTGCTTGCGTGTACATTAGATGGCTATTTTTAAATATTTAAACATGAAAAATAAAATTACTGGAAGAATAGATAAAACACTATTTGCCGATATAATATTCATGCCTACAATTTTGTTACCTGTAAGAATACAACTGGCGTTATTCCAAGAGAAAATATAATTTTTGTAATAAACTGTTCTGAGCGTTAGCCATAGATTGATGGCTAACTATAATGGTTCTCAAACCCTGAGGAGTGCAACCCAAATGAGGGTCGCAATGTGGCATTAGAGGCATGAAAGATGGTTTCCAAAGAATAAGAAAATAAAAACTGTTAAATGCAAAAAAGAAAGAAAAGAACGGAAAGAAGAGAAAATGATATAATAACTCTATTTAATTGAGACCATAAGTTTGGAATATAAAGTGTCGTTGAGACTATCGAAGAGGCGAATAGTTGTGGATACTAAAGCATCAATAAATGTTCAAGCCTCTTGACGTTCAATACTTGTAGGAAGAAGTGCTTTGGGGTCCGATGCAATAGCAGCATCGTTTTTCACTCACTTCTGTCATCAGTGATATACTGTAATACGTACGAGAATGATTTACATGACGTCGTATCTTTCTTTTTCTTAGATCAATATAACATTTATTGATTATTAAATTATTGTACAATTCAGTAAAATTTACTGTCAAAAAGAAAAAAAAAACGCGAAAATAAATGTTTCTGCTTTGAGGGTCGTTAGGTCAAACTCGTTCTGTTTTAGAGCCACGACTAAAATGTTTGAGAAAAACTAGCTTCCATGTTAGGCGAGCTAGATCATTCGTTACTTAGTTCGAAACTTACTAAGTCCTCTGCATTTATCCTGTACTCAGTTTATATACAAAAAGCAGTAACTGTCCTTTTCAGTACATTCAGAATTTCCAAATACCGCATTGGCCATACGTTTAGAAATTCTGACCCTGATATCGCTGCGAGTTAAAAAAAGAAAAGAGAATAAAAGAAAACTTTATTGAATAATTTTAACTTAATTGAATTTGAAAACAAATTTTGTAACCACGTGAAGGCAGGGAGAATGAACTTGTCGCTCATATTAAATCTTCAGTTTAATATGCAAACTAAAGGAAAAAATGTGAATAAAAATTTCAATGTTTTTCTCAATGACAAAAATATTTGTTATTCTTTTCTAGATTGGTCTCCCTTTTTATATAAATCTATAATAAATGCTTTCATCTTCCTACACGCTACGTAATTCTAGTCTGACTAATGTTTTCGTTATAACGCCACTTACATGAAATATTCAGGATTTACTGTATCATGCTTCAACTTTACCAACCTTACATTCGTTAATAAAGAAAAAAGATGACAGTTTACTTTCCATTTGGGTGGGAGGACTTAAAAATCACGGGTTCATTTTAATTTGGATATTAGTTAAAAAACATAAAATAATCGATAATGTGTTTATTTTCTTTCGCACTTGAAAGGAATTAATGGTAGAGAATTCTTCTTACTTTGGACATTGTTAAGCCAGATCGACAAAGAAACGTGGTCTTGTCTTAGGAAAAATTATTAGCCAACAATTGGCAGGGAAATTTCTTTCTAAGACTTCATCTTTGAACAATGAACCACGAGTGACCCGTAGGTCATTGGTCAAAGGTGAAATTGTTAGAAGAAATTTTATTCGTTTTAAATTGTGTCGTACGGAAAAGAAGAGAAAGGAAAGAGATTAAAATTTGATTTTGGAAGTTTGAAAAAATGTAATCGAAAGAAATAACGATAGAAATAATTAAGGAAAAAGTAAAGACTACAACAAGTGAGAGGAAATTGTGTTAATCGAATAGCATAGTAAGAAAACATGAATCGGAACGTTTCCTGAGTATGTGAGATCGGTTGATCAATTTGGAAAATCACGGAATATAATAGGAAGTGATTAATATTTTTGAATGATTCATTTTTATTGAAGTATTCCTTGGGGAAGCAGCTGAGTTGATGGACAGCATTTATGAGCAACGGGTCACCTACAGTAGTGCAAGAAGTTTCATTTGCAGGGCCTAACAGTTATGAACAATAGAAATGTGCCATGGTTTCATGGCACATTTCTTATTCAAGTGTGATGTCAAGTCCGCGGTAAACGAGAGAAAGTTGACTCCGCCATCAAAGCTTTTATATCTTACTTATAACTGCCTTGAAAGTGTAAAATAGTAGACTTTTGAGTAAAATGTTTCACTGGCACAGACGGAAGACATGTGACAGGTCTTGCCGTAAACAGAGGTACAAAGTAAAATGAAGGTTTTGGGCGATCAGTTTAATCCACGACCAAATTGACAACCAGGATTGTGACGTACCGAGGAAGGATAACGTCACATAATCAATAATAATAGATCCGTGAGAGGTATAGTGATTTATGATTATGGTGGAAATTAGAATTAGAAATGCTAAACACATTGTAATATTTACAGTAGCTACATAGGAATCATTAATAAATCCTAGTGACTATCAATGCATTTTACAGAAGTGTTTCGTATATTGTTCGTGGGTAAGTTTGTATTTAGTTAAGAATAAGCATATTCTGACAGTACATAGTGATTAAGTGGCTAAGAAAACTTACGTAGAAAATCACTGCAAATGACGACTTGTCGCTTTACAAATGTCTTCGAAAATATTTTTCTTTGCTTAGCAATGTAATCAACTGTTTATTTAAGAAACGTGCAATTTCAGTCAAACAAACAAAAAAATATTATGACAATATTTTTGACTTTTGAATTAATTGTACTTTCACTACAATTAATGGAACGTCGTTGGCCTCTTTTGGTTGACAGATCATTTTAAAGCCATTAACACGGATCATGTTATGAGAATAATAAACTAGAACTTACATTGAAGGTTAAATTAAACTCGTCAGTTTAAAAAGAATATAAGACCTTTTTTTGTTAGGTTTTCCTTTTTTTCATTTAATCAATTTCTTCTCTGATGGAATGAAAGTTATGCAAACAAGACACTCAAGAATAACAAAAAAAGTTCTAGTTGATAATCAGATTACGGTCGCTACCCAGTAGTAGATAGTAGCTAGTGTAAAACATAGACAATATAAAAGAATTGTTTTCCTTTTATCATGTTTTGTTTCAACTGACAGATCTGTGAATTGTTTCCTTTGAAAGATGGTGGATTGATACAGGACTACAAAGAGCGATACATTCCCGAAGAGATTGCATCAAGCAAAAAAATTTGTCCTAAAAATAAGGATTTCTTTTAATGTCATATTCCTTCAGGCTTCTCCAGAGATTTCTTTTCTTTATTATCTTGTGAACTGTCATATATTCTTGGGAAGGTTAGTGGAGTTATTTTACGTTGCCTTTTCTAGTGTTTGGAATTTTCTTAGACTGGCTGTAATCCAAGGCAAAGTCTACCGTGCAATTTTACCTTGAATATTCTATCTTGCAATTTAACCCACAGCTCGGGAGAAGAGACGGATTCATGTCTTTCCTGAGGAAAATGAACGTAACTGACTAGCCTGGAATTTGAAATCGGTTCGCTGATTTCACTTAACGCCTTACACTATCCAGACATCCTTAAAGATAAGCATAGTCGTCCAAATAATTTATGGCATAATACTTCATCATACTACTTCATTGTGTAAACATTTTGTCGGTAAGTTCCTGCCTAGCTCTCTGCTCAGTGTACATAACCTTGTATTGAACTTGAAAAAATAAATCGAATATCAATAAAGTTTTAGTCTGAAAAATACTTCGTCTTGTGTTACTTGAAAAACTTCTAAAAATAAAAAGTAAAATGCGACTGCCGATAAAGACATTAGTCTCTTCTACTTAACGATTATTTATGTATTTTTTTATGCTAAGTGCTTGAATTTCAACTGTTTAATCCAATCTTTCTGGGTCAGAAGTGATAACTACCTTATTGTCATGATTTCGTGTATCCCGACACAGCCGAGAAAATAGCACAAATCTAAACGTCGATAAAATATTTTCCATATCTTCCTCATGTGAACAAAGCTTCCTTGTGCATATATCATTGATAAACATCAACCAATCAAAATCACAGTCATTGTGACCAAAGATCATATGCGACTCGTGAAAAGGGAAAAGATTTATATGGTTATGTGTCTACGAATATGTTTCCTTGTAAATAGGATTTGCTAAAAGTGTGTTTTGTTAGATGGCATCAAGAGCATTTAGTGGTAACTAGCTTCATTCAAAAAGATCGCTTTTGATTGTATTTTAACAACTACCATACAGTGCTGTGCAAAAGTAAGTGAACCCGTAAGATAATATTTTTTTCCAGATGATCAACAAATCTTAATTAAACTATATATCCATTATGAAAAACCTTTATTAAATCAATTACAACTTTTAAAATTTTTATGAAGCTGGAATAAAAAATGTTAATTCAAAATTCAAAGTTAAGATGTGCAAAAGTAAGTGAACCTTTAGATTTAATATTAGGTGGGTGTTCCTTTTGAGGTTACAATGTCAACCAGTCTTTTTCTATAAAGTTAAGAAGTTTTTGGCAGTTGTGAGTGCCAATTTTTGACCATTCTTCTTAGCGTAACTCTCACAATTGCTCGATATTATCTGGATTTCTTGCATGAACTACCTTTTTTTACTTGAATCACAGATTTTCAATTGTGTTTAGATCAGAACTTTGACTAAACAGTTCCAAAACTTGAAGTTTCTTTTTACGAACCCATTCTTTTGTGGGTTTGCTTTGCTGCGTCAGAACATTGTCCCGTTGGCTAAATTCCAGCCCCAACCTAAACCCAACTTTTGAACTGAGGACAACAAGACACTTTCGTTCAAAATTGATTGGTACCTTGTAGAGTCCATTGTGCCATCAATGCGTAGTATTTTGTCTGTTCTAGTTGCAGCAAAGCACCCCCAAATCATAATGTTGTCACCTCCATGTTTAATGGTTGGCATCAAATTCTTCTCTCCAAAAGCCGTATTAGGGGCTCGCCAGTTATACCACATATTTTGTTCCTCCGCAAAAGTTCTAGTTTGGTCTAATTTGATCGTAAAAGCTTTTGACAGAATGTTTCTAGCTTTGTCATAGTTGAGGCGAGCATGTTTGTGCTTTTCGTAAGCAGTGGCTCTTTCAAGGCATTCTACCATAAAGATCAGCATTGTTCAGATTTGGACGCGCCGTAGATGTATGAACATTGATTCCGTAATTAGCCAATGAGCAACGGAGAACCACAATAGTTACAGCAGAACTTGCCTGAGCTTGCCGAACTAGATGACTAATTGCTGTTGCTTTTATTTTTCACGGGCGGCCACTTCTTCATTGTGACGCCGTCATATCAAATGCCTTTCATTTATAATCCAAATCGGTTCGATAGCTTTTTGTAGTCTTCTCCACAATTATAGGTTTCAATTAATCGATTTTTTAAAGCTTCAGTAAGTTCTTTTGATCTTTGCATATATATTTTTTTAAATTTAGTCTCTAACTGCACACTTTTGCATACGCAATGAGTTATATTATTTGTCTGCAGTATATACAGCTTGCCCCCCACCCCAAAAAAATGAACACGTGTCATTTTGATTTTTACATGGGCACAAAAAATTATTTGTACTGGCAACCATGTAAAACAAAAATACAGAGTGTAAATGTAAGGGTTCACTTACTATTGCATATCTTAATTTTCAATTAATATTTTTTATTCCAGCTTAATAAAAATCTTTGAAAATGGTTGTAATTGATTTAATAATGTTTTCTTAACGAATGTATATTTTAATTAAGATTTGTTGATTATCTGAAAAAAAAGAAAATTATTTTAAATATTATCTTAGGGGTCAACTTACTTTTGCACAACACTGTACCAGATTTTTGTTTTATTTATTGGTTCTAACATTAAAAAATAAGCCAGCTTTTGCAGCGAATTATGAATTTTAAGTAAAGGTAAAAATGCAACTGAAAGGCGAAGGATTTTTGTAGTTCCTGAAAATAATTCTGTGAATGATGGAACGTCTTAAAGATAATTTGAGAAGTTTTGTTATTAGAAACCTCTCACTAAAATTGATCGACAGTTAAGTCGACCATTTGAGAGTGATAGGGATATTGAGAGTAATCAATGTTATACAGGGTACAGCAGAAATTCCTCCGACATATACATCCCAGAAATACCTCCTACATAATGGTAAGACTTTAGCTAGACAAAGACACTTTTCTCACTAAAATCTTACAATTATGTGGGAGGTATTTCAGGGATGTATATGTGGGAGGTATTTTTGCCGCACCCTGTATAATATGATAAATCTGCAAAAATATAAATTTCTGAAAGACAGAAAGAAATAGTTTTTCTTTTTCTTTAAAAAAATAAATCTCAAAATAGGTATGTCCATCGACTTTTAAAAATCTGGACGACTTTTCAAAAATTGTTATTTCCCCCGATTATAGTTTAGTCAGTTTTCAAAATATTTGTATCAGCGAAAAGAAAAAGAGTTCTAGACCGATCTGGTATATAAATTATTCCTAAACTTTCCATAAAAATAAAACAGTGGTGTAGTGGATCGCGGCTCTGATTGAGGATTCGGAAAGCCGAGTTCGAATTCAAGGTGAGTTCATTACATTTACTTACGCACTAATACCCAAGGTAAAGGTAGAAACCCATCTTCTATCCTCCTAGTTATCGGTAAAATAGCATGATAGACTGGATCCTACAGTTTCGGGTGGAAAACGCTGAATTCAAACAGGGTTTGGGATCCGTCAGGCTTGCTTGCCCAGGAAACACCACTGCTACAACAGTACATGCGCTGTACCCCCTTTGATCCTAGTGTGTTACGGGACTAGTAATCGTGATAATAACAGTTCTAAAACTGTTTACATATTTAAAATGTTTACTGTTTCAAAACTCAACAGTGTAGCTTTCATTAATATCTCGAGGGACTATGGATCTGTGCGAAGGGAAAATTAATTCTCCTCGTGTTTTGCTGTCGCAGTGAAGTGACGTTGAAGTGTCTTCTTTTAGACGTAGGTCTGGACAGGACTTTATGTGAGATCGACAGATTTTTTTAAATCGGTTTCACCCCAAGCAAGGTAGTAAAGCCACTAAGACACAAGGTATTACTGGGTGTGAAAGAATGAGGAATAGAAACATTACTAATGAGCTAGAAGAGAAAAGAGTAATAAGAAGGGCAGTAGATAGCGATTGACATTGCATTTAAATTTTTGGAGATTAGAGTTGGCTGGGAAGCATGGAGCCAGAAGAGAATCCCATAAGTGAGAAGTGCGAGAAAAGAAACGGTTAGCATAGATACTTATGGTTACATCTAGCCAGCACAACTATAAAATCTAATACTCTGTTTAAATTCAAAAAAGTCTATATACCATAGGGAAGAGCTCATCTAAACAATTACCATGAAAGTATTTATAGAAAAGACACAGAGGCAACCTTACGGCGGTGGGAAAGTGATCAGGACCAATAATATGGCTGATTCTTTTGATTTTATCAAGGAGTTCAAGATAAATAGCAGGGGATGCAACCCGTTTCTCTTCGTGCTAACGATGCTAAGGATAGGAGTCGATACTGCCTGGCACCGGAGTCGCCACAGGAGTTGCTAGAACGAAAATGGATGTCCCATCAGATTGCCTTTGGGACCCCAGCTAAAGATATTTCGTCAGGGTTTACCATAGAAGCCATCCTCACGATTGAATATGTATGCATTCTATGGAGTTTCTTTGTCGTTGAGCAACTAGTGGTACACTTACTGGCATCAGTTCATTCTCTTAAATGAACTATACTCCCAGGTTAACGAGTTCCATCTACCTGATCACTTTTGAATAAATCCGTTCTAAATTGATGCTTCATTAAGACACAAGAAAGAATGGTCGAATACTAGATTTCTGAGTTTTTGAATAAATCCGTTCTAAATTGATGCTTCATTAAGACACAAGAAAGAATGGT
>OZ010573.1:1686686-1714186 GCA_963932145.1 Acanthosepion lycidas
TAAAACCTGAGGGGTGTCGTTCATTGTGTTCGTGGAAAATATTTGCACCAACTCCTTGTTATGAGCACTTCCAATAAAAGTAGCTGGATTTACACAAGCCTTCACCACTCTAAACAAATCTTTTGTGTGGATAGTCTGCAGTTCAGCGTTCCTTCTTTGCTATTTCACCTGAGCAACAAATCAATATATATATATATATATATATATATATATATGTATCCTTGTGCAGGTATGCAGAAAATAGAAAAGAACACGTTGGGTGCATAATCCGGGGTTCCTTAGTATTTTTGTTTTTATTTTTAAAAAACAGTGCTCCATACAGAAGTAGAGCTTATATTATAATAATATTTTTTGTTTAAAAATATGATTCCTTCGCTACATAAGAGTTCTCATGTTTCAAAAACGTGAGCCGAAATCATCCAAATAATTAATAAAATTAAGTTGGATTGAGGTGTTTAGTTTGGGATGACCCATGCCTCTTATGCTTACAGGAAAAACTACACATCATTAAATTCCTAAATAATGAAAAATTATTAAACCATAGGCAGGAGTTAACGGTTTTTTGCCGACATCAACAGACTTTCGCATTAGATAATTAGCATAAAAAAAAAAAAAAAAAAAAAAAAAAAAAAAACATAGCTAAGTAAAATTCTAAAAAGCTCAGCCAAACCCTTAAATAAGAAAAACCCCTTTTTGTCGTCATAAAAAAAAAAAAAAAAAAAAAAAAAAAAAAAACGAAATTCAATGCAAAGCGATCTGTATATTAAACACTCACTTAAATAAACAAATAAATAAATAGATAATCAGATAGACAAGAATAAGAGACAATTCTCCAGACACAGAACGACTGTCGGCGCGCCATAAAAATATCCTTCACTGGGAACCAACTAAGGGATGACCGTAAACATTAGCCTTGAAATGGATACCCTACCCAACCTTAGCAAAACCTCTCAGAGGATGATGAATCTACTGATAAGAATTAACTCCCTGACCACTTAAAGAATGAAAATAGTATAGCCACTCCCACAATAACAAATTCTGTAAAAACACACGTAAACCGAGAGATAGCTTATTCCTAAAATTTCGCTTGAAGATGAAACGTGACTAAACACCTCAATCCAACTTAATTTTATTAATTATTTGGATGATTTCGGCTCACGTTTTTGAAACATGAGAACTCTTATGTAGCGAAGGAATCATATTTTTAAACAAAAAATATTATTATAATATTATATATATATATATATATATATATATATATATATATATATATATATATAGTTAGTTAGTTAGTTAGGGCGACGGTACAGGTTAATCGAGCGGAATACAGTCGAGAGGGATTTATTTACAAAATTAATGTAAACTTTGGATAAAAATAAATTGGGAACACAGAAGAGTAGGGAATTACCTGAGAATATTTCATTATCTTTAATAACCAGATAATATCCCGCCATTTATAAAACAAAAATAAAAAGACAAAAGAAACTCCGTTAATTAAAAGTTTATGAAGGTTTATGAGCCTCTTTACTTCGTGAGTAGATGCAGTCAATAACTTGATTTCTGGGTGAAAAGAAAAAATACGTCATTCCCCACTCTGTGGCGGAAAGTCCTTCTCACGATTACGCTAGAGGTGACAGGATACGACTTTACTCACTGACCTTGATTACACAAAGGATGGACAGAAAGTAAAACGTTGTTCAGTAAATTATAACCGGTTAATGCTTAAAATATTTCCGCTAAAAACAAAAAAACATTCAAGGACACATTCCTCCATAAAAAAGATAACGAAAAAGAAAAAGTGAAGGCTCGATTAACTTCGGTGATTAACAATTTGGAAGGTTCACTGGTCATGTACTGTTTAATTTAAATATTTTTTAGGGTACATTATTTTACTATAGCAATTTTTAAGACATATATTTTACACCGTGAAAAAAGGCGGAGGAGGAGAAAAAATTTAAAAAAAAAACGTGTTTCCTAATGATTACTTTCAATGATAAAAATAGGTTCTGAAATTGAATTTATTAAGAATGTTTTGTTTGATAATTAATTCTGTTTTGCTAGTATGCAATCTAACATCTGTTTTTTACAGTGATGTTCACCCTGTACAAGGCCCAGAAGCCACTCAAGGTAGAAGATTACAGAGTAAGAAGCACAGTTTATGCGAATAGGTTAGAAGGATAATGGCTAGACTTGAATAGGTTAAGATTGGAGAGACCGGAAAAACATCCTCGTGTGAGTCGGTTCTACAGTGCAGTAGTCCTCGGGAAGAAGCTGCTCGAGTGGAACTTACTTCTCACCAATGGATTAAGGGGTGGAGTGGGGGTGGGAGTTCGCTACAAGACGCGTAGTATGGCGGATCCTAACCGAGAAGGTTAGAACTCGTGGAACTAAAGAATGTAGTTTGTCAGAGCAATTTCCATGGAAGTAGCGATAAGGACTTAGAGGCTGGCGACATGTCTGTAGGAGAAAGGTTGAAGGGTGGAAAATAGTCTGTCGGCCACAAGTACGCGGAGACGCTTTTGGACTCTATCGACACTGGAAAGTGAGGACTGGGCAGCTTCTGCCAAAATATGACAAAAATAGTCCATTTTAACTCTGATCTGGCTCTTGTAGAGTTAGAGGATAGCACGAGGAGTCGGGTACTTACAGGAGCGTTACAGGTAACGATGGATCGTATGCAGAAGTTCCACTTGAGGTCTGGGTTGGGTTTAAGGTCCAATAGTCGTTCAAGGCATGAGACCACCGTGAGGGGACATTCATTTATAGCGACTGGTGGTAGATAATGGTCCAATCGGCAATGACGTAATATAAGTCGTTTGGTTTTCAAGTTCATTGAAGGTGATCAGCCAGATTGTCCCCCATTGAGATGTTAGCGCTGGATCGGAGGTAAGATCATCTCTGGTCAGAGGACAGATCAACTATCAAGCTTGGTGAGAGGACAGATCAGCTGCCAATCTCTGATCATCTAGAATTTTGCAGGTGCACCGATATACTGTTGTATTATCAGCATAGATATTCACAAGGCAGATCATTTATGCAAACTAAAAAAAGAGTTGTGAATTTTTTCTTTCTTTTCGATTTGCCATTTATGGTAATTATGATTTGTCTTGCTCTTTGTTTCGATAATGCTCTTTTAATGACTATAACAAGATTAACTTAGAACGACACAAAATCAAATGGTTTAGAAGAAGACCGAATTGCGCCAATTTTTCTAGTTGTTATGGTCCGGTTCCTTGTACGACGGTGATAGTCCAAGGTAGAACTAATAAAGAAGAACTCGAATGCGGATATGGAATAACACAGATATATTACAAACAGGAATATATACATAGAGGTAGAAATGGTTAGTACGAACAATCAGGTTTAGTAGTAATCGTCTGAACACGTGTCTGTTTCGGACTGCCTCTGAGTCGACTGGCTGACTCGCTCTGACTGACTGACTGACAGACTTCTGACGGACTTCACTCCAGACTTCAGACTGAAAACAGTATTTAGTCACCCCCCCCCAACACCACCACGAGGGCATCATGTGGCACAAGGGCGGTTTAACGTGGGATCTCCGAGCCCGTTGGCTCGGCTAAAAATATGCCCTTTGAACCCGTATAAACGGGTTCAGGGTCGGTTTACCTCCCCGAAACAGACTCCTCCCTTCAGCGTAGCCTCGTTCGGGTTCCTCCCGGCCCGAAAGAAGAGAGTTCAACCGATCAGCCGGTCAGCTGGTCATCCGACTTCAGACTGAACAGTATTTAGTCACCACCCCCCTCACGAGGGCATCATGTGGTTCGGGTTCCTCTCTGCCCGAACTTCACCCGACTTCAGACTGAACGGTATTTAGTCACCCCCCCCACCAGGGCATCATGTGGCACAAGACCGGTTTAACGTGGGGTTTCCGAGCCCGTGGGCTCGGGCAAAAATATGCCCTTTGAACCTGTATAAACGGGTTCAGGGTCGGTCTACCACCTCGAAAGAGACTCCGCCCTTCGGCGTAGCCTCGTTCGGGTTCCTCCCCGCCCGTAGGCAGAGAGTTCAACCGATCAACCGATCAGCCGGTCGCCCGACTTCGGACTGAACTTCCTACTTCCACTTGAAACGCAGTATTTATTACGAATGGAATAGTCCATTATGTTATTATGGGTAATGTCCCCTAACACTAGTAAAGACATGTATGCCTTGAACATCAACATACCAAGTACTACCTCTGTCTAGACACGAACACCGACCATTGGCGCCCGAAGCAGATATGAAACTATCTCAGCCACGAGACAAGTCATGAGAATATTACTGCCACACATACACCCCCAACACACATTATAGACTGAAGTAAAAAAAAAACAGTCATCGCAGTAAAATGGATGGTGCACCCTTCTCCGCTTATAAAAATAGATTCACCTGACTGACGTGTGTATGTGTGTGCGTGTGTGCCACAGTTGGTAAAGAGTGAGTGTAGCTGTCACAGCCATGGGACTCAGACAATGACCACAGAATGATTTTTGGGGACAGAAAGATGGCTCACTCAATAACCGAGGTGGCAATTGCTGTATTTTTTTTCTCAAACAAGAGTAGCAAGAGTACATAAAAAATGCTAAAATTTAGTACAAACATTAGAAGCACGTGGAAACAATGTTCTGTCTGCCTTAAGTTTTGGATATGAAACTGAGCAGATTTTTTTTTTAAGCATTACGCCCCGAGCAAGGCGTGAAGCCACTAGGATGCAGAGGGTGGCAGAAGATTTGGAATGAGAGCAGATAGGAGTGATAGAAGAAAGGATGAGGAGAAGGATAGTGGATAGATCAAGGTAACTGGAGATGTCGATTGACGTTACATTTGAATAGTTGGAGATTATAGCTCTCAAGGAAACAGTAATTGGGAAGGGTGTTCCACAGGCGAGAGGTGCGAGGTATGAAGCTACTGGAGTAGAAGAGACGGCTACATTTAGTAGTTTCTACAGTGTAAGGGTGAGAGCGGGATGCCAGTCTCGTAGGGCGCTTGAATTCATTGAATCTGGGAACCAGTGAAAGCAGCTCATTGGAGCAATTACCATGAAAGTATTTGTAGAAAAGACAGAGAAAGGTGACGGTGCGTCTGTGAGAGAGTGACTGTAGACAAGATGCCAGATCAGGGCCAATTATATTACATATCCATCTGTGAATCTTGCCAAGAGCTCCGAGGTAAACAGAAGGTGCCCCACACCATATATGGCAGCAATACTCCATGCAAGGGCGAATGGTTGATTTGTATATTTGAAGTATCGATTCCTGGGAGAAAGATTTCCTGGCGCGGTACAGAAAGCCAACTTTCCTCGCGGTGGACGATGCAATTGACTCAATGTATTTGTTCCATGACTTTCGAAGAAATCTGAACGAGGAAGTATGCTTTAAAGGCAAAATAGAACCGTGATTGTGAAGGTCTTCGTAGCCGAGCCATCAAAACACATAGGATCAGACGGTTCTTTTTACCGCAAGGGTCGAGGGAGCAAATTCGAATCCTGACAGAGGTCATATTTTCTTTAATATGTTTTTTTCGAGTGTGCAGGCCGGTAGAAGAAATAAATACTATTTAAAATAAATTTAAGCATCTACTAAAATACGGATAATCAATAAAACTCTGACGTAATAAAAAAATTAAAAACAAAATTAATTCTTTAGAAATACACACACGCGCGCACACACACACATATATATATATGTGTGTGTGTGTGTTTCACGCTTTCCGGTCTTCAGTTTGTCTAATTATCCTTCTGGTGGCCGTGTTTAATATTATTTCGTGTCTAATTTGTTTCTACTTATACACACACACACACACACATATATATATATATGTGTGTGTGTGTGTATGTATAAGTAGAAACAAATTAGACACGAAATAATATATATATATGTGTGTGTGTGTGTGTGTATGTATAAGTAGAAACAAATTAGACACGAAATAATATATATATATATATATGTGTGTGTGTGTATGTATAAGTAGAAACAAATTAGACACGAAATAATATTAAACACGACCACCAGAAGGATAATTAGACAAACTGAAGACCGTAAAGCGTGAAACTGACAATTGCAAAAGTATACATCTTTTGGGGAATTAATTCATTTTTACTGATGTAGTATGTATGATGCTGAGGCTGTGAGGTGGTTAAACATTATTTCTAAGCGGAAAAATGGTTAAGTTTCTAAATGAAATATAAACTGGAAGACAGGGAGATAGAAAAAGAGAATGGAAGACATTTTCTCTGGTAACGTGGAAGTAAAGAAAGGGCCATTTGGGTTGACTCGCCCCTATGAATTAGAACGATGCACTAAGAGTTTACTTTTTATCATCAATCGAAAATCTGACATGCTGCTAAAGCGAATTGGGAAATGGCTTTATCTATTTCTTGGAAATTAGAAAAACACATGTCATTAACGAAAAGAGAAGCAGCCGGGGAATTATATTTCCGTTAGCGAAAACGAATTGAGAAATGAAAACAGAATTAATCCGCTACGAATGTTAGGATTTTGAAAATCGATCAGTCATAACAGGCAGGTGATTTGGTTTATGTTTTCACTAAGATGGCGACCGGCCCAAGGATGGAAAACAGCGTGTCTCTGTTGATAATTTAGGTAAACAAATATATTTTTACTGACTAAAACAAATTGGGAAATAATTTTTATCTATCACTCGGAAGGTTAAAATGTGAAGGTGATCTGATTTATGTTATCGCTGGACAGGTAGGCCCAGGAGTCAGAGAATTGAAATTAATGAATAGAATAAACCAGGCCCTTTCTTCTCCGCACTTTAAAAATTAGATTTCTCACAAAGACAGTTATGCCAGCCCTGAGAAGTGGGCGGAGTTAGAATACTGAGAAGGAAGGAGAAAGGGGCAGAATTTAGCCCCGCTTGTGCAGAGTAGCGGTTAGTGTGTAAACCCCTCCTTGAAGGAGTTTGTAACACATCTATTTATCATTTCTCAGTTGCGTCTCTGTCTTTGGGTAGAGTGCACTCAGAGGCGACTCTGTCAAAGGAGAGTGTCGCAACTGAGAAAAATTATACTGAGGTGCTCAGCCCTGGGGAACAGCTTGCCCAAGGCGCCCTCTCATTGCACCAGAGAGAGGGATCGAAGGTTGCGAGGTCTGCGGGCAATTTTTGTTCCTGGCCCAGGTGTACGCGTTCGGGTCTCCACCTTAAAAAAAGACCTTGTGTCACAACTCACCTTAGTGGGGAGACAGAATAAATACCTTGTGCAGAGTAGCGGTGCGAGATGTGAAGTGAAGAAGGTTGAAGTTAAGGGAAGAGCAATCCCTGTGAATACTCCCAAGGAAAGTGAATAATTCGTCGTGAAGATATTTTTTTTCGCCGTGAAGATATTTTTTCTTAATAAAGCACCCACCACAGCTTAAATCAGTGCTGCGAGACTACGACATTCGATTTTCCATTGCTCTGAGATCAAGAACACAGCGTGGGGGAGAGATGATGTAGATCGAAGCGGCCAGCGATCAACAACCAGGTTGGACAAGCGTCAGCATTGAGTAGCGGAGAGTTAGAACGACGTTTTGACTACAGGGCTAAGATCCTGAGGATCAGTAAAACGTGGTTACACTACTGCGTGCGTGCAGTTATAATAAATTATATATATATATATATATATATATATAGTATATTTGAGTATAAATCATCCATTGATGCAAGTTTCCTTGAAGACGAACGAAAGTTCTTTGTTTATGTTTTTTAATTTAATTTTTGTACGTTTTAGAGGAGAAATTTAACAAACATTTTTCAATGTCTTCTGACCGATTTCGGTATTCACAAGTCATAAAATATATTTATTTTAGTGCTGATAACGTTTTGTCTCTATGTGTGTATTGTGTTTTCAAGTGTTGTGTCTTCACGTCATTTTGTGGAATGGTGTTATTTTTAATTATTTATTAAATATATTCAGTATAATGATTGCCAAAGTACTCGAATCATCTGCGACATAGGCGGAATCTCTGACCCTATTTTGACTGATTCTTCTCATTAGACTAAGGCTGTTTATTGGTGAGTATGTCCACTGAGTGTTGCCCAAAGTTACGTGGTGACCATTGCAATTGCGCAATTGTTTCTAATTTGCTGGCGGTCATACCTGTACGTGTGGGTAGCCATTATTAGTATGTGTGCATATAAATACGTGTATATGGACATTATATATACAAGCACAGACATAAATATCGCAGATTAGCATCATTTATATTCTATATTCTGGTGCACGAATGCCTGTGTGTTTTCGCATAATTATATTTAAACTTATGTATATGCATATATATGCATATATGGGAATATATGTATTGTAGATAGAAGTGCGCGTACAACACACACAGGAAAGTTGATAATGGACAGATAAGTGATAGATGAGTCTGTGGGTTTCGGAGTAGGTGGGTGGGTGAGTTGGTTGAATGGTAAGTTGTGCCTCTAATGTTTAAAAAATATCCACCCAAAATAGAGCAACACTTTTTTCTTTCAAACTGAAGTAAATGTGTAGAATAAGCAAAAGGTTAGATATTCTTTGTTAAGTACACAAATAAAAAAAAAATTAACAAAGTTGATGTTGTGTCCAGTGTCAGATTTAATGTATGGTTAGATGACATCCAACACACACACACACACACACACACACAAGTATGGGTGGTCTCTGTTCGTCCCTGGTTTATAGCGGCGCGATTCGAATTTGAACAATTCCTATCTTCAGTACTGACCTCAGTACAACATTGTCCGGGTCGAATGCATTTAAATTTTACATTCGTTTCTTTTTTCACTTGCTTTATAAGCAATTTTTAAAAATCAGTTAAAGCTATAATTGTGCATCTTTTAAACAAATTCTTGATATTTATTTGTCATCTCTTCCAGGTCTTTCGGATTCATCTTAGAATCAGCTAATAAAAGATCACGTCATGCAATTTTGCTTTCTTTAGAACCCGGTTCTCCTAGTTGGCATTGTCTGTACTGAAAAAAATCGCAAAACAGTTTATCATTTCCGATAGCCTCTATTTTCTGCCCATACCCTTTATTTGTAGAGTGGTATCCAAGTTACTTGCACAGTTACCAGTATATCACTTTACCTACCAAGCCAGGACTTCTCTTGGATCCTATTATTCTTTGTGTTAACCTAACTTGCTCTGATACACGAATTTTTATCATGTTTTGGAATTAAGGTATCACCCACGCAGCCATATTCAGATAATTTCTTTTGCAACTTCTTTCATTGTTGTCGCGTCCGTAAAGGAATACATAAATAAAAAAATGAATTATACTCTCACTGTGACGTGTCAATAAAAAAGTAAAAAAAATAAAAATCAATTATAGTGTAAAAAATAGTTATGATAAAATAATTATAACAATTATATTTATCATTAATTTACTCATTCTAAATCAATGACAATCCAACCCACTTTTCTCCTTTACACAAACAAACAAGTGGTATTCTTACTATCGAACAAGCAGTTCACACGGACAGGTCATTAGCACGTATGTCAATGAAAATTTAATCTCCTTTTTCTTTTCATGCCATAATAGTAACATTTATCTATTAGCACTCAATAAAAATTCGGGTAAGAAAACCCCAGACGCTTCTTGTATTTTTCCGACGAAATTATCTGTACACTCGTTACACACATCCATAGAAAATACAAATGAGAAAGACTGTATACCTTTTGCGTATTTATCTTCCGACCCATATTTGACTTATATTTGACCCCAAACTCACAATTTTACTCAGTATTACTGTATCTCGTATCTCCAACCTCTACATAACAACCAAATAATAAATAATACTCATTTTGTTGTAACCACGTCTTGTCTTTTCTCATTTTTACGACTATTTTTGTATATATAAATGTAAGGGTGTTTATAATTATTTACTCAGTGTTATAACTCCTCTTCATAGGTGTGAAAAACTTCGATCACTATAAAGGAGTTTCGTCTTGATTAAGACTCTCAAAAACTTCATTGCAGCATTGATTTGTTGAAACAGTTGTTGACTACAACAAAGAGCTGTAGCTCAGATGGTAATAACGTTGTTTCTTTGCGCAGTGTCGAATTTAGCTTTATACTCGTGATCCCTATTCGAATAGACAGCCAATCTAGTTCTCAAAAATAATCATATATAAATAAGTTCCTTGTTTAACAATTGACGTTGTTATTGGAAACCATGTCTATCAGCAATTTAAAAAAAAAAATGCCGTATCAAATCAGGACATGGCTTTCCACGGCCTCTTTTTCTTGTCATAACTTCTTGAGAAAGCTAGTGGAATGGTTTCCTGATGCATTTTCCACGGCTTTGAATTCCGTCAACTGACTGCTACTCAAGGCTAGAAACCCCAGACTACCTTGTTATTTAACCCATAGCTGGGGAGAGGCGTGAGAAAAATGCTTTCAGACATTTTCTCATGCGCACTGGGTATGGCGAAATAAAAAAAAAACCCGGAAGTTGTACTTTGCTCACTGATTCCACTTCTAGCGCCGCTGACAGTTACGCTTTCTGCACATCAGCTTAAACACTGTAGTGCGTCAAATGTCTTTTAATTTCTGGCTGTGAATAAATTTTCGGCTCCCTTGCCGAGTTGTTTGCCGTAAATCCCTCACTTGGTAATAAATCTTTTTTAATTCTTTTTTTTTTAATTTCTTTTCACTGCTTAGCTAAAAATATTTCACATGAATCCCTGTTGACCATTTAAGAACATTGTATCCAATGCACAACAATAATTGACTGAAGCTGCAACCAACGTTTATATTCATTTATTTCAATTGTGGCTCACTATTTCAATATTTGCATTTTACAAATAATCCGCAATATTGCAAAAACAATTTTTAACTAAATACTTGAGTGCATGTTTTCCATTATTTTTTCTTGTGCTATTCTCTTGCATATTACTCTTGCTTAAAACACTGTGTAGAAAGGTAGAATTTATTCTCCACCAGCCTTCCAATAATTGGTGAGCTTCGATGTAATAAGCAGTTTATCTAACCTTAAATTTATCTAATACTGAATGACATCCTCCCTTTTACAGCATTTTGACGTGTAATGAGATTTCTATTGTTTTTAATTTGCTCGTCGAACAATTTTTTTTAATTTTTATCGGAACGATCTGGGTTAGAGTTAATTGCCGATGTGACTTTATTTAATAACTGGTGTTATGCATGGACTACATGTATAGAAAAAGGGAGCGCTGCTTAATTACGGTTGGTCTCAAGCACTAATAGAAGATACCGCAATTGTCGTAGTGGGAAGGGGAAGTATAACTGATAGTGTGTGTCAAATTTAACACGTAACAAGAAGATGAATGCAGCCATATATTGAATATCAAGTACTGACTGCTTTAAATCACAAAAAATGTACTCCTTATAAATGGCATTTAGAAAGGTATCTCTACATTGATCTTCTTGTCACGTGTCAAATTTGATATACGAGCAGTTATAATCAGTAATTACTGATTGCTTCATTTACACCATTAGGCATTATATTTCGGCCTTACAAAACATTTAACAGGAACCTTAACGGGGACAGAATAATGTCGATAGTAAGATAAATTCATCCTACTCTGAAACGGAACCTGCTTTGTACCTCATCCAAATTAGGGCAAAATGCGAGTTTAGGAGCATTATTCGCAAACTATTGGTGTTACTACATAAAACGGCTATGTCGGTAGACAATTCCTTCAATAGGTTGAACGAATAATTGTCAGAACGTCCATTTTTCATCATAGAATACTGTCGCAGCTGTTAAATGACTAAATTAGGGGACATATTGAAACTTCACAATTCATCTAAGTTTTCAAATATCATGTAGATGACCACAGTAATAACAGCATTGTACACCGCATATTTCTCCAAAATTTTCCGGTAGAATTTCATACTGTTTTAGCCTCTTTGGGGAGGAGACTCTTGTGGAAAAATTGGCGGGTCGAAGATAACATTGCAGATTTAAGGTCGACACAAATATTTTCCGTAAGAGGCGTCCGTAATTCTAAGCCAAACACTAGGCAAAATGTTTGAAATGCAAGAGATTTTGGAAAATGGATTCGAGGAGTTGTCCTTCGAACGCTCTGTTAGTAGGAGTTGTTCCTCTCGGAGATCGAGGAAAAAGAATACAAATTCTGTATTCTATGTACATAAAAATACGATGACAAGCTCGTTCGTGCAAACCACTCTGAAAGTTTGAGAATATGAAAGCCTAAGCTGGTCGCTGGCTATAACTGAGAAGCCTGTCGTTCTTCTTTGTACGTGACCTTATAATTGGGACTAGTTTTCTTGTTGACAGTGGCGCTCAGATGACTTTATTTCCGATCACTAAGTCATATAGAATGAAAGACCATGAGAGTTTAAACTTCAGGACAATACAAACAAATCTGCTGTACAGCCTTAGGGATAAAAAATACCTGTCTGAATCCAGGCTTACACTGGTTTTTCACCAGCGTTTTTATAATTGCGGACGCGGAAATACTATTTTGTGTACTGATTTTCGTGTACATATGGTTTTCTAATTGATCTACACAGACGAGCGCAGTGCACAACATCTTACTACCAGTGCTTCTCCAATTTACAGTTGTCTTCGTCGGTTAACTCTAGATAAGTTGCAAGTGGTAAAATATCTGTTTAGCTAAATGAAGGAGTTTGGGATCATACGTCTCTCGAACAAAAACTAAAAAACTAAAAAGAAAAACTTTTCTGTTGCATCTGGTCACCAAGTGTAGTAACATTTTACTGGCTTGTGGCAAGTATAGGACCTTCAACTCGATAACAAAACTGGATTTCACTAAACTGGGTTACATCAGAGTTTAATATCAAATCTGGTAGAACCATATGATATTCTCAAGACTCTTATTAGTACTCCAGCGCTAGTTGATTACGTCCTTTCATTCCTGAATCTTTGCTGTGAATCTTTTTCTTCTGCTTTATAACTTGTATTTTCCCGGTGTTAACCTACTACCAAGCTAGTCACGGACATATTTATTTTCGCTGAAGTCGGTTATTCCGCTTGAATAGAGATTTGCATTCCATGTCAAAAAGCCATGGTTGACACACACACACACACATACATACATACATACCAAATATCTAACTGTCTGGAACACCTTTTCTTATTCCTTTTGTGAGTTCGCACAGCGTGAAAAGTGACATTTAATGTACGTCTGTTGAGATGGTGTATGACCCTACGCTCAAATTTCCTGGACTCCACAGAAAGGCCTCCAATCCCTTCCTTTTATCGGTCGTCTGGCAACCACGATGGTGAACCTAGCATATGTTTTTGTAGATGGCTCTCTTAAGTCACACACTCTGCAGCCACCTTAGAGAAAAGATCATTATAGATCTTCAAAAAACTCTCAAGTAATTGTGCATCTTAAAAATTTAGCCCAAAATGTCTCTTTTGGCAGCCAGAAACCTGACTTTTGGAGGCTACATAACTTGATAACTTCCATTAAAATTACATGCATTCCGACCATATTAGTGTTGTCGGATTTGAACATGCCAATACCTTTTCTTCCTTCACTACACGTGAATGAAACCTTTTAAACTGTTTACTTAGTTCATATAATGTTTATATTTTGTATGTTGGTTTTCAGTTTCAGATGCATGAATTTGTTCAGATTACGTGCTCTTTTACAGCTTCGTAATTTGAACTTAAGTGGCAAGTTTTTTAAAACCTGTTTTTGGGGTGGAGTACTAGAAGCGTTAAAAAACGTGCTTGTTTTCTCTTGACTCATCTGTAATTTTCGCGTCTGTCAAGGAATAAAAATACGTCATGTAACAGTATGGCATGAGACAAAAATTAAGTCGCTTACCAATTGGAGCCCTTTCGATGAGAACAACTTCCGTCTTCCCTTACTTGATATGATCTAAGGCAACCACTGTCGCCAAACGTGAACATCCCAAATCACAAGTAAGACCATAATATATTTCTCTTTTCTATATATTTTAATATATGTACCTATTTCACTGATCTAACAATGGTCGTATGTTCTGCAAATATATATACAAAGTATTTTCTTTCAAACACACACATTTAATATAAATGGTCTAAAGAATTCTCTGATGCCAACTCCAATTCACTCTGCTGATTATGGTGAAAAATCCCTGATGAAGACAAGGTACAAGTTAGATTATTTATTAAGTGTTAAGATGTTCCCCCATCCCATTATGTTTGTTCAGAGATTCATAATTACAAATAGTTAGCGTGATGCTGAATATTTGGGCATAACTAATCAAAAACGAGGATTGACCAAACACACCTACCAACAGCAAAAATCCATCAAAAGGGCAGATTATGAAAATCTGCACACGCTTGTTATTAGTTCCAGTTCTGTGAGTGCAGAAAACATTTAATAAATAAAAAGCAAAAGCACATTTTCAATTCAGGTGAAGATGTGTGCAAAATATCCCCTATTCAAGCAGAAAAAGCTAGAGACTGTGGAAACAGAACAAAAACCCTGAAATATCTGTTATCCATTAAACAATTCGCCGACAAGGACATAGAAGAACCCCAAAACTTTGCCAATGAGGAAAGGGTTCTAACCGTAATAAGAACTGGGATGGGGGCGAAGCAGGCTTGGGCTATGATGGACGAAACTATAGTCTCTTTCAAAGTGTCCGTGCCCATCGCAATCGCCCAGAATGAAAAGCTGAAAAAATAATGAAGCAATTTTGTGTTGGGATGGTCCCGGTTTTTGTTCACCCGTGCCTCTATAAAACACTAAAATTGACGTTTCCTTGGGATATAGGCGGCCTCTCCCAAGACGGCTCCATCAAGACTGAGATGGGCCACGGGTCGATGGAAGAGGCGGTCGGTATCCTTGCCCCGTGCATGTTCATTTCAGGAAAGCAACCCTAATTGGTTAGATAAACGTCTCTCTGGTTTGCTAGTATAAATGTCCAAGACCTGAGGTCGGAGTCTCGCAGGGCGAGGCTCTCTCGCGACTATCAGCGCCTGGGGTGAATGTTTGTTGCGTGCGAGAGACCCGGTTTTCTTCTCGTGATCGTGAGGACATTCTGTCTAGGGGGTTCTCCCTTTATTCAGCATGTTTTGATAGTCGTTCGAGAGGTGTCTCTTGGCTGGTGAGCAAGTCTTTGAAGGCTGCGTCTACTCTTGTCTTCGCAGATGCGGCGGGCAGACTTTGCGTGCTGGATGTTACTATAAAGCATAAGGCTCTGCCTCTCATTGGGGTTTATGCGCCCAATTTGCGGCTTGCTTTGTTTCGGCGGATCGAGCCTTTCTTGACGACATCTCGTCTGGTAGTCTTAGTAGGGGATTGGAATGCCGTCCTTGACCCCGATTTAGATCGTATAGGGGAAAAACCGGGTACTAACAACCGGGACGTGAAACCATTTCGGGACTTTATAACTTTCGCCCTTTAACTATGCTAAACTCAGAGTTAAAGATTTTGGCTAAGGTCTTAGCGAACCATTTGCAGGCTGTCCTCTCTAATTTGATTGGCTCGGAACAGACTTGTGCTGTGAAGGGTAGGACTATTCAGGATAACCTTCATATGGTACGCTTGATCATCAAGCAAGTCGACAGTGACGCCGCAATTTAGATCAGTCCAAGCCCTTCGATAGGGTTGACCATCACTTTCTCGAGGCTGTCCTTTCGGCGGCCGGTTTCGGGCCGTACTTTCGCACCTGGATCCGACTTCTGTATGCGACTCCCAGTGCGCTGGTGGAGGAAGACAGCACAAGTACATTTCGTCGAATCACGCATCTCAACCACACTTCCGACAGCTTTTCTTTTCAGTTCACAAGGACAATATTCAAAACTTCCATGAACTTTTTACATATTAAAAGTTTTCGTTCCTACAACTCTCAATCTAATGTGGTTATTGTCGGAGTTCTCGCCTCGTTCTCTTTTTCATTTCTTCATTTCAGCGACTGCAATGTAAGCTCTCTTAGAAGATCCGCGTCTTCCCATTTGTGGGTGACGCCATGAACATTATACACACATACACGTACGTACGAACATTCACCAAAGAACAGACACCAATGTTTACACACACACAAATGTTATTGTCCATTGTAAAATTGTTTTGTTTAATACATATATTTGTTTATATATATATAAATATATATATATATATATATATATATATCAATCTTGTTTGTCTTCTTTACATCTTCAGTTGGACTTGAGTCCGGCAATTTTCTTGTAGTTGGACCTTTTGATTTTCTACCAGGAGTTACACACGTGTTTTTAATACAACACGCAAACACACACGGTCCACTACAGAAGCAATGCGAAGCGGTGAGTACAGTTAACCCCGCCGAAAACTGATTCGGCGGACTAAGTTCAAATTCTATTTGACTTTATTAATGTCCCTTGGGAAAGGCACGAACCTAATTCTCCATGCATTTTCAAACATCAGTTATCGTGACTTTAATTATTGTCGCTCTGGCAATCCTGTCTAGTCAAAAGATAATCCTAAGAATTAACAAGAATTAAAACATCTGCCACTATTTTTCGAATAAAGGAGATTTGAATGGTGACAACAACATCGAAAGTTGAGAGGAATTTTTTTTTCTTTTTTCTTTTTTAATTACTGCAATTCAATTCAGGAAAGGAATTTTTTAAATTATAGCTAAAAAAAGTCTTTCAATGTCACACTTACAGATTAGTCTCGTATTTCCCGTTCAAATGAGTTTCTTACCCAATTCTGTGATAAGCAACCTCACATTTTCGGATTGAAACTCTAACTATGCCTACTTTTATACCTTTCTTTTGTGGTGTGATTCAATTCTTTTAGGGATCTTTTTTCTTTTACATTCCAATTTTTTTATCTGTGAAATTAGGAACCCACCCTCTTTTTGTTCATCTCTAAATTTTTTTATCGATGGATAGAAATCAATAAGTAAAAGAAAATCAGAAAACTTGTGCAGTTTTACTAAACTGTTCGCACAAATCGTTACAAACCTCTTGAATTCCGCCCATGGCCTTGTTCCAGACAAAGTTCAGCTTAGTAAATGTTTTATTTCTTAAACAACCAGGACGCATACCGTAGAGCAGCGGTGAGCACGGTGGTCTCCCAAGCCACTGCAACACTAGGCACATGCTGTAGAGCAGTGGCGAGCACAGTAGTCTTACAAGCTATTGCAACACTAGGTAACTAGCATGTGATTGTGACGAAGTTAAGTACAGTACATTGTTCTCTAAATTTTATAATGGTGGGGGGTGTACTCTACTGTTGTTGACATTGCAACCCTGTGTCTTGGAATGAGAAACTTATTTATAACTAATTTCTCATGAGTTTTTTTGTATTTTGTTTAGAATCAGTTGATGACGGATTTTCTTTTTTTGATTTGAACCAGACGTGCAAGTGTCGATAATTGAAATACAAGAATGTTTGTGTGCGTGTATGGAGACAGATCGAGAATAGGTAAAAATAGATTTAAAATCACCTCATATCAAATATTTGTTTCTGTTCATGGAGTTTGTATTTCTAACCAGGCCAGACGTATATCATAGATGATTACAGAGACAACCTGACCTTAATTTACGAACTGACACAACACGTAAAAACCAAGAGGGAAAAAAAAGAATAAATCTTGTGATTAATTAATAAATAATGTTGATGAGCTTGATTTTTTTTTTTAACGTGAATGAAATAACATTTTTTTTAAATAGATAAAGATCTTGAATATGACAAATTACTTCTTTTTTCTCCTATAATAAGAGAATCCCCCGAAGCTTCAAAATCAGATTGCACGAATGTTCGAGTGAGAAATTAATATTCGTTTATTGGTTCCATGTCAAATTAATCCTAATTATCTCGACAGAAAAAGTGGGAAAATTGTAGTCACTTTTGATGGAAATTATTTAACCGCATTAAGCAAAATTTAGAATTATTATCGTCCATGATGATAGGATTGATTATTTCTATTTTATTTTGGGAGATGGGGTTTATCATTCAAAAGTATTAGGTTGGTGCAAAAATAATGACGTAATAATGTCGTTTTTTGACGTTACGTCAAAAAACGACATTATTACGTCATTATTTTTGCAACAACCTAATATTTTAATAGTCGGGGTCAATGATTCAAAAGCTACTTTTGGAGGTGCCTATCCTTTGAAGGTATTTTGGATATCAGGAAAATATATAATTTTTTACAAACAGTTTTTGAATTTTGCATGAAAGTGATTTAGATTAAGGCAGAGTTTTCATTGAATTCCCGGCATTTGTTCTATAACAAAAATAAAGTCAGATTATTATCAAATATAGTGCAATTTATTTTCTAATATGTTCATGTTTGCCTGATCTATCTTGATCCCATGATCACACATAGTAAAACGTTAAGTTAAGTATATACATAAGTAAATATACAAATATCTACTAACATATAGACGTACGTGTGAGGTCTCATTCAGATAGACATCCTTCCTCGTGTAAATCTGACATTGTGCTTTCATAATAAAAAAAAAAAAATGAAAAATTGCCGATCGGTAAAGATGAGTTACGGTTTCGGTTTTATATAAAAATGTTTAGTTTTCACACCTTATTAGTAAAATATTAGGAATGATGGCGTCAAAAATATTGGCTAGCAAATTATGAAAGGCTTTTATATTTGATTTAACAACAAAACGAACTTTGTTGAGGATCAGCATGGAATTTGTTTGCTGGTCAGAGCCTCTCAGATTGGGTGTGTAGGTGTGGGTGTTTGTGTGCGACAGAGAGTTGTTGGCAACTTCTTACAAATATTTTTTCGACAGCTGTTGATTCGTCCTAGTTTAATGAATAAGCTTAGAAAAAAGGGGGGTCGATGGAGTCTGGAAGAAAGGTATACTATGACTACAATAATCTTTAAGCTCTCAGAAATATGCCAATAAAAATACCTAACGTGCGATGATGAAGCCGGAAAATTAATATCCGTGAAACCCTGGGTAATATTTTACGTGATTTATAAAATGGATTCGTATGTATGCATATTTCAGCAAATGTGCTTCCATGTAACGATTCTTCAAGTTCTCTGGTGACAGCTTAACCTAATTCATCTCCCAAAGTGAGAAAGAATCTTCAGTATTGCGAGATCATTTTTCGCTCAAATTCCACTGCTCTTTTTTTTCACTTGGCGTAGTCAGCATTAAATTTACTCAAGGCCATAACGAGTTATCTGATATGTTGAAATTGTACTGAATACAATAGAAAGTCAAAAACTTGTTACAGATAAACCTTGACCCAAATGACGAAAAGAATGGCGAAACACAAAATTCGCCACATTATCAAGGCAAATGCACGTTTTGTAATGAAAAGAGATTTGAAATGGCAGAGCAGTTACCCTTTTAGTTAAACGCGTTCACCACTTTGCTTATTACAACTTTCTCCCGTTATTAGAAATGACATCATAGGAAGAATCAATTATTATCTATCAATTTGTATCGGGGAAACGTTTCAACGTTCTCAGACCCTAAAAATAATGCTACCTGTCTCGGTGTCGATGGACAACTTGGAGTTGACGAGGAAGATTTGGCTATTTTTGAATCATAGAAACTGTATATGAACTGCTTATATCCTGCCAACCTGAGCTTAACCTGCATGACCTTTCAAAATTAAAGCCATGTACTTTTGTAAACTTTTACAGCCCTGGAAGTCAAAACAGAACTTTCACGCCAAGTTATTTATGGATCTGGGAACGCACATAATACTTCCCATGTAACTGCTTCTTACTCTATTTCGGTTTTAGCAAACGTTTCATAAGACCGCTCTATTTTCGGATAGTCGGGGAAACCTTTATTTGGAACAAATTAAAATGTTGTCAAAAACACGTTTATCGATTTATTCTAAGTTTCGGATGTGATAAAAAAATCGGTTAGGATCTTATTGTTCAGGACATCTGCTCTAACCTTGACCCAGACATTTACTAATTAGTTAAGAAAAAGAAACATCTGCATTTCTTGATAGTCTCCATCATTTCGACTGTTTTCACTTCGCTTCTTGTAACGAGGCAATTATTCAGATTAATGAAGGATTCGATTGTGGTGTCTTTGGATGGGAAAGGGTTAAAAAATATTGAACAATGAAAAATAAAAAATAAAATTGCTAGCATTTACACTTTTGTTTTCTGTGATATTGATAATGACCAAAGGTCTGGATGGAAGAACTCGATCACAAGCATTTAGACAATATCTGTATTCAATGGATTCAGACAGACGCAGTCTTCAAAAATTTAAAGTTATATTTTTTATATCTTTAATTAGATATACATAATATGTTTGATATAAATATATGTTTGACAGTCTATATGCACGCACACATAGCTATGCATAGTGAACAACCAATTTGCCAAAAAATGTATCGTTTAAAAAAAAAAAAAAAAACAGATGCGGAAAGGTCAATTTTGCTATTTTCTGTTTATAAGATGTTTTCCCCATTGATGCCTAAAACTTTTTATTAGTGAGAATTGTCAGTTGTAGAAAAATGTGCTCCAAATGAGCAACACAGTTGCTCCGTTCCTTGGTGTACACACAGACGCACAGAAATTTCTTTTGGCAATGTTAAATTCTTCAAAGTGTAAGAGTAATTTACAAATTCATTAATCACTAAATAATCGACAACACAGAAATAAACTGCCATTATATAAATTCTGAAACAGTTTTTTTTTTTTTTTTTTTTTTAGAAAGTGCAAGAGTTTAATTTCGTTAATGAATCTTCTAAAAAACAACCGCAAAACGCATTTTAAATTGTCTTCTTTGAAGATACGGGAGATCAACAGTGTAATAAAATTGTCATTAAAAATAAATTATCTTTAAACTTATTTAACCAATATTTTAAGATTATATGTTTTATTCTATATGCTTTTATTAAACTTTTATTAAAAAATGAATCATTTAATTTTTTTATAAATTAGATGGAGTTAATTTTTAAGTTAAATGATATTTTTGAATTTAATTCATTGCTTTTATTTTTTTTTATTAATTCTGTAGGGAATATTTATATGAGAAGAATCTTTTATATTAGGTTGCGTGCAAAAATTATATATCCTCAATACAATTTTCAATTTTTCTTCAATAAATGAACAAGAAGCAATAAACAAATTTGAGAAAAGACAAATAGCAATATTTGGTAAACAAACAACTTTCATTACATTTTTGTAAAGAAAAGGTTTTTACAAAATGGTGTAGATATTTGTTGAATGAAATCTAGGTTCGTTTTGTAGCGGTTGTTTACATACACCACGCCCACAAAATACTCAATAGCCAGTGGATAGAAAATAAGCACTATTTTCTATAGGACAATTTATGCATCGCATGAGCCACATCAAATTTTCTGATGTTTACTTTGCCAAACCTGGTTTAGAAAAAAATCAGTGATTGGTTGATTTTTGACCAATAATATAATACTCCTTTCAATATTTTTCCCGCTCTCGTTCCTGGAGCCTATTCAGAAAGTATAAATAACACGAAAATCAAAGAAAAGAACAGTAGTAGAAGAGTAAATCTCCACAGCTCAACCACGTACGTGAATTCTCATTCTTCTACTCACACACACACAGACACAAAATTATAATTGCACTACGCTGTGAACTGTCTGTCCAAAAAGCCAAGTAACCAACTCAGAATTCTATCATTCTTTTGTACAACTTTCTCATACTTAAACTCAGTTATCACATATTGCTGAACTCTGAACATTTTAAACAAGAAAGTTCTTTTTGAAACAGACTCCCCTGAAATATTTCCGCGAAGTTGACTAATAAAAAAAATCCATGAAAATAAATCCTGAAAATTTCGTTTGAATCAAGTAATTCTCTGATTTTTGGCAAATATTTCAAAACGAGGTAGCGATTTTTGCTTCCATTTCGTAAAAGACTCAGGATTTATTGTCAGTTTCTCAAAATTAAAAATGTTTCATTACAACTGATTTCATCTCTGGAAAATTATAAACATGCGAAATATTTGCTAGACACGCTCTCACGTAGAAATATTTGCCAGTTACTCTTTTATGGAATCCTCCATACTTGCCTTTCACCCCCTACGGGAAGATGCACTCTTCCCCAAATTAACCTTTAACCAATCATCACTTCACTTTTCCAAACTCAACTTCCCATTGGTTAAAAGGACACAAAAATGTAGCAAGTTGAGACAAATCCTTTTTTCCCGTGCAGCTGTCTGGAACCTATTTGAAAACCCAAAAAATCTATAAAAAAGAATTGATTCAAGTCATTCAGCAGACTCAACGCGTGCCAACACACTGACTCAATAACACTACCAGCCTCTCATCAACTCAACACAACTCGCACTACTATTTCCGCGTGAAGAAACTTAACTTACAATTTACTAAAAAAAGTGACATTATCATTACGAAATAGTAATTGTACATTTAATCAACTTTTAGTATATCAGTCAAAGGGACACAACTCTTCATAACTTGAATGAACACTTACAATTGTCACACACATAAACACTATTATTATTTGAACTCACACAATTGACATTTTACCTTGCAGAAATCAAACTGTTTTAATTTCACAAACAAACTTAAACGATCAACATTCATTCACCAAATCTCTGTATGGACACTCTTTGCAATCTTATCTCACTTGCCACGTTTAACAAGCAAACTATCATCACTTTGTGTATGTCAAATTATATATAAATTCATGTTAATGTTGAAATCTATAACTACATTGTTTTTTTCCTCGATCCCTTCAAGTATTGTCTTCATATGTTCGTTTAATTTATTTGTTGTGGATAAATGCACAATGTTGTACACGCACATTTTAGGCCTTCACACAATTTCACCTTCTGACAAATCTAACTTATCATAAATTCCGGAATACTTTCACGTAGAAATATTGGCCATTCACCCTCTCATGTAGAAAGAACTGTAAAGTCGAAGCTCAATCTTTTTTTATCCAAAGAACACGACGTTGGCCCTTTGTCTTTTATCGGTGCACACACCATCTTATTTACGCTTACACGCTTCTTAGAGAAATCAATCTTCTTAGAATTCACCTTTTGTCCAATGTCAACAAGTCTTTAACAAATGTCCATTTCTCTTGTGATCACGTTGCATTCATGTCGTTCACATCCGAAGATAGAAAAGAGATTTCTTTCGTATATGAAGGAAAAGTTTTCACAATGTTCTATAAAATTTCACATACTTCAAAGTTAATAACACGTCCCCCTCCCTCATTCACACACACACATATATGAAGAAATATAGTTTTAATGTGTGCTATATTTATGGGATAAAGTGTTCAATATCAGAGATAGTGCGTATATATATATATATATATATATATATATATATATAATCAGAATCGAAAGTTAGAATAAATCGATAAATGTGTTTTTAGTTTTTGACAACATTTTATTTCAGGGTTTGAATTTTTAGTAATAGATTATTATAAATTTTATTTGATTTTATGAATTCAATGTGATGTTATTTCCTACTTTGTTCCAAGTAAGTTTTTTTAACAACATAATTATCGAATCCATTATTTAGAAACGTTTGTTCAAATGTTACCGAGTTCTTTCTTAAAGAAAGAATGTATGAAAATATAAGGTGAGCGTTGATTAAATATTTAATAACGTCTATCTGATAACTTTATACCAAATATCATCATAGATAGCAGGAATGTAGGTTGTTGAAAACGTTTTAATTCCCGAACACGGTCATAATGTATTGACCAAGTGCAAGAATTAAGCACAATACACCCCTCTAACTGTAAAAAAAAAAAAAGTTTGGAAATAATATAAGCACTTATCATAAAAAAACGACATAACCACGAGCACAGCCATAATGTACTGTGTTCGGGAACTGAAATAGGTCTACGTTTCAGCAACATATACACCATTTTAAACAGCACAACCTAAATCCTTGAACATTGCTAATAGATTATCCGAAAGATTCTTGGAACGAAGAGTCTCTACATACACCGAGACCCCTCCAAAAAACTCTTGTTCATAAGCAACAATAAAACTTAACCAAAATATCTTTTTTTTTTAATGAAATATATATTAGAGATTGCTGGCCAAATACATACATACATGATGGCTGTCGACTTATTAGACGACTATGACCACTGCTGACAAATTGTCTATCTACCTGGGTTTGGAAATTCAAAAGATTTCCTTCTCTTAGACTGATTGCCAAACAAGGCTGAAGAACCCTGTCTACCCTACTATTTAACCCATAGCTGGGGAGTGAGAAATTGTTTCACACTGTCTCCTAGGTTATTTGTGCGTAAGTGAATCTAACACACTCGACAGGAATTCGAACTTGGCTCTTCGATTTCTCATTCTGAGCTGCCGCACATCCATTACACCACCCACACATCCATATGCAGGCCAGAACAAAGGTTGGGTAAGTGTAACAATTGGCACGGGCGTTTGAGTTTAAGAGGGCCTACCTCCCCACCCCCTGGTAGAGGCAATAGGATGAACTCTCTTTTACATTATACGCATTATTACAGACACCCGAATAAATCCCATGGATTTACCAAAACATATTGAATGAGTTAAAGTTTTGAAACTGGACTGACATTTCCCGTCTGAGCCTTTTACCAGATTTGCACGGTTTTGTTTTATAACATTTGGTGCATGTTATTTCAGCATCTGTGAGTGTGTGGTTGGGTCCCTCGTAAGCAAATGTGTGTGTGTGTGTGTGTGTGCTAAAATGAGAGTGAAAGAGATGAAAATAAAAGCTGACCATGTGTGGGATTCACAGGGTTTTTTTGTTACCTGTATTTCCAGTTCTGAAAATTCCACTGGTCTCGAGATGCAATCCAAACATCCCTATTGACTCAGTCGCTGAAATCGGGAGTTTTGTCAACAAGCAACAACCTTTATTTTTCTGGAGTCAACTTATTTGTCATCGCTTCACGTTTAATTTTGAGGTCAACTTTATTCCAAATTTTTACATTCCATCGTACAGATTTCATAGAAATGATAAAATAATTCAAATATATCAGAAAAATAAATTGGATTCTTTGTATGTAGGTCAATAATACCGTAATACTCTCCCAGGATCTCAGACATTTATTTTAACGTTTCTCCCACTGAAAAGTCAGATTCAGCATTATCATCAGCTGCTTCATCGTATTCTCCTTAATCTCGTCCATAGTTTTACCTCATTAAAAAAACAGAAGTTGCAGCGAGTTAAATCTGGACAGTAGGCAGTGTATGCGGAGGAGACTGACATACCCGGTTGATGTGATAGTTTATTAAAAAAACAAACCCTGTATAATGCACGAAGAAGGACCAGACACGTTGTTATGATAAATGCACCTGTCACATAGAACACATTACAGCAATATTCAATGCGCGGATGGATGATAGATTTATAAATGTGCAAACATGGATTGTCTCTGATACAGAATATATATTTAGAGAGATGCACAACGTTTATAATATGTTACTATAAGTCATTCCTAATAATAATAATAATAAAAAATGAAGTACTCAGTATGAAATGAACTCCACAAATCAAATGGTCTTCAAGGTCAACTGGTTTTACCTATTAATCTATGATGGACAATGCCTCCTGTATCTCGATATTCAAATTTTAGCTTTGATCTTTAAGAAATAGATTCTTCTATCTATAGACAACAGACACAAAAATATTAGGTGTTATTTATTAAGCTGGTACAAGGTTGCAAGTGTAAAGCATCTTTAGTAGTCAGGATCTGGGACATTAACTTGTTAGCCATAACTCTACAGCGTGGCATCTACGTTTAGTGCATTTTGATTCAGACTAAATTTCTTTTTCTTTTCTTTTTTTTATTAAGACATAATTTGAAAAAATGATAACCTTAAAATATCACTATCGTTTGTTTTCAACAGAACATTTTATGTGAATTAAAAATCAAAATCTGTAAAGAATCTTCACCAGCTTTCCAAGGAAGTTTCATGATTTGAATTTAATATAGTAGTGTCTAATATTTTACAAGCATATGAATGTACTAAGAGAGAAGAGTTAATAAAGCATGAGTCTCTGATCCAATATAAGAAGTCAACTTGATATCAGATCGATTACATAAACATATCTACATACGTATATAAATCTAAAATATCACACATTGAGTACTGGTGCTAATAAAATAGTGCTTGATGTACAATAAAAGCACTTAAACTATATATATATATATATATATATATATAACGTTATAAAGTGAACATAGAAGTCAACACTCAGAGGCGACAGGCTGTTTCATGCTAGACGCAATCGTCAGGCCGCATGTCTTTCTTTAGTTGATATATATATATATATATATATATATATATATATATATATAATACGTATTTTCTGGCTTACAGACACTTTTTTCCTAAAAGATACCTTGAAAAATAGGTGTACGTCTTCCAGGACTAATGTAAGGCAACGCCGAGGCTCAAGTAAGCTCGGACGGTCAACTAATTGGCTTAACTGATGGGGACGTGGATTTGTATGTTGAGTCATTACACTATAATATTAGTTATCTATTTAATTCAGCCTTTTATATGATGTAACCTCAGTAAAGCAATAGCTTCTGTTACCAATTATAGACATTTAAGGATATTTGTAGAGATTCCATAGTTGATTTTGTTTAGGTTGGGTTTCAACTGTTTGATGTATAATGCTTCAAGGATTTTTAGTTTTTGTCTATTGTTTTCATGTCGAAGTAAAATTGTGTTTTCGACAAGTATTTTACGGAATTGTGTGTGCGGGCAGGCATGTTGTTTTAAATGTGGTGTGACCAACATAAATATTATTTAATTCGTTGGAGATATAATCTCCCAAAGGGCACTTGAATTTATAAACTATATTGTTTTTTTGCAAATCGCTAACCGGTGGAGAAGAATCATTGCGAAGAATTAAGTTGGATATACTAGATTTAGTATATGATTACTTTAATTTATTTTTGTTTTGCTAGGATCTGTTGTTGATATATTAGTATTTACTAAAATTTTTTAGTATATTTTCATCTTGTTTATAATTAGTATGCATTTGTTTACGATATAGGAGATTAATATGTTTGAGATCAGTAGAAGCAGTATTATGTACTATTTGCTTAGTATTGAGATTTCTAAGAAAGCATCTTATTTGTTCATCAACTATATAGTTTGGAAAGCTATTATCAATAAGTGTCTGTTTTATATTCTTTAGTTCACTGTAAAAGATCTGTTTTGTGGATGAATTAGTTTCTGCACAATGTATTAGATTCTTTATAATTGCTATTTTGTAGTAATATGGGCATTCGCTCTTGTAGTTAAGTGTACATGAATTTATGCTTGTAGTATTTTTCTATGGCGAAATAGTAAATTTGTTATTATTTGTGTTTATCAATATGTCAAGGAAGGGGATTTTATCATTAGTATTGAGTTCACATGTGAATTTAAGGATATAATTATTTTGGAAACGTTTTTGAAGTTGAAGTATTACATCTGTATTTTTAACTAACATAAGAATATCATCAACGTATCTTTGGTAGATGGATGTTTTTTTAAAATCTGTAAATATCTTGTTTTCGAGGTTCGACGTGTAGAAATTGCTAAATGTCGGACCCAGTACTGAACCCATGGAGACACC
>OZ010573.1:1719186-1721686 GCA_963932145.1 Acanthosepion lycidas
ATGGTCTTTTGTGATCGTTTTGGTGAGGAACCTGCCCCTCAAGTTTGTAAAAGCAATTTTGATACGCCTTGCATGTATGTATATTTAGGCAGGATAATCTGGACATATGTCTATTTTTATTGTGATCTTCTCCAATTCTCTAATCGACTTCTTAATGTTGATTAAGGAAAGTGCTGTAGTTTTTTCATTTTTATTTTCTTCGAGTAATTTCAATCTTAAATGAGATCAACTTCAGGTGTGAATTGTTAAGACAAAAAATTAAATGTAACTGATAGCTGGGATTTTTTTTGTAAACATGCATGAATGTGTTATAATTATTTTAAAACTGTTGAAGCTATGGTGTTTTCTGTATATAATAAATTTTATTTTTTTTTAATACGTTTGATTGTGGTACAGTAGGTTGATATTATTTGCAGAAGTATTATGTCCTTTATGTTATTTATTTCTAATAGTTGATCTAAATTGTTCGTCAATAATGTAATTAGGAAAATCATTATTTAATTCAGTGTAGAAAATTTTTTTTGTATAACAGTTAACGTTTGGTTTATTAGACATTGTGTAATAGGACATTCAATCTTATAGTTGAGAGTGCACATTTATGCTAAATTTTTTTTTTTATATGGGGAGGTAGTAAATGTAGTATTATTGGTGTCTATCAATATATCAAAAGAATTTTGTCATTAACTCTCAAATAATCCTAAACATATCAACCTACTACACTGCAATCAAATGCATTCTAACTAAAAATGAGATAAAAAAAATTCTAAAAAGCTCATAAGCATTAATATATTCTCTACTGATCCTAGTAAACAAAAGGAAATAAATATAACTAATTATATATTATACTAAATTTAATACAACCATATGCAATAACTCTTTTCTATCAACTACTGTTTTGGAAAAGACCAACATTGTATATTAATTTAAATATCCTTTGGGAGATTTATCTCTGACAAAAAACTAAAGACATAGGTTGGTTTCACAACAAACATTAACAAGATGGCTTACACTCCATATGTTGGATACAAGTCTCATCGCACAATATTTAAAGACATTTCTGTCCACCTTCACAATATTTCTTGATAACAGTAGTATACTACACCATGAAATTAAAAAAAAAAATTATTCAAAGAAAAATGCTTGAATGTGCGTGTGTGTATAAATATATATATATAATCTCATAGTTAATTTATCAAGTCTGGAAGAATCCTCAACAGAAATTGACATAGTGCCACTACTCACAAATTCTGTGGGGATACTCATTCAAGTATTCATAACCCAATGAAACGGTTCAAATCTCAGTAGTGGATGTTCACTGCTGAGGAATCCCAAAATAGGATGAAATGGCTGTCCAGTGCTTTCTGCATTCTGTTGAGGATTATTCTAGACTCGATGAATTACTATGATTTGCCTGAATCTCCGAAATTCTATTACTTGTATATCCTTGCTTGATCCTGCTAATGCTCTGTGATGGAGTGGTTCAAAAGTAAAGGAAAGTTGTGGTTCTTGGGGCACAATCTGTTAGGTTATGAATACTTGGATGAGTATCGCCATGGAATTAGGTCTTTAAAGGTTGCATAGTATGTGAATACATACAGTAGCGAAATTTACAATGGAAATCAATTTCAGACACTAAAATGAATCTTGTAGTTCAAGGGAGATCACTTTTACTAAACTCTAGAAACATCAATTTATAATTTTAAAATCTAAATGTGCAATTTTTACTTTAGTTCATTTCCCTCCCCACCCAATATCCAAAAAGCACTTAAATATTTTCTCTCAGATCGCAAAAACTCTTTGAAAGAAATAAAATAAAGATTTAACTTTTTAATCAAAATGGAAGTTATTTCTTACTGGCTCTCATTTGGAATCTAAGTCATAAATGCTTTATTGCAGAAAAAAGGATATAAAATCATTTTACATTTGTTTTTAAAATGACTTTAAAAATTATGAAAATAAATTCTTAGAAAAGTCTATGCTGATCAAAGAATTTTTTATGATGTTAGCCATCATAAAAAAATCCTTGATCAGCATAGACTTTTCAAAGAAAAGAAAAATTACATAGACTTTTTATTTTGAATTAATTTTAAATTATTTTTTTTTAAACATCTTCATTCAGTAAGCATTTTGGTTTTTAATTTTTATATTTGTGAAGAAAATTTTGTGTCAATCAATAATAATAAAAATTTCACACGTGAACTGTGTAAAGTGAGTGTTGATTCCTATAAATATTTAGTTTGTGTGAAGACAATTCCTTACATCAGGAGAGAGAATTAGGTACCTGTCCCTTTGTACAATTGTTAAACTTAGATTGTAAATAGTTATAGACGAAGTACCTCCAAAGATTTACTCAAAAATAAGCATAGATGAAAAAAAAATAAAAAAAAAATAACCCAAACTTAATAAAAAGAAAGTTTTATTGAGAAAATATTTACATTATTAAGAGGAAGGATCAAACGATTCTTATTATTAAATTATATTTTTTTAAGTCTTTAAAAGT